>CP119935.1:1200000-1643954 GCA_029542945.1 Malassezia obtusa | reverse complement strand
AATCCTAATCCTAATCCTAATCCTAATCCTAATCCTAATCCTAATCCTAATCCTAATCCTAATCCTAATCCTAATCCTAATCCTAATCCTAATCCTAATCCTAATCCTAATCCTAATCCTAATCCTAATCCTAATCCTAATCCTAATCCTAATCCTAATCCTAATCCTAATCCTAATCCTAATCCTAATCCTAATCCTAATCCTAATCCTAATCCTAATCCTAATCCTATTCCTATTCCTATTCCTATTCCTATTCCTATTCCGATTCCTATTCCTATTCCTATTCCTATTCCTATTCCTATTCCTATTCCTACTCCGACTTCTATTCCTTCCTCTTCCTGTTCCTTCCTATTCCTATTCCTATTCCTATTCCTATTCCTACTCCGACTTCTATTCCTTCCTCTTCCTGTTCCTTCCTATTCCTATTCCTATTCCGATTCCTAATCCTATTCCGATTTCGATTCCTAATCCTATTCCGATTTCGATTCCTAATCCTATTCCGATTCCGATTCCTATTCCTATTCCCACTCCTACTCCTTCTCTTACTCGAATTGCTTTTCCCATTCCCATTCTTATTTCTGTTTCTATCCCTACCAATCTTCGCATCTATTTCTCTCTTTTCTTTCCCTTCCCCCCTCTTCCTCTCTTCTCTTCCTCTTTTCTAATCCGATCCTCCACTCTTCTCCCTCCACTCTTCTCCCTCCACTCCTCTACTTCCTCTCCCCTCTTCTCTACTTCCCCTCCTTCTCCATACACCCCTAGTCTTCTCTCCTCTTCTCTTCTCCTTCTTTCCTTCATCTTGCTCTTTCTTTCTTTCCTTTCTCTCCTTACTTTCCTTTCTTCCTTATCCTCTTCCTCATCCTCATCATACTCCTCCATAGTACCTTTCATCTTTTCCTTACTCTTATTCTTCTTTGCAGACACTATCTCTCTCTTGCTCTCTCTCTCTCTTGCTCTCTTACTCTCTATCTCTCTTACTCTCTATCTCTCTTACTCTCTATCTCTCTTACTCTCTATCTCTCTTACTCTCTTACTCCACCTCCGCCCTACCTTCTTTCTATCTCTCTCCTCCTCCTCTTCTTCCCCCTCCTTCAATCCCATCCCTTCTCATTCTCTCTTCATACTCCCCCACTCTTCTCTCCTTTACCCATCCCCACCACGGTCCAGTCTCTTCAATCTTCTCTTCCCTCTCCAGCTCTTTACTCCGCTCATGTCCACGTCCATGCCTATATATACCAACATGCCACCCCAACTCATCCACTACATCTATATCACTCCTCCTTCCCCATCCCAAATCTCTCTCAAACTCTTCAAAACAATCCTTCAACCGAACGCTGCTCGTCGTTCTCATCATCTACTTTCATCCGATCTTCTCCCGTCTAGAATCAAGTAGCCCCCTCAAATACTCACCGATATCCAAAGCTCTATGGACATGCCAACCGACTGGGTGTCATTGTCGCTTCATATCCTTCTTTTCTACTCCCTGCTTTTCATTCCCGCTTCTTCCCCTTCTCTCCCATTCCTCATACTCTCCTCCAAATTCCTCCAAATGGTCCACTTTCGCCCTCCTCCACACAAGCTTGTCCAATTCATCCTCTTCCACGCATTCTATTCAATCCTTTCAAGCTCCCTCACCCTGGTCCTCCACAAAAGACTTTTCATTCTAGTGCAAGCTAATGCAATGTCCTTTCACCTTCCCAGTCTCTCCACACGTCTCCAACACTTATCTGTCCTCTGCCGCTCCCATGGCCCCGCTCCCATGGCCCCGCTCCCATGGCCCCGCTCCACTAGCCCTCACTTGCCCTCACTTGCCCTCCACATCCCCCATCCCTCCACAAGGCTCTTCTCCTCCAAGGGGCCCGTTCCGCAAGATGGAACCATGGGTCTACATGCCTACGTGCAAGCTTCTAATGCATGCTCCTAGACGAGTCAATCACATGGGCTTATTCCTCTCACGTCTCTTCTTTGCTCGCCATTTCACTTCTCTCGTCCATTTCTTGTTGAGCCCTCTCCATAGTCTCTCTAGAGGAAATTGCTCCACTTGGCCCATTTTTGCCAATTTTTTCGTCCAGCCTATGCCAGTTTGGAACAGGCTAGCGTGGAATACGCCACCATAGGATAGGCCACCATGGAATAGATCCTCCCCACAATGTCATCGCCTTCCTCGACGAGCAATCCTATCAATCCACCAATCCATCTTGCCCTCCCTACTTGACCTATGCCATCACTAGCCGAGGCCGGTTCGAGCCCAGCTTCGGCTCCCACACGTACTGCGAAAAGTCGCTCATGTACAGCTTTCCTTCGTCCGCAAGCTCCACGTGGTCGCGCGCCGTGTCGCCTTCCTTGCCTTCAAACGTCAGAGAATGCCCAATTTTCTCCCACCACTGACGACGAGGGTTCTCTTCGTCGCACTTCTCCATCGTCATCAACGTGTTCTTCGGGTTAAGCCCATTCTTCTTCCCCTTCGTCACCCCGTTGTCCACCTTCTGGATCGTCAGGCACTGGTCGGGGTTCTTCGTGCTCCGCACCTGGCCACGCTGTATCTGCTTGTTCGACTGCTCAAAGCCCTCCGGCGCGCCACTGCATGCGTAGAACGCATACTTCTCGTCCGACGTTCCATACCCGATGCGCAGATACGCCTTCTCGTCTCTGGTCTCTTTGACAAACATAGCCTCGTACTTAGGACCGAGTTTCGTGGTTTCGACGCTTACCATGTTCTGGTACGCGAGCTTTGCGGGCTCACTCGACTTTTCGCACGTCATCTTGGCCTCAGCAGTCGCAAGGGCCAGCACAACGAGAGCTCCCAGAGCAGCAATCGTCTTCATTCTTCCAAGCTTTCCTTGTGGATGTCGATTCACTGCTATTCCTGGACCCCCTTTTATGTCGTCTGCCCCTGCCTCGACTGCCTCGCACTTCCGACGCTTCGTGGGATCTCGGCAATTCCAGGGATCTTGGCTCGGTCGGTGCGCGATAAATTGGCAGAGTCTCCACCTCCCGGCTGAACATAGCAGAGCTTCATTGGTCCATGCTAGGACACGCCGGGGGCATGTCCTCCACACTTCCCAGAGAATGGCTCCACTCGATTGGGTCGCTCTGGGGCTGCGATCGCACGTGTACCGATTCGCATCTTGGATCAACCCAGGCGCTAAGCGGGCGTACTGTGGCCCTAGCGCCGCGGAAAAGCGTGGAGCGCTGCCAATCGATCTGGCAGCTCGCTTGGCAAGATTTCCGATGGCTGAACCCCTGTCCCTGGATCTCCGAGGCTGTCGCGCGGGGAGAAGCTCCAACTCATGATGGCTCACCCCGGCTGTACGCGAAGGGAAGACCTAGATAGTATGCATGCGCACACCAATCGATAACCCATCCACATGACCCCTCCTCTCACTTGCTTCGATGCGAAAATGGCTTCTTGAAACATTTTGGTATTCTCCACTTGGATGTCATTCTCGTGTTTTTGAAAAGCGACTACTAGTCCAAAATCTCCTTAGTACCTATCTTGGACATACCCCTTCGCACTCAGGCTCGTCTCCTCACTACACTATGCATGTCTCCTTCTCGTTCCGCCGTACCCAATCGAGCCCGGGGTTTCTCATATTGTATTAGATTTGTCCGCTCCCTTGCCTGTTGGGGTGTAAAGCGTCAAATGAATACGCTCAGTCGCAGGAGTATGATCAAAAGCAAAGCATATGTATCACAGGGTTGGACAAGGCTAAGTTCCCTCATGATCTTATTTTTCCACTCGGATGCCTGTCTTGGGGTAGGGTTTTGGGAAGATGTTGCTTTTGCCCTTTGGAAGACAGCGTAATTAGCATAGTACTGGATGAAGAAGCTGAGGAGAGCCCACAGAGTCAATTAGGATCGCTGACTTTGTCGACTTGCATCCGCTGTAGATATGTGCTACCTCGTGAGGTACACGTATTGGCGAGCTAATCTTGTCACAAATTTTTCAAGCAAAGTCAAAGTAGTGGTGTATACTTGAACACACTTTGCTCATTATTCCACTCTTTCAAAGAAACCACCAGCTTTGCAAAGATCTGGCTCGTATGAGATTTTCCGCTGAAGCGCTTTTGTCAAGACACGATGGAAAGAAATCGACCTTTACGGTCGATTGAGTCCATGATGGGAGGTTCATCTGGCCAGTCTCGGATCTCGACCTCGGCTTGTTCTAGGAACTCTCATTTCAGGGGTGGCTTCAGGCCCGTCCGTGAACGGAACAAATTGTTTTGCGGGGCTTGGACTTTGTAGATTTCGCCCGTGCCTGAAGGCCCCTGACAAAGACTCTGGACCCAGGGTATTCTTTGGATATAGTTGTACCGTGCGAACTATATTTGGGTCTGTAAAGCCAACTGCGAAGCGAACTTTCCGAAAGGTATTGACTCTTTATTTGTATTGGCCACAGCTTCGCTGCTGTTATGGGGCACATTCCTGGCGTGAACGAATCCAGACCATGACTAAACCCATTTCTCCCGCGGTTGACATGATTTATGACGCATCTGTCCGGTGTATGTGGATCTCGTGATTCTGTCAAGATTGCCCACCAAGGCTGTCTGACCAATGAACACAGCGTATTGTTCAAACGCTTGATCCATCATCTAATCCCTAGACTGGCTTCACGTCTACAATGGAATCTGTATAGCTATCAGATCCAGAGTAAGAGGGCGTAAAAGTACAATAAGAACAGAGAAAATCTGAGAATAGATAATAAATGAGTCAATAGACAGTGAACGTTTCCGACTGATGTCTGTGTTTTGGTCAAGGAAACCTTCCCCGCTCTTTTCACATGGTTAATCTAGCGATTTATAGAGTATTTAACCGGCTTCTTCCTTGGAGATGCCGTACTGTATCTCCACGGAATAATTCTTCGATTGATCCCAGTTCTCTTGGCCCTATTAAACATCGTATCGGCCCTGTCACATCCTCCTCAACGTCGGATTTCAATTAACTCCCCCTTGAATGACCCTTTCTATGACCCTCCTCACAACTGGGAAAAAGCTAGCAATGGTGAAATACTACGGAGCCGCAAGGTGGACCTGGCCTTCCTGCAAGTAGACCACTTGAAGTACAAAGAGGCATACCAGATCCTGTACCGCACGACGGCTGCTTATAAGAATGATCCGTCGCTAACCGTTACCACGGTGATTGTTCCTCACAATGCACAGAGAGACAAGCTACTCAACTATCTTGTCTACACAGACTCAAATGGAGCTCAGTGTGCGCCGTCCTACTCCATGCGTCAAGGGGGTCAGTTTGGGACGGATTTTGTGATGAACTATCAGCAACTTCTTCTCAGCACCTTCTTGGACGAGGGTTATATTCTCACTGTACCGGACTACCAGGGCCCCGAGCGAAGCTTTGCAGCTGGACGTCTCGAGGGCCGGATGTCACTAGACGGTGTTCGTGCGACGTTGAACTTTGAGCGCATTGGGCTGAACAAGCACACAAAGGTTGTGACGTATGGATACTCGGGTGGTGCGATTGCGTCCGGCTGGAGCGCTGCATTGCAACCGAAGTACGCACCGGAGATCAACGCGGTCGGATTTGCTATGGGAGGTACACCTTCCAACGTCACTAGCACAGTACAGAGCCTTGATCAAACTCTTTTTGCTGGGTTTGGCATTACTGGTGTCATTGGTATCTATTCAACCTTTAAAAAGGTGCAAGAGTGGAGCAAGGGTAAGATCCTCGACAAGGGTTTCGAGGCTATTGAGTTTGCACGAGGCCACTGTATGCTAGATGTGTTGCTGAAGTACCCTTTTGCTCATTTGCAGAGTGAAGAGTATTTCAGGGGAGGAACTACTTTGTTACACGATCCCACTGTACGCTCTGTGGTTGGTGACATTGTATTGGGCTACAAGGAGAGCGAGACCCCGACGGCGCCGGTTTATATGTTCCACGGCCTGCACGACGAAGTGATTCCCTTTAGCGATGCAATCAAATCAGGACGCAACTGGGCCAAGCATGGAGCTGATGTATACTTCCAAGAATAGACAGACCTGGTTTCCGGACATGTTGTCTCTGAACTCACGAATGTTCCGAACTCACTCTTTTTTGTTCGTGACCGTTTTCAGAATAAATCGTTCCCGAAAGGATGGACGTATAAGAAGGCGGCGAATGCGCTCGATAATGCCGACGAGAGGCTGAAGGGTCTAGGAGCTCTCATCCGTGATATTCAAGACCTTATTGGTAGGGAGGTCGGCCCTGGTGACTATAAGCTTAAAAACCGCATCAAGAAGCAGAAGAAGAATTGAAAAAGCCGCCTCTGCTCAAACTCGTCTTCATTCTTTACTGATGTTTCTCTTCATGGCAAACATAGAGCTTTGTTACTTTACACCTCTCCGATTCTTTGGATCACTTTAATGTGGTGCTCATGGTCTTTCTTTTCGCGATTACATCTATCTATCAAGTAGTTAACTTAGTAAGGAACATTTTAATCTATTTAATCACACACATAAAAGCATCCCTTCGCAGATGCATTCCCAGAACTACATATGTTATTGATAAAGTCAATGGTGTCAGTGAGGCGAATGACGTCCCTTAATTCTAATAAAATAGCATAATATCTCACCTTTAGTCTTGTTTTTACTCAAGCAACTAAATATTCACTTAACTCGCTCAGTTTGATCGGCGCTAAATGGTCTATTACTTCTGTTCTTGATAGCTTCTTAAGAGTAAGACCAAGAACTAGTGATTCCAGAGTGATTATTAGATTTCCAAACTAGAGCCTAGCAATTATGGCTAAACGCCGCTTATTCAACAGCATCTTGGTCTTGCGATCCAACACGGCGGTAATTAATGAAATTCACTACAATTGTCTATATTCACGGTGCTTATGACCAAAATCATTTTCATGTGCGAATGCCGAAATATGACCATCCGCAAGTTTTGCATCATTTCAAGCGCCTTTGGAGTCCTTCAAGCGAAGCCAATTATAGTTTCCACGATAAGGGGGATCACGTGTGAGCGCCAAGACCTTCATTCCGACGAGTTGCGGATCGTCCTGATACTCATAGCGCCACTGAGTATAGAATGTCTTGTTGTCAGCCACATAGGCAGACAAATCCACACTATTCGCCTTTCGGTCCAAATTTGATGCGAACCACTGATGCTTTCCCTTATCGCTCGTAATATCTTCACATGACGCCAGCCCGAGAGCCACCTCCCTCATGTCATTAGGATCCAAATGCGTGATGCAAGTTCCAGGTTGTTCGTCCACTTCTAGGCGCCCGAAGCTTTCGTAAGACTCGCTTTGGTTTCCGACCCAATGTCTTACTGCAGCGCATTCTGTAAATGTAACTTTGTGGGCAGGCTGTGTCTTTCCTTCATGGTAAACCAACATCTTATATCCAAATTTGTCGACAGGCTTCTTGGTAAACACAACGTTGAACTCTTTAGTTGGTTTGTTCATGTAAGTCACCAGTGTACCGCTATAAAGTGGCTTACATCCAGTGCTTGCTTCATTCTTCTTCGTGGGTGCTGCAAGCACCGCAGCACACAGCGTCACAATCACAAGAGCAGATTTCAAGTACATCGTGGCGTTTCCTTAACAGCCTGACGGTGTCTCTTATGCATTCATCCGTGAACTGTTTTGCGCAGCAATCTTTCGGCGTTACCCCCGCACACGTACCCAATTGCTTTAGAGCAGGCGGCGGCGTCCTCTCCTGTCGTCGGGGATGCGGCGTCTTCTTACATCGATGATTGGGTAATGACTACCGGCCAAGTGAGCGCAGACACGTGACAGTTTATCTCGCTTGCTGGGTTCCGTGACAGACACTACCGCTATCCTTTATTAAAGTTCCGCTGCACAAGGACCAATTCCATGTTTGAAAAAAATTGGTAGCTACAAAGCAGGCCAATTCTTTCTAGATTTTCTCGATATCCTTTTTAGGCTCTCGGCCAGTGCGCTTAGACATCATTCTTAGCTTCTCACCGTACATGTAAAACACTACAGTTATAGGAACAAGTAGTGCAGCGAGACCTCCGAGCAGACTGCAACCGCCTTGCAAAGTAAGACGGTCAAACATTTGTGTAGCAAATAGCGGGAATGCACCGCCAACCAGCGCTCGAAAAAGACCATTACTCGCATATGCTGACGCCATAAACCGAGGGAAATTTTCACCCACGTAAGACATTAATCCTTGAAACAGAAGAAATGCTGATGCCACGAATAGACCAAATGCGATAAGCGGAACAATCCAGTGAATTGAGCTGAATGTAGTCCAGCCAAACCAGAATAATGATGTCGGAAATAACAACCCACCCAGGAATGCAGGCTCCATCCTGTACTCTGGTCGCCACTTTCCCGTTTTGAACCTCGGAATGACCACCTTAATATTGTAGATACAAAAGAACACGAATGTAATTGAGACACCAATGTACCCACTAATAAAAGCAACCCCCATTGCACCTAGAGAAAAGCCATGCTTTCCTTGAAGAGCCAAAGGGAATGCTTCAAAAAAGCAGTACATAATACCGTACATATATGCAATGTATACATTTGCACAAAGTAGAACCGGTTCCATAACCGTCAACTGGATTGGTCGGCAAAGCGTATCATAAAGTAGAGATCCCATGGATAATTTCCGATCTTCAATTTCGCCCCGAGATCGGTATTTATTGTCTCCAGTCCGTTTTCGAAGCTGCCTGGCTCTCCGAGTCAAGATGGTTACCCCGCTAGTTTCTGGAAAGAGAAAAAACAGGAAAATCCATACAATCCCATTAAAACATAAAAGCGGCCAAATGGACCATCGCCAGCCCAACTTCTGCACAGCATATCCGGACAGCAATGGTCCAATTGTTGGACCACCGCATGCACCCAAGCTCCAAAAGGCGAGACCGTTCATAAACCCTCCATCAATGCGCCATATGTCGCCTACAGTTGCGCCTCCGGTTGCTAAAACTGGACTTCCTAGAAACCCTGAGATAAATCGAAGTATCATGTACCCGGCAATATTGTTCACCAATGCATTGGGAATTTGCATTACGGTGAACAATCCTAGACCGATTATATAAGGACCATTACGTCCAACCCATGAAATTTCGGTTATCGGGGAAAGAATACAAGGTCCAATACCATATGCCCACACGAAAAGAGACATAGATAGTGTTGCGACAACTTCAGAGACCCTAAAGTAGTGGGCCAGGTCTGTAATACTAGGGGAGACGATACTGCTTCCCATGTAAACAGACATAGTCATAGTGAATAGCAATAGATTTACCCATAGTTTGTAGAAGAATGGCCAATTGTACGGATTCTCAGGATCATCCTCACCATACCACTCTACAAGGACCTCACCACTGTCCTCATCGACTGTGAAATACTTTTCTAGTTCTGGAATGTCTTCTTGCTCTGACTTCGTTTGGAAATATCTTCTTCGAGAAACGAAATGTACAAGCTCGCCAAAGGTGGTATTCCGAACAATTGAGGCCATTCAATCGCACGATATAGTCTTGAACGAACACGTATCACAAAACTTCAATTTGTTGCGGACTTACATTTTTGAAGTAATTATATATGCACAGACCAATGATGCGGGTATTTGCATTTCCTTAAGTTTGTCGCCAAGATGGACAAGAGCATCTAACAAGGTCTTACGCTAGCGGGAGTTCGAGCAATTCCGCTCATATCCGTTCATAGCCGCAAATACTCCGTCCTTATCCGTATTTATGACTTCGAAATTTGAGACCTTTTATTATGTAATGTATATATGCGCACGTAGGGTTCCTATTGCTACAAACCGGTCATTTTTTGCGCTGAGTAACCATGCTTTCCTGGCAAATGTCCTCAAGTTCGTGTGTATTATTACGTAATACGGTGTATTCGAGGCTGATAACTGTCACCGGAAATCAGAGACGTGCGAGATAACGGATATTATACTCATGCATATATAGAAGTCGACAATTTAGCTACCTATTCCTAGAAGAGCCATTCTTGCCAATTATACCCTTGTGCCTATATCTAATACCAAATGTTCTTAAACCTGAAAGCACGATTGTCAATCTAGTTTTTAAACGAAGTCAAATTCTAAATGTGAATAGTTTGGCACGCTCGTCAAATACACTATTCTTATTCTACAGTTCATTACCCAACGATTATGCTTTGACCATTTTCATTTTGAATCCGCTTCGCTGTGACCATCTTCTCCGGAGAGCATCCACCGTATCTAACGCTCACAAATATGGCCGGATCGCAATTATGCTGATACAATATGGAGTTGTGCATCGGTCCCTTGTAACTTGCCTATAATTCTTTGCAAGTTGAAGATTCTTGAATAATTTCAAAAGCCCTTTTCCCCAAAGCTTCTTAGAGTCAGACCTTAACTACTCTCCTCGGTGAACAGTTATGATCTTGCGGCGGTTCTAATCGGCCTTGACTAGCCATGTGTGAATTTCGAATTAGATTATTCGCGAGGTCTATAGCCTACAAAACTGCTCGGCATTCTGTATAGGCTCAAAATAGCAAGTACACCCACGAGTCCAGGCTTGCTCCTCGGCGATTGTAAATGCACGTGTATTGATCCGAGCCCTATTGTTTGCGCCCACATAACGGACTACCCCCTGGGCTCTATCCATTCGCTGCTCCGTGCTTCGAACTAGATATAGAGCCAATCAGTGCTTCGAATCTTGAAACGCGGGGTATCCTAATGAGCCGTATTCAGACGCACGGGTCGCATTTAGCTCCTTAACGTGCCACGACACGTGCGCCGATCTTAGCAATTTTATTGGCCCTCGCGTACACTATTGGCGCATTTGGTCGTTTCTGTGGCTTGGCATGATGTGCCCTAGTTTTTCATGGCACACGACTCGTGATGATCTGTGAGGCATACAGGCGTATAAAATGCGCCAAACCGCGACGCTGATTCCTCAGAACGAAGAGCTCTCATAAAGACCCCATGATTGCCAAGGCTTTTCTGACCCTGGCTCTTGTCGTGTGCCTTGTCATTGGCGCTGACGCCAAGCAAGGCAAGCGCTCGGTGATCCAGCTGATCGCCGATGGCTTTGGCCCTGCTTCCGAGACGTTCGCGCGTGAATTCATGCAGGCTCGGAACAACGTGAGCTGGGGTACGGAGCTGGTTTTGGACAGGCACTTGGTTGGCTCGATCCGTACTCGTGCCGTCAACACCCTCGTTACGGACAGTGCTGCTAGCGCTACGGCGTACTCGTGCGGTGTCAAGAGCAAGAACGCGTACATTGGTGTTGATATCGACCAGAAGCCTTGCGGTACGGTGCTCGAAGCCGCCAAGCAGGCGGGCCTCAACACTGCGCTCGTGACGACCACTCGTGTGACGCACGCCACTCCTGCTTCTTACTCGTCGCACATCAGCGACCGTGATCTTGAGAACGACATTGCGGTGCAGCAAATCGGTGAATACTCTCTCGGACGCCAGCTCGATCTGCTCTGGGGTGGTGGTCGTCGTCACTTCCTCCCCAAGTCGTCGAAGGACAGCAAGCGTGAGGACGACCGCAACCTCATTGAAGAGGCCCAGAATGCTGGCTGGACGGTTGCCCTTAACCGCGACGACTTTGACGAATTCGAGAACGGCGACAATGTCAAGTTCCCTTCGCTGGCCCTTTTCACCAACTCGCACATGTCTTACGAGGTCGACCGTGAGCAGAAGAAGGAGCCTAGTCTGACTGAGATGACCATTGCTGCGCTCAACAGTCTTGCCAAGCAGGACAAGCCGTTCTTCATTATGGTCGAAGGCGGTCGTGTTGACCACGCTGGTCACAACAATGACCCGATCGGTCATGTGTACGACATCCTTGAGTACAACCGCATGTTCGAGGCGGTGGCCAAGTGGGTGGACGAGCACGACAAGTCCAGCGAGGGCGGTGACGAGTATCTTGTGCTTTCGACTGCTGACCACGAGTGTGGTGGTCTCACTTTGGCCGATCAGCGTCCCGAGGACGAGGACGGCGAGTACGCTTGGTTCCCTGACCAGCTTTTCGGTGCTAAGCACTCGACGGAATACCTTTCTGCGATGTTCCTCGAAGAGTCGAAGAACATGACTTCGAGTGAAAAGCTCAAGTACATGAAGGAAACGATTGTGGAGGAGAACCTGGGCATGCACAATGTGACTGATGCTGAAATCAAGCGTGCTGTGGAGCTCTCTCGTGCCGATGACGATGGTCTTGCCCTGACCATTTGGCTTGCGAGTATTGTCAACTGGCGTGCTCACATCGGCTGGACCACCACTGGTCACAGCGGTGTGGATGTGAACCTTTACCTCCACACGAAGAACCAGACGGAAGGTTTCCTGCGCAACTTCCGTGCCAACCACGAAAACACCTGGATTAGCAAGTTCACTGCGTCTTTCCTTGATCTCGACCTCCAGAGCGTTACTGACCGTCTGAACAACGGCTCGCACTATGTCGCAGGCCACACGAGCTCCAACAACTCGGTGCCTTACGACCCCTACCATGCCGGTCCTAACCGCGTCGTGCCTTCCCGTCTGAACCTTTACCAGATGTCGAAGCGCAGCAAGCGCAGCAACAAGGTGTACTACTCGCACGTCGAGAACACGATGCACCGTCGCACTCTTTTGGGTTAGATATTGTAATCTCTAGTTGGATTCATGGTCTAATAATTCTACGATGAATTGAATGTACTGTCTTTTTTTTAGAAAGGTTTTTTTTGCATTGACGTCTTTGCAGGCAGGAGGTATTGAGCGGAGGCTTACGACCTTCTTAAATTGGCATTATCCTATTTCACGCTTGGCTTGTGTGGGATACGGATCGGCCAGAAGGGTTGAACGGAACTCTTATGTCTCGTTACTAAGCAGATGGGAATGAATCTACCCTTATCATTCATCTTTCTCCACCTAGGCTTGGCAAACTTCGGATTTATAATCCAGTCCATCGGCAACTGTCTTGATAGCTAACAACCACGTTGGATCCTGTATAGTAGCCGTGCGGAGCATTGCAGGCGTGAAGTACAATATATCACTAGAATCTTACACGCTCCATGCTTTGCTATGAATCCATTCACTTCAGCCGCGTCTTTCGACCGGGCAGATTCTGGCCTAGGTAGGGACAATGTCTGCCATTGCCATTCAGCTAATTTCTCTGAGGATTCGGTTCATGAGCATGAAAACGTGTCCAACATAAATACGCGTACAAGTAGAGTACAAGAGCTCGAAATGGAAGCGTGTTCGAGCATTCAAGACCCCCATTTAACTTACCCCGAACAGAGGACCGAGGCCCGCATTCCAAGCGCAACTTGGAGACTAAAGGTGCCGGTTTTATT
The DNA here is from genome assembly GCA_029542945.1 of Malassezia obtusa. Lineage (NCBI taxonomy): Eukaryota > Fungi > Basidiomycota > Malasseziomycetes > Malasseziales > Malasseziaceae > Malassezia > Malassezia obtusa. The sequence goes on along the minus strand of CP119935.1, from coordinate 1,630,711 downwards.
CTTGGTGTTATTCTTCAATATGGGGTGTATTGTGGCGAACAATGTGCTACCACAAATGAAGCATCTGTTAATGGAACATATGTCAGATGGTCGAAAGAAACTAACCGCAGCCCAATTCGGTGTGATTTCTGCATCCAACAGTTTTATCAATTCAACTCTGCCTATTCTAGCTGGGGTTATCGTGGATTATTATGGACCTACGCTTTTGTCCTTACTGTGCTCCGTTTTTATCGTGGTTGGTACCGCAGTTCAAGGTGCTGGCGCTCAACAAGGGTCATTCTCGGTTTTCCTTGGCGGTGAAATCCTAATGGCAGTGGGGACAACTTCAATCATGACATGTCAAATGAAGCTCTACACTCATTGGTTTCGAGGCTCAAGTGAGACAGGACCAGGTCTTATTGGGTTCATAATTGGTCTTTCAATCGGGATGAAACGAGTCTACAGCACCATCGGCCATCAATCTGCTATTCCCATCAAGAATGCGACGGGCAAGTGGTATTGGGCATTCTGGCTTAGCACCATCCTGAGTGCTGTTTCATTATTGTTCAACTTTGTTTATATCACTATTGAATCTACTCTACCTTCCTATATGCGCGTCAAGAGCGGTCACAAACTCTTAAACCGCAATATCGAAGTTGGTTCAAAAAGAGCAAATACGGACCCTGGCATCGCTCGGATTCTCTATCAACATATCAAGAATATTGGAGCTAGCTTAAAGGTCCTTCCTGCATCCTTTTGGACTGTCACTATATTGCAACTCTTACAAGCTGGAGCCATTTCATCTTTCGAGAGTAATAGCACCGATGTAATTCGCAAGACCCGTCATCTTTCTGAGTATCGTGCTGCATACATAAGTGGACTTGACAGGATCATTCCAATCGTCATGACCCCTATTTTTGGATTGGTTTTTGATGCTTTTGGCTATCGTCCATTCTTTGTATCCTACACAGCCGCTCTTTATATTCTTGTGTTTTGTCTAACAATTTTCACCAACGTAAACGAGCTATGTCCTATTCTTCTAGGATCTCTGGCACTATCTAGCTTCGAGATTCCCTTCGTTGCTTCAATCCCTCTCCTTGTACCTTCCCAAGCATCCGTAGGTACTGCTTATGGTGTATGGGAGTCTTTCTCGTCAGCTGGAAGTGTCATTGTGAACGTTGCGTCTGGCGCGATCCAAGATCGGAGTATTCAAGATCAGCGAATCTCTCCAGCACAGGAGTACAACAACGTCTTTTATTTGCTGATTTCGATAAAAGTATTCGAGTTTTTCATTGGTTTTTGCTACTTCTTTCTGGATCTGAGATATTTTGGCAGCGTCTTGACTATGAGCGAACGTCGACGCGTCCATGAAAAACAAGCCGAAAAGTCTTTATCCTCTAAGAACCAGAAGCTCTGTGTACCACGAAAGTCTTTCACGATCATTGGATGTATTATAACTGTGGCAACAATCATCACTTCCTATGTTTTATTCATTAACTACTCCTTATGAAAAAGCGTCAATTTCGGATCACAATACTCGTTTTTACTTAGAAAATCATGACGTATGGGTCGGTGCATGCATATAATCTAGACCAGAGCGTGAATATCAGTTCGATAAAGATGGTCATTTTGAGTGGATCAGGTCCTTGAGGCAAATAGGTCAAGATTGATGCTTCCTCATACACACTTAGATAAATTGAGCATGTTAATGCCTTTTAAGTTAACGGAAAAGCTTTGTACCATAGACACGAAATGAGAGTGTTAGACAGTTTGTATAACTTGAACGTTGAGGCTCGAGTGACAAAAGAAATCTTCTTTGTATAAATGATCGAGAATTCCAAATTTACGCCTTTCTTCCTTATGATCAAGGTTCTCTAAATGCGATTATTATTGTTACACTAATATCTTGAACTGATAAGTTCATATTTGAGCGGCTCAACTCGAGTTTTCTCGTCAATATCAACCATTTCTTAACTCAAATGAATCAACTACTTCTCAATTGTCTTTACAACTTTTCATTGCGAAATAGCATAGTTTTGGGATCTACTTTGCCAAGAATAACCTGAATATCGTCTCATTTGAATGACAATTAGGGGCGGGACTCTAGACATGTCATATTCAGCGATCAATAAATCATTGAAAAAGACGTCCATGGAGACTAAGTGCATTCTTGGGCAGCTTAATTCATATGGCAGTTGGAACTTTGAAACCTCACCTGGACGAACTCTTGTAGGACAAGAGTGATATATCATATCGGATAATCATTGTGGAGTTTGCCAAGCCAACCTAAATTCCTGATTATAATTTGGCTGACATCTTATCTGATGAAGGTTAATTGTTTAAATAAGCGTTCTCAGTCATGGGGCGTCAGTAACGATCATGAAGCTGGCATACTTTATCGCTTCGCTTTTGCCCCTTACTGTTAAGGCAGGCTGGATCACTTACCAGAACGAGGGGAAGCAGAAGGAAGGAATCCCCTGTGTTGGCTCTATTTATGGGAATGACAACTGGCTTGTCTCGCAGTTTGACTGCAATGCTCCTGACTGGAACGGCACTATGTGCAACATGAAGTGCTTCCCGATCAGTTCCACGACCTGCATCGGTTTCCCTACTGATGAGGAGAAGGACAAGCACGGCGCTCATGCTGGAATCTGGTATGCTCCGCATGGCAACGACGATGGGTGCATCTACCTGGGAAGCACGTACGGTGACAACTACTCCAGCCGTATTGGCCCCAACACGACGGGGTGTGGCTACATTGACTGGCCGAGGGAGCGCAACTTTGGTCCAGTGAAGCGGAAGGACCACGGTGATAAGAAGGCGAAGGGCTGCTGGGACACGGACCGTAAGCCTGATTCGCGCTACAAGCAAACTAGCGTGCATTTCTATGATGGCGCTCGTCCCTACTTGCAGAAGTGGTGCGAAGCAGGCTATGCGGACTCATGCGGTCCGAGCGAGGACCCCTTCTGCAAGAGTGACGAGACCAAGGAGACGGAAATTACGTGCAAGACCACCAAAAAGCCGAAGAACCCTGAGATCCCTCGTAACCAAAACAAGTCCGTTTAGCGGGTGATCGGCTATGTTTTTGCTTGTTTTGGTTATCCAGTAACTATTTACGTTCCTTTTTAGTAGTTGTTTGACTGGTTTTCAGCGCGCGTTTCTGACATGATGGAACTGAAAAACTACTGGCCATTTTGCTCTTAAACAGATCTGGATGTGGCTGAGTCACGATTTTGTTCGTGCCTACACGGGGCTCCAGTCTGCACGTTCCCTCTGCACGTGGCAAATATGAGCCTCTGTAGCACAACACGGACCATGTACGGATCACTACTTCATCAAACTCTCCATGTTAGGCCTCTTGCTAGTGCTCAGTCTCGCGCTGCCCGTCTTGGCGGCTCCTCAAAATGTTCATCCTATTAAGCCCAACCGTACCATTCTTTTCCACTGTTAGTCTGTGCCATGTAACTAATTTTTAGCCCATAATGATTATCTACAGGACAGACCCGTGTACGATGCTATCGACCATGGTGTGCGAAGTGTTGAGGCCGACCTCTGGTGGGACTCTGATGCCAAGGAATTTTATGTTGCTCACACGGCTGTGACAATTGACCATTCCAAGACTTTTAAGCATCTTACCTTGGACCGCATCATGGGCGTACTGAATGGTACACACTCGGGTGGACCTTATCAATCGGGATCTGCGCAAAGGTTCCTCGATGCTGCGAAAGGCAAAGAGACCCATAACCCGGATTGGTACAGCTATTACGCCTATGGCTTCGGTGGAGTCCGTCCTATTCAACTCTTGGTGGAAATCAAGTCGAATGATGGTTCGGACTCGTGGCCTCATGTGGTGTCTGCGCTCGAACCTTTCCGCAAGCGTGGCTGGCTCACACGCTACGAGAATGGTAAGATACACTATGGCCCCCTGATTGTGGTCGGAACGGGTGGAACGCCGTTTAACCAGATTGCTCCTCGCCACAAGCGAGATGTATTCTGGGATTGCCACTTGGGTGGTCTGAATGGAACCACTAACATTGACGGTACCGAGTACCACTACAACTCGACCGTGTGTCCGATGTCCTCGACTAGTTTTGCTACGGAGGTGAAAGGCTTTCTTGGACTTCGTCCGGTCCCTGAAGCTGCGCGCAAGAAGTGCCGTGCAGATATTGTTCAGGCGCACAAGGCTGGGTCCACCACTCGGTTCTATGGAGTGGTCCGGTTCCCGCCTGTCTCGAAATACCGCGACAACAATGCCCTTGTGGAGGAAGGAACTGATTGGCTGAACTTGGATGACTTGCAAGATGCATCCAAGTACAGTTAGACCCAGATGTTTACGTTATCATAGATTCATCAGTTTGTGCGTGTTTTTTTTTTTTTTTTTTCTGCTTGTTGATCCCTTGTAGCGTGGGGTATGACATTATGCAAAATATTTCCCGATTGGGGTAGTCAATCTGCGTCCATGTCTTCGGAACATCTAGATGAGAAGGCAAGCGTCGAGTCCGCGCCTATTGCCCAAGATGACCAGTCTATCCCCAATGGTGGCATTGTTGCATGGCTACAGGTCTTAGGATCATTCTTCATGCTTTTCAATGTTTCTGGAATCATTAACTCTTTTGGTGTCTTTCAAAGTTACTACGAAGACGATGTGCTTAAGAACGAAAATCCGTCGAGGATCGCCTGGATTGGATCATTTCAGGCCTGCTTGATTCTTTTTGTGGGTGCACTCACTGGTCCGCTTTTTGACATGGGCTACTTCCGGTATATGCTTGCAATCGGGACCTTTATGGGTGTTCTCTCTCTGATGATGACCTCTCTTTGTCGCGAGTATTGGCAGTTTATGCTTGGTCAAAGTCTTTGCATGGGTCTAGGTGGTGCATGTCTATTCGTCCCAGGTTTGGCGATCACTTCTACATATTTCTCGTCGAAGCGTTCATTGGCGGTCGGTATTGCCGCAAGTGGCAGCAGTTCCGGTGCCGTGGTGTATTCCATCATGTTCCACCGGCTCGTCAGCCGTATTGGATTCCCTTGGACTGTACGTGCTATGGGATTCATGGCCCTTGGTCTCTTGATCATTTCCAACGTTGTGATGCGCCCACGAATCGCGCCATCGCACCGCCGATCCCTCTTCATTTGGCAAGCGTTCAAGGAGCCTGCTTACTGTATCTATATGCTTGGTATTTTCCTGGGATACACTGGTGTTTACATTCCGTTTTTCCATGTCACGTCGTACGCGCTTCGTCGAACCTCGGCGGGTCCCTCGCTGTCTTTCTACCTTGTGGCGATCCTTAATGGCGCAAGTATCTTTGGACGTATTCTTCCCAGTTTCTTGGCGGACAAAATTGGGCCCTTCAACACCATCATTATTTTGGCGTTCTGTTCTACTGTACTTGCTTTTGGATGGATGGGAATCCAAAGCTTGGGTGGTATTATCATCTTTGCCATTCTGTATGGGTTTATGACTGGCGGGTATGTGGCCCTTCCGGCACCATGTATCACTAGTATTACAGCGAACTTGCACGAAGTGGGTTCCCGTGTTGGCATGTGTTTCTTGTTCGCCGGCATTGGAATGTTGATTGGAAGCCCCATTGCTGGTGCTTTGGTCAACCTCAAGGAAGCAAGCTTCTGGAAAGCGCAGTTGTGTTGTGCTATGCTCTTGGTGGGCTCCACGTCCTGCTTTGTACTTACGCGGATTTGTCTAAGCAGAAACCCACTCGCAAGGAAGTGATGATGATCCCGCTTTGGTGTATTGTAGTGGTGCACAAATGCACTAATGAAACCAATAGTCTTCAAGAAAAAGAAGGCATGGATGTCTATGAGTACTGGCCAGGGAGACATCTGCGAAGTCGGACAAAGGCTAGTGGGAACGAAGAAGACGAAGCAATGTGAATTATTGGTAGTGGAGCCGCTCGTAGTTGGCCTTGCGCTGCTGAAGCTGCTTTTTGCGCTCGTTCGTCGAGACATACTTGGTCTCTTTCGGAAGAATCTTTTTGAGTTTGGTCAATGGCACCACCTGGGAATGTACTTCAATGCCCTTGGCACCATCGCCCGACGTTTGCAGACCCTGCCACCGAATCATCATTGTTCCACGTTGCCGGCCGGAGGTATCGAGCCAATTGTGGATACCAGGATCACGCTTGGAGATGACATAGGTGTATGAGCCGTTGTTGTTTTGGAAAGACTGTTTGTTGTTCAAGCTGACTTGGCGAGTGCCAGGCTCGGTGGTAATGATGCCGTTGGTTGTAATGGGTACCACAAAGTAGGTTGCCTTGCCTTTGGTAAAAGTAATTACGAGCGCCTCATCATCCTGGAGGTCGTAAGGAGCAAACGACTGAGCTTGTGAAGTGAGTGTACCGAGAGTCTGTGATTGTTCAGGGGCTTTCGGGTGATTTACTGGTTGACTGTACGTCTTGAGGTCTAATGCGCCAAAACCATAGAAGAAACTGGCCTCTTTTATGTTTTTTCTGACGTACGCGATGGTGTCCTTCTTGGAGTAATGTTTCGGGTTCTTGGGTTTGTCGACAATTTCCACGGTCAGTTCGTCCGGGGTTTCTGAGGACCAGTCGCCCAGGTTATGCCGCACAAAAAGCTGCACCGCTCGCCAGTCGGTCTGGATATGGTTGGGGGAGTTTGATGCAGACGAGTTGATGGTGATCGTGTAGGTGCCGTCGTCGTTGACGTGCAGGTCTTTGCCATAGGCCGCCTTGATCGTCCCCTGCGAGTTCGGGTTGCTGATCAGCGAGTAAGACGAGTCGGCAACGCCCTTTCCGAAGCGACGCCCATGGATCTTGTAACTGTATTGGCCGCTTATCGGGATCACTCGGTAGAAGCAGTCGGGGTTGTCGTACGAGTAGCGGCCACCCACGACCTGAAGACCGAACCAATCGTGCGTGCGTGAGGCCGTGTCGACCCAGTACACTCGGGGATTTGCTGGGTCGCCGTTCACGGACTTCTGAATCGCGCTGAAGACGAGCTCATTCATGGCCGAGTCGAGATCCGACGCTGTCTGCGAGTCGATCGGCACGTGGTACTTTTTGAGCGTCTTGATGTACTGCTCGCGTGCCTGCGAGCGCAAATCATCAAAGTAGTCCGAGTGATAAAGGGAGAGAGCGTAGCGGTCCAGTGACTGCTGGTCCTGCGTCGCGAGCGGATTGGCGCACACGGCACTGCTCAGGAAGAGCGCCAAGCGAACGAAGAAGAAGCAGCGCATGAGGTGTGAGACATTGGAGTTGTGTGCTCTAAATATGAGAGTGCCGGACAAACCGGCAAATTGTGCCCATGCAAGTCTTGCATAAGATTTGAGAGCCTTATCTTCATATTGTCATGGGTGACGTGCTGCGTCGTCCAAATGGTTTGCGTCCTCACGTGGAGGCACGTGGTGAAACTCCAAGCGCGCGCGGCGGCTCGGTGCGTGCGACGATGGATTCGCAGTCGAGCGTGGGTCCCGATTCGGACGCGGCGCCGAGCGGCGCAACGCCGCGCATGGAGGTCGATTCGGGGAGCTATGACCATACGTCAGCAGCACCAGCGGTGCCGGCTGCCGAGACGACGTCGGAGCCGACGGCGCGGGTCAAGCCCCTGTCGATGCACAGTCTGGACGAGATTCCGGTCATTACGGATGGCACGGGCGAGCGTGTGCGTGAGAGCTTCCGTGCATTTCTGGAAAGTTTTTATGGCGCAGAAGATGGGCGGAAGCCGCAGCATCCGACGTACATTGAGCAGCTCTATGCGATGCGCGATTTTGGGCGCCTGACGCTGTACGTCGACTTCCGGCACATCCTACAACATGACGAGGTGCTTGCAGATGCGATCAGCGACCAGTACTATCGCTTTTTGCCATTTCTGCGCCGCGCGCTGATCGATCTCGTGAATGCGTACATCCCGGGGTACCTGTATCTGAACGCACACGTGGCCACGACGGCGTCCTCAGGCCTGGTTCCGCGCGACTTTGCACTCTCGTTCTACAACCTGTCGATTGTGTCCGGCATCCGGTCGCTGCACACGGACAAGATCGGGAAGCTGCTCGCGATCTCAGGCACGGTCACGCGCACGTCCGAGGTGCGTCCCGAGCTGCTCTTTGGGACGTTTACGTGCATGGAGTGCAAGGCGACCGTGTACGATGTCGAGCAGCAGTTCCGGTACACGGAGCCGCTGATGTGCCGGAACCCCGTGTGCCAGAACCGGACGCAGTGGGAGCTCGATGTGGAGAAGAGCCGCTTCTGCGACTGGCAAAAGGTGCGCATCCAGGAGAATGCGAACGAGATCCCCACCGGCTCGATGCCGCGCAGCATGGACGTTGTTCTGCGCTCGGAGATTGTGGAGCGTGCCAAGGCCGGAGACAAGTGCACGTTTACCGGCACGTTTATTGTGCTGCCAGATGTAGCGCAGATGGGTCTCCCGGGCGTCAACGCGCAGATGCAGCACCAGGCGCAGCGGCAGACGGGCCGTCCCGCCGAGGGGATCACAAATCAGGGTGTGACGGGTCTCAAGACGCTCGGTGTGCGGGACCTGATGTACCGCACGGCGTTTTTGGCGTGTATGGTGCAGGGTGCCGACGGCCGCTCTGACGCGCTGACGGCGTCTGGCGACGAGGAAGAGGACGCCGAGGCGGTGCTCGATGGGCTCACCGAGGAGGAGCGTGAGGAGCTCGAGGCGATGGTGGTCAACGCGGACATCTACCCGCGGCTCGTACAGAGCATGGCGCCGACCATGTACGGACACGAGATCATCAAGAAGGGGATCCTGCTGCAACTTATGGGCGGCGTACACAAGCAGACCAATGACGGGATCAACCTGCGTGGCGATATCAACATCTGCATCGTGGGCGATCCGAGCACAAGCAAGTCGCAGTTTCTCAAGTATGTGTGTGGCTTCATGCCGCGTGCCGTGTACACCTCGGGCAAGGCGTCGAGTGCCGCGGGTCTGACCGCGGCCGTGGTGCGCGACGAGGAGACGGGCGAGTTCACGATCGAGGCCGGGGCGCTGATGCTGGCCGACAACGGGATCTGTGCAATCGACGAGTTCGACAAAATGGATCTCTCGGACCAGGTCGCGATCCACGAGGCGATGGAGCAGCAGACGATCTCGATCGCGAAGGCGGGTATCCAGGCGACGCTGAACGCGCGGACCTCGATCCTTGCGGCGGCAAACCCGATCGGCGGCCGGTACAACCGGAAGCAGACACTGCGCGCGAATGTCGCGATGAGCGCGCCGATCATGTCGCGCTTCGACCTGTTCTTTGTGGTGCTGGACGAGTGCAATGAGTCGGTCGACTGGCATATTGCGCAGCACATTGTCAACATCCACCGCTTCCGCGACGCGGCCATTGCGCCCGAGTTCTCGACCGAGGCACTGCAGCGCTACATCCGCTACGCGCGCACGTTCCGCCCGAAGTTCACGCCGGAGTCGAGTGACCTGCTCGTGGAGAAGTACATGCAGCTGCGCCAGGACGACGCGGGAGGCTCGGTCGGCCGCAACTCGTACCGGATCACTGTGCGGCAGCTCGAGAGCATGATCCGACTGAGCGAAGCGATTGCGCGCGCCAACTGCCGCACAGAGGTCACGCCCGCGTTCGTGCGTGAGGCCTTTGCGCTCCTGCGCCAGTCGATCATCCATGTCGAGAAGGACGACATCGCGATCGACGAGGCGGAGGAGGAGGAAGACGAGGAGATGCGCGAGGTCGTCGAGCCTGCGCGCGACGAGGGGCGGCGGCGCATCACGTACGACCAGTACATGCAGTACGTGAATCTGCTTGTGCTGCGCGTCAACGAGATCGAGCGCGAGACGCAGCGCGGCGTGACGCGCTCGGCGCTCATCGAGTGGTTCTTGGAGCAGCACGAGGACGAGATCGATACGATGCAGCAGCTGCACGAGGAGCGTGCGATGATCGACCGCGTGATCAACAAGCTCATTAAGGACGGCTACCTTGTCGAGCTGCCGGAAGACGAGGAGGAGGTGCTGCAGGGCGTTGCGCCCGCGCGACGGCTCATGGTCCACCCCCAGGTGGACGTCGACAGTCTGTAGGCGAGTGTACTTTAGTCATCACCAACCCCCCCCCCCCCCCCCCCCACGGCTTGGGCGCCATGGCGCTGAATGCGGCGGAGCGCGCGGCGCGCGGCGCGCTGGCCCTGCGCGCGCACGAGCGCATCGTCTACCAACAGGAGGGGTGTGTGTTTACGATCACGGCCACCGGTGGTGCGCGAGCGCCGCTCCGGAGCCCCGGCGTGTGCCTCGTGACGAACCAGCGCGTACGTAGCCCGGGCGCACACGCTCACCTGCAGCTCGTAGCGCTTGGCGACGTGCAGAAGAGGAGCGCGCTCTTCGACTCGCTCGATGTGCCGCTGCCCCGCCTGGGCATCGGGCGCTACCGCCTGCCGCTCTTCTCGGCCGCGTACTACGAGATGGAGGTCCCGCTGCAGGTCACGCCAGACGCCGCGCCGGAGCACGCGCTGCTCGTGGTGCACTTCCACGAGGGCGGCGCCGATGCGTTCCGGCACGCACTTGCGCGCGCGCGGGACGAGTGGGAGCAGTATCGGCGGGATCTCGAGGCGCTACGTACGTGTTGTCCGCGTGCTGACGCAGCGGTGTATGAGCCGCGCGGGGGTATCGAGCTGCCCAGCACAGCGCCGCCCGCGTACGACGAGGCGCTGCAGAGCGCTGGGCCCTAGTGTACACTAATACGGCTTGAACCGCATCGTCGCCTTGCGCTGCGCAATTTTTTGCTTGTCGGCCTCGAACTGCGCACGGAGCGCCGCGAATTCTGTGGTGAGTCGGCGCGGCGCACGTACGCTGGCGTTTCTTCTCGCGGAACTGGAAGCGGTAGAAGTCGGTCAGCTCCTTGCTCTTCTTCTTCTCCGGCTGCTGCCGCAGCATCTCCTCGAACTCGGGCGTGATGGCGGCGAACGTGTTCTCGTCGCCACCCGAGCGTCCGTACTTGTTGCCCTTCTGCACGATCGTAAACCCGTCCGCGTCGAGCAGCTCGCCGTCCGGCCCGACGCTCACGCCCTCGATGCCGACGCCCGCGCTCGTCGTCTTGTCGCCCGCCATGCGCTGCTCCAGCAGCCACTGCGGGTGCTCGCGGATCCACGTGTGCCGCGCGATCGCCGAGTCGACGTGGCGCTTGACCTGCGCATGGTCCGGGCGCAGCATCCGGTAGCGCTCCAAAAGGAACGGCAGGCCGACGAGTGTGTCCGCGTGCGTGTGCGCAGGGCGGCGCGGCTTGCGCGAGGCGCCCTCGTCGTCGCTCTCGTCGTGCGGGCGCTCCTTGCCCGGCTGCGGCCAGGCGTATGGCTTCGATGCGGAGCGCGCCGGGAGCTGCATCGCGCGCTCGAGCGACGAGCTGTCGAGGAACACGATGTGGGCGCTGGACCCCGTCGTGAGCAGGGCATGCGGCGCGAGCGCCGGGAGCGGATGCACGCGCGGCGGTGCATTCTTGCCGGGCTTGCCGCGCTCGGTGCGTGCGGCGGGCTCGGCGTCGAAGGTGTCGTCCTCGTCGTCCTCGTCCTCGTCGGCATCCTCGTCTGTAGCCTCTTTGCGTGCGCGGAAGTCGTGCACGGCGATGGACTCGACGGCGCCTGCGCGGCGGAAGAGGTCGCGCAGCGTGCCGCGGGTCGCGTCGGGCGGGAGGTTGACGACGAAGAGCGTGCGCCCGCCCGGGAGTGCGTCGGTCTCTGCGCCGTGGTGTGGGCGCACGTACATGTTATGGATCGGGGCGTGCTTGCCTGCGACGCGCGCGTACTGCACACGCAGCACCTCGAAGCCGGCGACCGTCCCCATCGTGCGAGGGAGAAATTTTTCGCTGCGGCAAGATACACGCCTCCATTGGTCTTCTTCCACCATGGCGTGTCGGCTGCCGCTCGCCGGCGCCCCCCGCGCGCTGCAGCCCAGCGGTGGGGCGCGCGCGTTCCACGCGAGTACTGCCGCTCTGAAACCGCGGCGGCAGCGCAACCGGAACAACCCGTTCGCGCTGAACCTCATGAAGCACTTCCAATACGACGACATCCCGACGTACGGGCACATGAAGCTGCAGAGGCAGCGGCAGATGCTCGAGTACTACCGTCTGCTCCAGCACGAGCTGCCGCAGCTCGAGCAGCTGCACGAGCCGTTCCAGCCGGCGCCCGCATCGAACCTCCTGCAGTTCCAGTTCACGCACTACCAGGGTGAGCGGCACCCCGGCGCACGGAGGGTCGTGCTGCACGTCGATCTGCGCGACCTGTTTGCCGCGGACGTGCTCAAAACAGCCGAGGCGAAGCACAAGTTCCTGCTGCTCGCCGGCGCGCGGTGGAGTCCTGCGCAGGCCGACGTGGTCGAGGCGCTGAACGCCGCCCAGCAAAAGGGCGCCGAGGCGCTCGCCAAGGCGTACGCCGAGCTCCCGCTCGGCTCGCTCAAGATCGGGTGCAGCCAGTACCCGCACGAGTCGCAAAACATGAAGTGGTGCAGCGATGTGCTCGACCGCATGCTCGCCGAGGCACAGGCCGAGCCGGCGTTCACCGAGATCCCGCTCGACGTCCGCCCGTACATCAAGTCGAACGCGCGCGGCGGGCGCATGCCGATGCCGAGCGCTGCGGATTTCCCGAAAGAGTGGCTATAGCTACATAGGCCATTGGAAGCACGAGACGGTGAGCCAGTGGTTGCGCACCTCGACGGGCTCTTCCTCTGCCGTGTGCACGGCGAATGGGCGGCGGACGCCGCTGACGCCCGGCGCGCGGCCGCCGCCGTCGAGCGCGCCGTCGACCTCGAGCTCGAGGATGTGCCCGGCGCCGCGCAGGTACTCGTCTGCGGCGTGCTCGGTACACGCCGGCCACGCGCCGGGCACGCGCGTGAGCACAAACCCCGCGCCGAGCATCTCGCGGAAAAAGTGCACGAGCGTCGCGCGGCCGGTGTGCAGGCCGGCGACCATGTACACGCGTGCGGTGGGCGTGCGTGCAAGCAGTGTCGCGATCGACTTGACAAGCGCCGCGTGCGAGAAGCGCTCCCACACGCAGTCCGCGAGCAGGATCGCGTCAAAGTACGACGGTGTGCGCGCCGAGAGCAGGTCGAGCACGTCGTCCATCGCGTGTCCCCACGTGTGCGGCGCGACCACGAGCGGTGCACCTGGTGGGTTTATCGCGAGCGTGCGCTGGACGTTGGCGCGCAGCGCGGCGAGGATCGACGCGTCGTCGTAGTCGGTCGCGACCACCTTTTTGGCGCCGCTGCAGAGCGCCGCAGTCAGTGCCGGGAGCCCGGTGCCGGCGCCGAGCTCGAGAACATTTTGGTTGGTGAGCTCAAAGGCCCTGGAGTAGATCGCGTCCGAAAGCAGGAGGCCCGCGCGCCACTGGCGGTGCGCAAAGAGCATGTACATCGGCGCGTCCGGAAGGACGATCGGCAGCCGTGGCGCGTCGTCCGACGCACACGCAGCATCGAGGTGCTTCGGCAGGTACGTGAACGAGGCGCCCGGCTCGCCGAACGACGGGTGGAAGTGCGTGTCGCGCGCTGTGTCCGGCTCAGCGCCGTGCCCGGGCATGGGGCGCGCCTGGTCGAGCGGCGCGTGTCTTCGCGGCTGACTAAGCGCAGCGTCGCCGGCGGGTGCCTTCGCTCTGCCCTGCATGCTGGTAGGAATGGTAGCGCGCTCCCTGCGGAGCACCGCAATGGCACGTCCTGTGCCTCGAGCTGTCGTGCACACGCGTATGCCGATCGCTGTACAGGCACAGCGCACGCTGCGCACGTCGCGGCGGGGTCCGCCGCCGGAGGACGCGGACGCCGCGAAGGACGCCGCGAAGGACGCCACGAAGGACGCCGCGAAGGATGCGGCCGAGGCGCCAAAGCCTGCAGAGCAGCCGGGCGCCGCTCCCGAGACCCAGGCGGGTGCTGCACCGCAAAGCGAAATGCCCAAGGGTGGCATTCCGCTGGACATTGATACCACCTCGATCCTGGACCGCGAGGCGCTCGAGGCGCCCAAGGACGGTGAGGACGCGCAGCAGAAGCGCACGAATGCCAAAGCCCGCTCGAAGGGCAGCTCGTCGATCGAGAAGAACCGGGGCTTTATGATGCGTGTGATGCTCGTTGGCTCCGCGGTGATCTTCGGCTACGGTGTGTGGATGATGGGCCGCGATCTCGACGAGCGCGAGCACGAGATGTTCCACGATAAGGAGAACGTCAACACGTTCTTTGGGCGTCTCATGCTGCGTTTCCAGGCGCTGCATGACGGGATGAACAAGCCCGTGTGGGACAAGCTGCTTCCGGACCCGCTGCCCTTCCCGTACTCGCGCCCGTACACGCTGGTGCTCGACCTGGACCAGCTGCTTGTCGCCTCGCACTGGAGCACGAGCTCCGGATGGCGCACGGCGAAGCGCCCTGGCCTCGACTACTTCCTGGGCTACCTGTCGCAGTGGTACGAGATTGTGATCTTCACCTCGCAACCCTTCTACGTCGTGGAGAAGATCATCGAGAAGCTCGACCCCGACCGCCGGTACATTGCGTACCAGCTCTTCCGTGAGAGCTGCCGCCAGCAGGACGGCAAGCTGATCAAGGACATCTCGCACCTGAACCGCGACCCGCGCAAGGTGATCCTCCTCGACACGAACCCCGAGCACGTGTCGCTCCAGCCGGAGAATGCGATCGTCATGGCGCCGTGGCGCGGCGAGAAGGGCGACCGCGAGCTCGTGGGCCTGATCCCCTTCCTGGATGCGATCGGGATCTATGGCGTGGAGGACGTGCGCAAGACGCTGCAGGCGTACGCCGGGAAGCACATCCCGACCGAGCACGCCAAGAACGAGCAGCTGCTCAAGGAGCGCCACGACGAGGAGTGGCGCGCGAAGAAGCAACGCCTCGGCGGCCTCTCGTCCATGTTTGGCGGGATCGCGTCCGGGCAGCCGATGACGAACGAGCCGCCGCCCACGTTTGTCGAGCTCGAGCGCGCGCGCTTCAACCAGGGCTACCTGGAGGACCAAAAGTTCTGGCAGGAGAACGGTGAGAAGCTGCGCAAGCAAATGCAGGAGGAGCAGGAGAAGCAGCTGCGCGAGATGAAGCTGAACGCCTGGGAGGGCGTCTCGCGCATGTTTGGTGGCGGCAGTGTGCCGCCGCCGCCGGGCGACGCGCCGGGCGCCGCGCCGGGCGCCGCGGCTCCGGGCAGTTCGTAGCGCGTAGTGCCACGTGGCCTTTGTCGTTCCACCATGTCTGGCGCCGTGCCCGAGGTGCGCAAGGCGCTGCTGAAGCTTGCGCAGACGTGGCCCAAGGACCCGCTGCGCCCGAACCTCGACTTTGGCGAGGCGATACGCCGCGCGACCGAGGCAGAGATGGCGCACGGCGCGCACGCCAAGACGAACCTGGTCGAGACGCGCAAGTCGCTCGCGGCGCTCGAGCGCATCCGCAGCAGCGAGAGCCTGCGCGAGGTACGTGTGCCACTCACCCCGCAGTACCCGACGCCACGCAACGTGCTGCATCCCGCTTCGACGCCCTACTACTACTCACAGCTCGTCGAGGCGATGGGCCGCGTCGCGCGCGGCCAGTCGGTCGCGCCGACGTGGACGGAGCGCTTCCGCCGCTTCTTTGGTGTACGATAGATCTAAAATGCCACGCCCTCCTGCTCACGCACCGTGTACGCGAGTCGGCCGGTCGCAAGGCCGTGCTCCAGGTTCCGGATGCATGTCGCCTCCATGTCCGTCTGCGTCTGCAGACTCAGCGTACCCACGTGGGGCAGGAGCACCGCGCGCGTCTTGGCGAGCTCGAGGAGCTTAGGGTGCACCGACGGCTCGTTCTCGTACACGTCGAGGCCTGCGCCCGCGATCGTCTGCTGCTCGAGGGCACGCACGAGCGCCTCCTCGTCCACGACCGGGCCACGCGCCGTGTTGATCAGCACGGCCGTCGGCTTCATCTGCGCCAGCTGCGCGTCACTGATCAGGTGCCGCGTCTCGGGCGTGAGCGGGCAGTGCAGGCTCACCGCATCGCTCTGCTCCAGCAGCTCGCCGAGCGTCGCACAGTACTGCAGCCGCGTGCCCTCGGGCATACCCGCCGTCTCCTGCGCATCACTCAGCCGACGCCGGTTGTGGTAGAGGACGCGCATGCCGAGCGCATGCGCGGCCTTCTTCGCGAGCGTCTGCCCGATGCCGCCCGCGCCGACCACGCCAAGCACCTGGCCCTCGGGGTCCGCCGCCGTCGTGAACGGGAACTGCTGGTTAAAGGTGCCCGCGTGCAGCTGGCTCATGGCGAGCGGGAAGCGGCGCATGGCGCCGATCAGCAGGAAGAGCGCCGTGTCGGCCGTCGCCGCATTCACTACGGTCGGCACGTTGGCAGCCTGCACGCCCTTGGCCGTGAGTGCAGGGATGTCGACTGCGTCAGTAGAAGCCCACGTACGCTGGTCGTAGCCGGCGCCGTTGTGCACAATAAACTTGAGCGACGTCGGGAGCGCGTTCACTAGCTCCTGGTCAAAGCGGCCCGTGATGCGCACCGAGCGCGCCCCACCAAAGTGACGGTACATGCCCTGGATCGCGGCGTATTTGCCGCCCGGCGCAAGTGCCTCGAGAAACTCGGCACGCGTCTTGGTGTCGTTGCGCTGCGTGAGTCGCGGCACGTACGAGCAGCTCCACGTTCTGCGAGAGGCGCTCCAAGTCCTTGGTCGCCAGCTGGATCTCGTCCATAAGCAGCACCTGCGGGCGCCCCGCGCTCGAGTACATACGCGCCGCCGACGGCCAGGCCGCCGTGCGGCGCACGCTGCCGGAAATAAAGCGCGCGAACATCGTCGTCGGTGGAGGGACGTCGGTTGTTCCTGCCGGGTCGTCGTCGATGCTCAACTGGGCGCTGGAGACGGTCGTGTCGCTGCTGTGCGTACTCGACGTGCACCATGCACTGATGTACGCACACACACCACGGCGTTCAGCGCATCTCGCGCCACGCGACTGGGGGCGCTCCACCGTACCCACCGACGCCGGCGACGTGCGGCGCGTCGGATCGCCGCGGCGCCGCGCATGCCTCGCGGACACACTGTGCACACTCGGCATCTGGTCGCTCTACCTCTTTCTACGTCCATTCATTACTGGCGTGTTGGCATATGTTGTGCCGTTCTGCTCGAGCTTTCAGATGCTCTGGCTGCTCTGGATGCTGGCGAATCGTCGGACGGTACGTGTCGCACTGACTCAGGCGCCTCGCCTCTTGTTTTCCCGAGTCGTTCGCCCACTGACTGCACGCCACGAGTCTTTCATCGATACTGCAACGCTCTGGGCACACGGGTTCTTTTTGTTCCTCGCGCGTGTCGGAAAGACGATGTCGATGCCGCTCGTGCGTGTCTTGCGTCGCTTGTGGCTCCGATGGGAGGCTTTCTCGCTGCGTAATTCGCCGAGTTCACCTTTTATGGCGGGTTCTGAACCTCGCACACGTCACAGACCGGCCACGTCGTCACCTGGCGTGGCCACGCCCAAGGCTCCTGGCCACACGAGCTGGAGCGAGGTCGAGGTTACGCCATGGAAAGCGCCCTCGCCTGAGCCTGTCAAGTATCAAATACCAGTCGCATCAAATCCAACGACTCCGCAAAATGAACAGATCAAGACCGAAGAAATGAACAAGCATACGATGGAAGAGCCCGTTTCTATGCCCACTGAGCCGACCTTGAAAGAAGAAGTGTTCGAAAAACCATCCGAACTCGAGGATTGGAAAGCGTCTGTCTCGCTCGATGCGCACGCCCATCTCGAGCTCCTTCCAGCTCAAAAGACGTCACCACCGCCAGCCGCAGTCTCCACCCCGCCAGAAACGCGCGAATCAGCTCTCAAGCGCACACTCTCGCGGCATGCCGAGCTCCCCTCCAAACGGTCTGCACCGACGACGACGCGTCTGACTGTCCGAGCGGCCGATTCGGACCCCGCACCGGCCGCTACGAAACCACCTAGAGCGGACGAAGCCAAAGCGAACGTCGACGCGGGGGACCAAGACGGTAGTCCCAGCTCTCGCAAAGCTCCAGCCAGGACTGCTCTCCATGATACCCATCCAATACCCCCTGCGGCCTCCATGCCGAGCCGATCCTCGGCTATTCCCACCAAACGAGCGCCGCCCGAGGACGAAGCCTCTGAACCAAAGCGACAGACGCGTCATACACGGACAGAGACGGTCGGCAGTGCGAAGCGTGTCACAACCACGGTCCGTGCAGCGCCCGCCCCGCTGCCTAAGCGTACAGAGCCACGACGACCCAGCTCGAGGGCGACGTCGACAAAGACCCGCGTCCCATCGCAGACCTCGCTGCTCCCACGTCCTGCACGAGACCCACACGAAGATCGAGGTGAGCGTGTGCTGCGCCGCAGCTCGCGTGTACGAGCCGCGCGTCGGACCCATACCCCGTCATAGCCTCCGACACGCCTGGTCAGGTCCTGTTACCTCCACACGATGACCGCCGTGCAGCCGCTGGTCATGCAGCTGATTGTGGACCGTGCGCTGATCAAGGTAGGTGACGCTATCTCACGCAGGAGCATGGGTGGACTATGGGGCCGATGATGGCACAGGCGGCGCACGCAGCAACAGCCGTCCTGGTGCGGTCTTTGGAGCGCGAAGATACCCAGGCGTACATTGCGCCCGAGAATCTGGCGTCTATGCACAAGATCGTGCTGCAGACCCCGAAGAACATCAGCCTTGCAGCACTGGCAGAGCAGCTGAACGAGGTCGGTGCGGCATCGCCGCTTCCGCCGCACTACCTGTGGGTTGAAGAGCCGGAGCATCTTCCCACGTGCCTGGCCGTCGCGCCGAACCGCAAGCCGGAGGCACTCACGCGGGTGCTCAAGAAATGTACATTGCTGCGGGACTAGGGTATCGGCTACTGGAGCAGCGCAGCGATCTCGCGGTCAAACGCCTCGATGCGAATTGGCATTTCGGCGATGTAAAAGGGGTCTTTCATGACGTGGTTCACATAAAGTTCATAGGCGCGCTTGAGTACGGCTGCAGGATTTGGGTGTGCGGTGTGTGTGAGGAGCACAAGCTTGGTCCCCGTTTCGGTCATTTTCACATGGATCAGTAAATTCTCGGCCTCGAGCACCTCCAGGCCCTGGGAGCGCTTGCCCGGTGCGGGGATGATCCGGGAGGCAATCGCGTGGATACCATGCAGCGTTCCTGCGAGGATCAGATAGTCGTTCGAGGTAAGCTCGGGCTCTCCATTGGCCTTGTGTGGGTACGCAAAGTGCTCGGACTGGAAGATGAGACCGCCGGCCTTGTTAATGATCCACAGGGACGCCATGGCGGAGTCGAGCGACAGTCACGTGCGAACACCACGTGAAGAAAAGTGCGGCAGAAGCTTCGCCAACGACCAGAACGATGAGCTCGGATCTGGTGTCGGTGCTGAATGACGGCACGCTCCGTGAATACACGGAGGAACTGACGCTCATGCTCGCGCGGCAGTATCCAGAGGCGCAAGGCGCCGAGTGGTCGGATGCGCTGATGAAGGAAGCCTCGGCCGCGGACGAGAGCCAGGACGAGGCCGACGCGGCGCAAAAGACGCGCGCCGTGGTCGAGAAGCTGGTTAAGGCGACGCCCGGGATCATGGACGGCACCGATCGCGGTATGTATCTCCTGCTGACGGCAGAGGTGGAAGGCCTGTTCAATCTCCAGATGACGCTGGTCGTGCGCTACTTTGACGGTGAGGAGCGTTCGGCGCTCCTGCTCCATCTCGTGCAGAGCGTGGGCGATGCAAACGCGCCATCCGCAGCAGAGCGCAGCGTGCTCAAGTACCGCATTCTGGCGAACATCTTTAATGTGCTGCCGCCAGCGGCGCCGCTGCGTCTCGACGTGTTCCTCGCGCTGCTGTCGCTCGCGTCGGCGAATGGCGACGTGGACTTTCTGCAGACGGCCCTTGACGCGCTCCCGACATGGCTCGCGCAGTGGGATGTGCCTGCGGAGAAAAAGAATGCGTGCCTGAACAGCGTCGCTGCGGCGCTCCAGGCGCCGGACTGCGGTCCGGAGTGGGTGACGAAAGCGTACCAGTTCTCGCTGCTGCACCTGCGCTATATCTCGAACGAGACCTCGATCGCGAGCGACCAGCGCCGGGCGGAGGCCGAAAAGATCATCGCAGACGTGCTGCGCCTGCCGAAACTGTTCGAGATGGAAGAGGTGCTCCAGGTGCCCGTCACGGCAGAGCTGGACGGCCAGCCGATCTTTGCGCTGCTCAAGATCTTTGTCGCGGGCACGCACGAGGACCTGGCGCAGTGGGCGTCGCAGAACAAGGCGGTGCTGGAGCGCCTGTCGCTGGATTTCGACGCGCTCAGTCGCAAGATGCGCCTGCTGGACCTGGCGACGCTGTGTGCGCGGAGTGTCTCGGCGGAGGTGTCGTACGCGGACATTGCCAAGGTGCTGGATGTCAGCACCGAGGAGGTCGAGGCGTGGGTCATCGATGTGATCCGTGCGGGCCTCGTCTCGGGCAAGCTGTCGCAGGTGAAGCAGTCGTTCCGTGTGTACCGCTCGACGCACCGCACGTTTGAAAAGCCGCAGTGGGAGTCGCTCGAGACGCGCCTGTCCCAGTGGCAAAAGAGCATCCAGACGTTGATTTCCACGATTGGCAGTATGTACTGTGCTACTGACTCAGCTGCTGGCGCGCAGAACCGTGTGCCGAGTGCGCTGGCGGACGTGAGTGCGCCGTCGGCGGACGAGACTCCGGCGTCGGAGCCGGCCCCTGCCTCCTAGATAGATCACGACAAACTCTTGCCCATAAACTTGCGCTTCGTAAATGCAAGCCACCACCGCGACGGCGTGTTGTCCTGCTGGTACACTTTTTCGAGGAGGCGCGCGACGGTCTCCTGACGAGCCTGCGTCAGGTAGTGCCGCAAGGTATCCGCATCGCTGCGGCTCGCAGGCGCCGAGTACAGCGAGCTGAGCGGGAAGTTGGCGTCGCCTGGGAGGGCGAAGTTGTCGACGGCGTGCGACGCGAGCTGCTTCAGCGCCTCGTGCTTCGACCACGGCGGGTGCGACGCCGCGATCTTGCTCAGGCAGTCCGAGATGAAAAGGATGAGGTAGATTAGCAGGCGGTCTGCGCCGCCCTTGATCTCAAAGTTGCGGAAGAGCGAGTTGGCGCGGAAGAGGTCGATGGATTCCTCCACGATGTCGGGGCGCGTCGGGTCGACTGCGTAAGTGGCACACGTACCGGGCGGCGGAGCGGGCCCGCGGCTCCGCGTATTCAGCGGCAAGATCGAGATCGAGGCGATTTGCCGCACATTCGGCTCCTCGTTGTAGCTCGAGTGGTACGCCGGCATGGTGGACAGAGCGACGGGCTACGTGTTGGCGGCATCCTACTAGGCCGCCCGATCTATTCTCCACGCACAGACGCGCCGGTGGCGAGGCGGCCGCGGAGCGCCTCGTACTTCTTGCGCTGGTCGCGGCTGACGCTCGGGAGCACGCGGTCGAACGCCTTGATGAAGTGGTGCTGGTAGATGCTCGGGCGTACCGTGGGCGTCGGCACATCGTCACCGTACTGCATCGGAGACACGATCGTCTCGCGCAGCGCCGTAACGGCCGCCTCGCGCACCAGCGCCGCCAGGTCCGCGCCGCTGTAGCCCTCGGCGCGCAGGTCATGCGCAATCACGTCGAGCTGCACGGGCTCGCTGCCTGTTTCCGCGTCCGGCGCGACGGCGAGCGGCGTCTTCTTCGTGAGGGTGCGTAGGATATCGAGCCGCTCCGAAGCACTTGGCAGGTCGACGTAGAGCAGCTTATCGAGACGCCCAGGGCGGCACATCGCCGGGTCGATCATGTCGGGGCGGTTCGTCGCGGCGATCACATAGGTCTGCACGCGCGCCTCGAGCCCGTCGAGCTCCGTCAAAAGCGTATTCACGACGCGCGCCGACGACTCAGACAGCGTATCGTCGCGGCGCGGCACCAGTGCGTCGAGCTCGTCAAAGAAGATGACGCACGGCGACGAGGCACGCGCGCGTGCGAACACCTGGCGCACGGCCTTTTCGCTCTCACCCACATACTTGTTCAAGAGCTCGGGGCCCTTGACGCTAATAAAGTTGGCGCGGCTCTCGTTCGCGACCGCCTTGGCCAGTAGCGTCTTGCCGCACCCCGGCGGGCCCCAGAGCAGCACACCGGAGCTCGCGTGCACGCCGAGCGCCTCAAAGAGCTCAGGGCGCCGGATGGGCTGTACAACGGCCATGCTGAGCTCCTCGCGGATATGGTGCAGCGCACCGATATCTTCCCACGTCACACCAGGCACGGTTGCAAAACCTTCACGCTTCGACGATGGCTGCACGGTCGCCAGCGCATCGAGAAAGTCTTGGTTCGTAATCGAGAGCCGCTCCAGCTGCCACTCCGGGAGCGGATCAGGGAACCGCTCCAGGAACGCGGCGATCGACGAGTGGCGCACCTTCTCGGGGAGTGTCTCGAAGAAGTCGGCACTCGAGATCACCGCCTTGGACGGGGCCGCGAACGCCTCGGCGACGTCGACACCCTCGCTCGGCGCCGCGCCCTCCTCGGGTGCTGGCGCCGCAGCTGGCGTGCCCGGCGTTTCGGTCGGCTCTTGCGGGGCACTGGCCGAGGCACCTGCCGCTTGCGGCGTCTGTACCTGTTCCACGTCCTCTCCATCGCACTGCATGGCGGTATCGGTATTGGCGAGGTCCTGGAAGATTCGCTTGACGGCGATGATACCTGCTGCCGCTGTGAGCGACGTGAGGTCGGCACCAACGTAGCCCGGCGTCCGCTTGGCCAAGTACCGCAAATCAAAGTCACCGGCGACGCGCAGCTTGGAGCAGAGCACCTGTAGAATCTGCTCACGACCCTGCTCGTCCGGCACACCCATTGCGATTTCGTGGTCGAATCGCCCGGCACGCCGCAGTGCGGGGTCGAGTGAGTCGGGGCGATTGGTTGCACCGAGAACCATCACGGGGCGCCCATCGTTCTTCTCCCACTCGAGGCCATCCATACACGTGAGCAGCTGCGCGACGATGCGCCGCTCCATCTCACGCTGGGCAGTCTCGCGCTTGGGCGTGATTGCGTCGATCTCGTCGATAAACAAAATGCATGGCGCCATGCGCTGTGCCTCATCAAATGTGTCACGAAGCGCCTTTTCGGACTCGCCCGAAGTCCCCGACACAATTGACGGTGCACTGATCGACAGAAACGGCACGCCTAGTTCCTGTGTGAGTTAGGCACGTACACCCGCCAACGCTCCCGCCATCATCGTCTTACCACACCCCGGTGGCCCGTGAAATAGCACACCGCGCGGCGGCGTCACGCCCGTGTGCAGGTAAATTTCCGGATGACAGAGTGGCATGGCGATCAGCTCGAGTGCCTTTTCGATCGCCATGGCCGCACCGCCGATATCGCGCAGGCGCGTCGTCGGTGCCTCGTGGTCCTCTGCAGTAGAGCGCGAGCTTGCACGCGCGGTGCGGCCTCGCTTGCTGGCATCTGTGCGAGTTGTGCGCGACTTGCGCTTCGCACTCTTCTCGGCAGCGCGCGAGGGACCCGCCTCGGCATTGCTCGCCTCGTTAGCTTTAGCACGCGCTGCTGCTGCTGCTGCTGCCGAGTTGGGCGGCGGCACGGGTGCCGGTGAGTTAAGCGAGAGCTGCGTGCGCTGCTTCGCCCACGCTCCAGTTATGGAGGCATTCATGCCTAAAAAAAAATTTCGGGGCGTGGAAGATGTGGAGAAGAGACGATGGACACCGTCGGCTGCGCGACATACGTCGCGCCGCAGGACCAGTCCGAGGAGGACCTGCGGTACATGCGCATGGCACTCGACATGGCACAGGAGGCATTTGATCACGAGGAAGTCCCCGTAGGATGCGTGTTTGTGCAGGATGGACGTGTCATTGCCCAGGGCCGGAACCGAACGAATGAACTGCTCAATGTACGTGACTGCCACTCACTCAGGCCACACGGCATGCGGAGCTAGAAGCAATTGACTATATTTTGAGTGAGCAGCCGCCAAAAAATCCGCAGTTTGGGCGCGCGCCACATGATGGACCGCCCGGAGACAACCCGATGCTACGCACGACACTCTACGTGACCATCGAGCCATGCCTGATGTGCGCCTCGGCCCTACGGCAAATCGGTATTGCGCGTGTAGTGTTTGGCGCGGGGAATGAGCGCTTTGGTGGTAATGGCACAGTGCTGCCGATCCAGTCCAGTGCCTTCCTTCCATACAACCCGCCGTATGAATCAGTGGGCGGGTACCTTCGTGAGGAAGCTATCCTCATTCTGCGCCAGTTCTATCTTACGGAGAATACCAAGGCACCCAAGCCCAAGGCGAAGGCACGCCGTGTACTCAAGACGGATGTTGCACCGCCAGGAGTTTCAATGCACGCCCATGCGCAAAGCGCCTCGGGCAGCAACCCTGTGGGCTGAATATACCCTTAGTCAAGCAGCGATTCACCTGCAATGAGCAAGACACATACCGAGCGTCGAGCGAATCAGCGAACAGCCCATCGCAATGGTCTGCTCCGCAGCCTGCTTCTCCAGGAGCGGGTTCACCTCGACCACTGTGTCAGTTCCCTTCACGTACGGTCCATAGCAACCACCGAGCCGGTCTCGTGAATCGCCTCGCAAATGTAGTGGCCCTCACGGAAGGTGAGGCCACCACGCACCGGCGTGCCTGTGCTCGGCGCGACGCTCGGGTCGAGCGCATCGACATCGAACGAGAGGTGGATCGGACGGTCACGGCGGCTGGTGCCGTTGTTCACATGATCAAGGGCCATCTCGACGACCTTGCCGATGCCATACTTGTCGATATGGTGCATCGAGAACACCTTAATGTTGTGGTCCTTGAGGATCTTGCGCTCTCCCTCATCCACATCACGGAGACCAATGTACACAAGGCGGTTGGGGCTCGCAATCGGCGGGTTCGGGATCCAGCTCTTGAACGGCTCCACATACGAGCCTTCCAGGCCCAGAGCAAAAGACACGGGACAACCGTGCAGGTTGCCCGAGGGCGTCGTCTTCGGCGTATTGATGTCGGCGTGTGCATCAACCCAAATCGTGGCCACATCAGGGTAGACGCGGTTTAGACCGATCATCGTGCCCGTACCGAGACTGTGGTCACCACCGACGGTGAGCGGCAGCTCGCCCGCCTTGGCGTGCTTCTCGACCGCACTCGCAAGCAGCTCGCTCGCCTTAGACACAGAGCGTGGGTTTTTCATCGTATCAATATCTGCGTCATTTGTGAGGAGACCGTTGACTGTGTCCCAATCGATCGAACGATCCAAGCCAACCTTCCAGCCAAGTTCTTCGAGCTGCTTCGGCAGACCCGCGTTGAGCAGCGCATCCGGGCCCAGCTCAACACCCTTGCGAGGTTGTCCGCCACTGAAAGGGAAGGTAATCAGAGCCGCGCTCTTCGACTGCACGTAGCGCATAGGGGTAGTCATCGTGACAGATCTAAGGGAAAAGTCTTCGGAGCACGTGGCAGTCCCAACACTGTCGCGACCCGGCGCCCGTATTCGTCGATGTCAGGGGAGACCAGGGAGGACGCGCTGCACCACCTCTCTGCCCAAGATCTGCCGGAAATTCACGAGGATGATGTTTCTTCAGACGCAAAAGCAATGCCTCCTCCTAGTATCGCTACGCCTAATGATGATCCCCCAGCATTCCCAGCCCTGAGCAGTGTCCAGCGTCAAGCGGCGCCAAAGCAAGCTTCAGCACGCTTACAACCCGGCCTCTCAGGTGCACGAGTCCAAAGCACTCCACGACTGATGCCATCAGCATCTACTACTCGCATCTCCGCCAACGGCCTTCAGGCGCCTATGGCCACGCCACCCTCTAAACTCAACAAGCCTGGGCGGAACAAAGTCGCACTTGAGCCCGGCTGCAGCCCGCTAGACTGGGCGCGCATCAAAAGTACCACAGACCTGCGCGTATGTTTCCTGCTAACCCAGGGTGGAGTTACCACACTCCTGCGCGTCACTCCTTCGGAGTTGAAAAAACACAGTACAAAAAGCGATGCATGGACAGCGCTAGAAGGGAAAGTGTACAATATTACCCCGTACCTGCGCTTCCACCCTGGAGGGCAAGAGACACTAATGCGCGTTGCTGGGCGCGATGGCACTCGCCTTTTTTGTAGGTTTGCGCTCACTGACACAGTCCTCACGCACTCTTGGGTGAATGTTGATGCCGTGATAGGTCCCGCAATGGTCGGCTTGCTGGTCCCCGACCCCGCTTAGCTTCTAATAAGGTTTTCTATGACAGAATCATGACTATGAGTCGGCAGTGGGTCAACAGATTAGGCACAGTGCTACACCACACCGATTTGGCATCAGGGACACGACATTTTATCATCGAGAATATGTACAAGGGAGACTAAATTCGTCGGGTCCACCAACCATCGACATACGCAGCAGAAGGTTTATACTACCATGGGCAGTTGAGTCGACATTATTTAAGACGAAGGTCTGAGAGCAGTTGGATGCAACAGCAACTCAATAAGAAAACATCGATGGACTTCACTCTCTATGCCTTGCCTCAGTGGGGACCGAGCCCTACCAAGTTCGCCATCTTTCTTGAGCAACTCGGCCTTACTTATACGGCGAAGCACTTGGAAATGAATTCGACTGACAAGAAGGGCGTCAAGGCTGAGGACTATTTAAAATTTTGTCCCAATGGCGGCACACCTACGTTAATTGACCACAAAAACAAGGACTTTACGGTTTGGGAGTCTGGCGCTATTCTACAGTATCTTGCTCACAAGTACGATCCAAGCCAGCAGTATGCAGGCAAGACAATCGAGGAGCAGGCCTTTGTGAATCAATGGCTTTTCTTCCAAGTCACCGGTCACAGCCCAGTGCAAGGGAACCTCTTTTACACAAAATTTTAATTGCGAGCATGAAATTTTGATTCTCCCTCGTAGTAACCATGTGTAACTTGGCTTGTTTTATCTCGCTGTGAATGATCTGAGCGCGACCTGTCACAAAATCTTCCCATCTGCACAGTTGCATTCTGCATGACATTATCTCCGAAGCGCAAAATGATTGGTCTAATTCCCCGATTTTACGAAGGATGCGGGCTAATTACGCCCGAAGACGCTCAAGCCACACTTATTTAAACCTCTCAAGGCCTGCTACAGTCTTCATTCAGGATGGACTTCACGCTCTACGTTTTGGCTGGACATTGGGGACCCAACCCCATCAAGGTTGGCGTGTTTCTCGAGCAGCTTGGGCTCGAGTATACCGTCAAGGCTTTGGAAATGAATTCGACGGACAAGGAGAAGGGCGTCAAAGGCGAGGACTACCTGAAGATTTGCCCTAACGGTCGTACTCCGACGCTGGTTGACCACAAAAACAACGATTTCGTCGTTTGGGAGTCAAGCGCCTGTTTGTGGTACCTTGCAAACAAGTACGACACCGAGAAGAAGTACGGCGCCAAGACTGTGGAAGATCAGGCTCTGATTGACCAGTGGCTGTATTTCCAGGTTACAGGGTTCAGCCCAGTTCTGGGTAACCTGTACTACGGCCTCTCTTCGTGGAAAGACAAGTACAACGAGGAGCCCCCTAAGAACTATCTTGCTCGATTCTCGGACGAGTCACATCGCGTCCTTCGCGTTCTGGAAGAGCAATTCAAGAAGCAGATCGAAAAGTACGGTGAACAAAATGCCTGGTTTGTCTTTGATCATCCCACGGTCGCGGACTTTTCTTGTATCCCTTGGATGGGTCTTTTGCCGAAATACAGTCAGGTTCTCGGTGTGGACATGGCTCAGTACCCTTCGATTGCGAAGTATGTCGAGAAATGTGAAGCACTTCCTTCTGTCAAGAAGGTGCGCGCGCAGATCGACCACTAAAGTGATCTGAATCTAAGTAGAAATCCTCGATTTTCCACAATAGTATTGCTTACTAGATCATATTCTGACGGCGATTGGACATGGCACGCGTGTTCATGCCCAAAGGAGATCAAATTTATATCTCTCAGGCTATTAGATGAGTAACAATTCAGTGCTTTGCCGTGAGGCTGGGCGGATAGCGCACAGGCCAAGAGTACTGCAGAACCCTTCGCGATGCGAGCCTTCTAGCAATCGATCGAAGCCTTGTACAGTCAACAGGACTTCACAGCCAACCGTCGCAAGTTGGAAAAGCCAGATATCGCTTGATTGTCCCTGGTCATCCACGATGCAGAGGCGCCGCTGACAAGCATGGTCGGGAAGTGTGTCTTGTGCATAGGAGTCGAAGAAAGAATATAGACCAGCTCCCAGGACGAAGATTGAGTGACAACATTCCAAATGCAAACCGATGGCGCGATCTTCTTGGCTTGGTTTGTACTCTGTTGAAGGAATGCCTCGTCCAGGAGCATATCGACGAGAGCAGTCGGGGTCAGGGTACATGGGGCTTCTGTCTGCGCACTTCGAGGCCAACGCAAAAGATCGACCCTGGAAGTATGGCGATTCTGTCTGGATCATTCCCAGTATCACATTGCGAGCTCCAACGAGCGAATATTGATACAAAAGTTCATGCTCGCTGGCCGTACCGTACATCCATACCGGTCCCTTGCGTGACTCAATAAGAACGCCCCGTGCACTGAGCACATTGATTTGTTCAGGCGCATTTTGGTCGAGTGCACTGAGTTAATGTAAGCACTTACTGATCTGCGGTCCATATCCAAACATTTTGGAAATAGCCACTCGCCGACGGTGTGATATGCAGGTTGAGGAAGCTCGCACGAGGCAGTTCATGCAGCTGCTTGTCTTTCGGACATGTCTCCGTCTCCAGATCCGTTCCAGTAGTACCGCCGATGCGAATGTGGGAGTCAAACATGGCAACAGAACCTTGGTACGACTCGTGGACGTTCCATTCCACCACCACAGCTCCAGCAGCCGGCCCTCGCGTGCTGAAGATCAGGTCACAGATCACGAGTTCGCCACATTCGGCTTCCCGTCCCACGCGAACGACTGGACGAGGGTTCTGCTCATCATTGAACGCGCTGCCGGAGCCTAAAATGGCTGGCTGCGCTTCCCCGACAATGCGTGTACCGATAGGGATATGCAGAGTATCACGGACCACATAGATGCCGTAGGGAACTGCATCAGTGTTTGACCTACCATAGATTGTTGCCCCAATGTGATTGTCCAACACAGCCTGAAGAGCTGCACGATCATCTGTCACTCCATCGCCCAAGGCACCATGATTACGGACACTGACCATCTCTTGGGCTGATGCGAGGTCTGGGTCAGTAAAAAAAACATACATTGCGGTTTTTCTTGGCCAAACCATTTGCCCTGCGCGTCCACCAAGCAGGTAGGTCGCTGAGGAACAATGCCCATGGATCCAGCGTACGAGTCGCCGCGCCGATCGATATCAGGCACGATGGGTAATTCCGGCACGACGGGCGCCTTAATCCACAAAGGCACCGTGTACTTAGCCGTCGAGTCCGGGGGAGTAAGGAGTGGTGTCTGCCCGCAAACCTGGACAATCGAGGGAACATCCGATACAGTCATGTGGTCGAGCACGAGCCGCCCTGACTTTTCTTGCTCCAGCTGTACGGCAACCGCAGTGCGATGAAGATACCAATCAGAGAGGATCAGCGATCCCACGCCTTGTTTCTCAGGAAGCATAGCAAGCATCTCGAGACCCACGCCACAATCTTCGATGTGGACGTCCATGTAAGTCCATGCCCAGTTCCAGTGCTGACAGATGGCGGTCTGACAATGGGCAAAGCGAGCATTGCGCACGGTGAACTGCTGGTTGCCAAGCCAAGCACCATACCGACCGCCAGTGAATGAAAGATCAGACATGAATCCACCGCTTGCATTCTCCATAAAGATGCCTTGCTGCAGCGAGTGTGGGCCCCGAATCATCTCAAAATGGACATTGGTCAGGCCGGTCGACTGGCTCACTTGATGGTGAATGCCGGTGCCAGTTGCCGGTGGCATACCTGTCAGATCAATAACCAGGTTAGCAACTGAACGGAAGAAATTGTTCTGTGGAATGTACCAGTTCCGACCCCCCGGCTCGTAGGGGTTCTCGTCGATCACCGCAATCCCTTCAAAGTGCGGGAGGGGCGCAAGGACGGGGCGCGATTGAACGTCACCCAATATGTGTGTGTTGTAAAACGATACAATCGGTTTCGATAGACGGTAGGTGCCTGGAGGAATGTACACGAGTGCGGGAGCGGTCGTACAGCTGTCGGCCTGTGCCCCGCACCGAGCGCCTTCGGCGATTGCGCGGTTGATCGCGTCGGTGTCATCATGCTGGCCGTCTCCTACAGCTCCAAAATCACGCACATTGCGAAAAACACGGTAGTTAGGATCAGGGTGGTAGGGTGCCTACATGAGTTTCGCACGTACCACGCCTTGGTCTTGGCATTCCCGCCAAGGTACCATGGTGGAGGTTAGGAACGTGACTCGCGTCTGGGGAGCCCTAGTACTTTTCCCATTACAAACATGTCAGTGATGAAAAAAGAAGTTGGACCTCTTTTGCGTTATGACACGGTGGACCGCCAGGGCGTGTATCACGCCTTCGCACTGGTCGTGACCGCAAATGCACCTGGTGAAGCGGTCCAGCCGCCCCTGCTGCAGTACACGCCGCAAGTCGCCTCCACGGGCCAGCGCACGCCCAGCGGCCCGACGATGCAAAGCCAGGCGGCCGAGATTTGGGTGTACAAGGATGAGTCTGGGAATCTGCACCATTTCTGGCGCTTCAAAATCGAAATTCAGCTGCTCGAGCAGCCGCAGGTTGTGGTGTACGAGGTTGTGAACTTGAGCGAGTCGTTCGAGTTCCATGTGCCTGGCCGCAACCAAAATTTCCGTTGGATGGGCCACTCGTGTAATGGGTTCAGCAGCAGTATTGATCAGAGCGAATGGAACGGTGCAGACCCGCTTTGGAAAGATGTTCTTGCGTCTCACGCGCAGCAGCCGTACCACATCACGATGGGAGGTGGTGACCAACTGTACAACGATAAGATCGCCAACGAAGAGGAGTTGAAAGTCGTGCTCAATTCGGACAACACGAAGCCGAACCCGACGCCGGTCTCTGACGCCATCGCTACGGCCATTGATCGCTTCCTCTTTTTCAACTACGTTAAGTGCTTCGGCGCCGGTGCTTTTGCTGAGGCTGCAGCACGCATTCCCATGGTGAACATGCTTGACGATCATGACTTAATCGACGGTTTTGGGACGTATCCTGATGACTTGATGGAGTCGCCTGTGTTCAACCGAATCGGCAGTCGCGGCTATTTCTTCTACTTGCTCTTCCAACAGTTCATCAACGATGAACTTGACAATATTAGCAACACCGATACTTCCAACCCCAATCCTTCCATTTTCCGGTCGCTCATCATTGGTGGCCCAGGCTCCTTCATTCCGTATCCCACACACTCGCTCCTTACCTACATGGGTCCCAAGCA
Source organism: Malassezia obtusa (assembly GCA_029542945.1). Taxonomy (NCBI): domain Eukaryota; kingdom Fungi; phylum Basidiomycota; class Malasseziomycetes; order Malasseziales; family Malasseziaceae; genus Malassezia; species Malassezia obtusa. The sequence continues at coordinate 1,599,490 of CP119935.1, read as the reverse complement.
GTATATGCTCCTGATTGACTGTCGTGCGCAGCGCAAGCTTACGCAAATTTGCGCCCGTGACACGTACGATCGCTGCTTAGCTGCGGCGAGCCAACTGCCGGACTCCGTGGAGCACCTCATTATCCAACTTGGTGTGCCCATCTGTTATCCCCGCATGGTGATGCTTGAGAAGATTCTAAGCAACAAGTGGAATCCAGTCGTGAAGCTCGCCAAGATGCTCCTCCCTGCGTTTACCAATAATTTCAACGGCCAGGTGGAGCTGCTCGATGACCTCAATGACCACTGGTGTGCAGCCCCCCACAAAAAGGAGCGCAACTGGTTTATTGAACGTACGCACGATCTCGCGCTGAAGCGTCGCCTGCGCATTACCTTCATCAGTGGCGATGTGCACGCCGGTGGCTGCGGTGTTCTCTTTTCGGGTCGTAACGTGGCGCCGTCGAAAGACCACCGCTTCATGTTGGCGGTCATTACCAGTGCCATTGTCAATGCGCCGCCGCCCCCCGCCGTGATTACGATTGTGAACAGGCTGGCACGCAAGAAGCACCGCACGCTCTTCTATGCACACACGCGTGAGAACATGCTGCCTCTCTTCCAGTACGACCTGGAGGATAAGAAGCAGAGTAACAAGTACATTATTGGTGCTCGCAACTGGTGTGCTGCTTATATCGACGAGTCTACGGGTGAGCTGCACTTTGACTTGCATGTGGAAAAGTCCAAAGGCAGTGGAGAGACCAAGGTCTACAGCATGAAGACGCCTCGTCCGCAATACGGGGCAGCGAACAAACAGGGCGTGTAATTAGTGTTTCCAGAATGAATCAAGACTTGGTGTACCTTTGGCTTTGTGATGCTCTAATTTTTTTCGTCGCTTTGGCGAGCGTGATGGACTTTGTGGATGGTTATGCTGGCTGCGAGAATTGTCTTGAGAGGCTGATCCTGTTAGTTTGTGCGATGGCACGGGAGCAGCTTGGGATTTAGGACCACCGTGATATTTAGCAAGATTTGTCTCGTCTTCCTCTTTTATACCTGCGTTTGGTTCGTCTTGAAAGCTCCTAGCATCTTCTTGTTTTATAGCTGGATTAGGATTCCCAGATTTTTCTGAATTGGGTCCCGAGCTTGCATGGCTCAAAGACGTGTCCGAGTCTTTACATGCAGAGGCCTTCTTCGCCTTGGCTGCCTGAAACATGGCAAGAATTCCATCTTTGCGATTTTCAACTGGAAGAATGAGGTTCTTGTGAGAGACTCCGACACGACCCACTTCCGGTGCGACTGCGTAGCAATCCAACTGTCCGTCAAATGGCTTCAGCAGCGGGGCTAGCACTTCGACGGATGTCGCTTCTTGCTTAACTCCGCCAAGCCACTGCGCAATTGCATTAGTGCTTGATAGAATTAAAGGCATACGGTCATGTAAGAAATCCAATTGTTTATTGGACTGAGTAGTAACAATTGTGAATAAGTGTTCGTCGTTGTTTGGCAGCTCAGTCCACAAACCGGCCATAGGCATGAGTTGCTTCTTCTTTCCAGCACTATCTGTACGGCCTTCTCCTTGCTCATACATTCCAACAAAATGAGGTACTCGCCGCACGTTTCCTTTCTCGCCAAGGATGGGTATCTTTTGCCATTCGTAGAACCCCTGACAAAATATAATACACCGTTGACTAACCAGCATTTTGTGCCACACAGACCTGGTATTCATCAGTGTATCTGACCTCGAATTGATTACTCGGTGCCCGTCCATGACATCGCTGCGACTTGCTGGGGCGAGCTGTTCGAGTGGAACACCCCATCGCATCGTCTCCACGAATATAGAGTCTTTCTCAGTGCGTACAACGGGAAAACGCGTTCCAGGCGCTACATTATACGAGGGATGGTATTCGTCTGCATTTGCATCTTGTCGTCGGGGCGCGGGTGGCAGCATCGTGTCTATCGCCCGGGAGAACTCCTCGTAGGAGAGCCCATTGGCAAAGCGTCCACACATGGTCGTCTACCTCCACATTCACGTACAAAATTATATTGCCATACACCTATTCAAGTATATCACGCATATTAACCCCTGAAACGCAATGCTGGCGCCCATGCCAGCCGGGTATAGGTGTCTAGCTTCGCGAGGGTTAAGAGAAGAATTAAGCTTTAGGGGACATTATGCCTTGCTCACGCTTTCATCAATGGTGTAAAGTTGCTCTTTCTTCGCACCCTTCTGGAACAGGAAGTGACGTTTGATATAGTAAGGAATCTGACGGAACTGATACGCAGCGTGCTTTTTAGTCGGCACGCTGAACACGATGTCCAGCTCCTCCAGCGTCAAGGCTTTTGTTTCGGGAATCAGGAAGAATGTGAGGAGCCACAAAATCGCACACCAAGCCGCGTACCATCCGAAAGCGCCTTGCGGCTTGAACACTTCCTTCATTCGGAACCATGTAATCGCAAGTACCGAGTTGAAGAACCACAGAACAACTGTGGAGTAGGTCATACCAATTTCGCGGATGTACAAGGGGAAGGCCTCGGCACAGTACGTAAAAGGCACAGGACCAAACCCAGGAGAATAGAAGCAAGCATAAGCCATAATGCCCATCAATACCACACCAAGTTGTGCGTCAGGTTGCGATTCAGGAATCCAGAAGGCAAATCCAGTAATTAGAAGGAAAATTGCCATGAATGGCAACGTCACCAGCAGCAGATTACGGCGGCCAAAGGTATCAATAGTCCACCACGCCGGGATCGCAAAAAGGAAGTTGAGCATACCGAAGCCCCAGCTTCCCAATAGTGCGTTAATGTTGGATGTGTTGGCAATTTCTTGGATGATACTGCTCGAGTAGTAAGCAATAACATTGACACCGCAGAACTGCTGTCCAAACATCAAAATCGTGGCACCAACGGTCGCACGCAAGTTGCGAGGCACCGTGAACAGTTCGAAGAAGGGGAACGGACCCTGGGAGCGACGAATCTTGTCTTCCTCAACGAGTAGACGATAAGCCAAGTAGAGATCGCGAGCAGCTAGCAGGGGACTGTTACGCAAGCGCAGGAAAGAATGCATAGCCTTACGATATTTGCCCTTCTTCATAAGCCAACGAGGAGACTCGGGGCAAAGGTAAACTTGGAGCATCACGAACAATGCAGGGATGGCTGCACTGCCCATCATTAAGCGCCAGTTAAGGCCTGTGATGTGGGCAGTATCTTTGACATGGTAGAGAACAAGATCAGCGACATACCCAAGCATGATACCGAACGCAGTCCAAGTCTGCCACTGCATAGTAAGCGCACCGCGAATCAGAGGCGGTGTGCATTCAGCAGAAAACATAGGGACAGTAGCCGACTTGGGACCAATCCCAAGACCAAGAACAAGACGAGAGATGAACATGTGCCACCAAGAGTTGGTCACGCCCTGCCAGATACATGAAGCAAAACTCAAGAAAGCCGTCACGAAGATTGTTCCTCGGCGACCCAGTAAAGCGTTTAAAGGCTGGGTAAGCCAACATCCGAGGAAGGCACAGGCAATGTAGGGCGCGGACGCCACCAAGCCTGTCAGCCACTGGTCTCTGTCATCCTTGGACCCGATGCCGAATTGTTTGGGAAAGAAAAGCAAAGCTCCATTGATGACACTTTCATCCGCGCCTTGAACAGCAGCTGCAACACTGCAGCAAACGCAGAGCCAATATAAGGTGAATGGTTGCTTCCAGCGGTGTTCTGTCTCTTCCCGCAAAGCAAGACGATCTTCGTCGGTCAGCATCGTGATAGAGTCATAGTCGCCAGTCGATTGTGCCTGCGCGCACAAAGCTCCCTTCAGTAAAAGTTCGCGATATTCGTCAAGGCCATGTGTAGCCGCGAAATCGTTCACATCATCTTGAAGTCTCTCAAAAGGTATACCGAGCAGGGGGTTTGCGAGACGCACGTTCACTGAATGCTCCAAAGCATTGTCATCCTGGCTGGTTAGTTCCGTTTGAAGGATAAATACATACTTCGCCAGCCTCTTTCATCACTGCTTCACGAGTGCTGAACAAAACCTCATTCTGACTACGCTTAAAGTTATCATCGTGCGAGTCAAGCATCTTCTTCTCGGGGGTCTCTGACATTTTTGAGAAACCTGCCAACCGAGGGTACAAAGGAAAAAGATCTCGTTTTGAGAAGCTTTTATGAACAGTTGGAGAATTGGCCCCTTGCCCCACTACGCGCCTGCATGTACAAACCCCGCGACTGCGGGTCCTGCAGGTAAAGATTGTAAGATGTGGGGAAACCCAACCGTCACCTGAACTTTCTACTATAGGACTCAGCTCGCTCGCTTGTTACTGCATTGCGACGTATAGCTTGGATATTGTGCATATTATTTGAGTATTAAGCAAATTAAAAGACCGGATTTCACAATAGCTGCACACTTGCAGAAACTTGCATTGGCGTCTGAAGCAGTTTAGCGAAACCATGCAAAAATAGAATAAATGCAATCGGCTGATCTCGGCAGTAAATATGCGAAGCAGCATGGCATTTCATATCCCTAGGCGCTAGTGTGGGGAAACTGCGCGAATAGCATCGGTCGATTGGATACATACAATCGCTGCTCTTCCCCGGAATGCTCTACTCCGGATTGCAAGGAATGCAGAATGTTTTATATAGGCGCACTGGGATGATTACGCGCAGCGTGTCAACGCGCCGTGGAGGCTCGTCCGCAAAATGTACGTGACGAGGATATTGACACGAAGACCTGGAGAGACAGAGACGTGACCAGGTAGGAAATTCGCACGGAGCCATTGACCACAGTATGTGCGAAAGCGAAAAGACGATGGGACTGGCTTTGTCTCGCGCTCAGCATACAAGCTTGTTCAGCTCGCGGAGAAGTATCCGCTTTTCCGATCAGGGCGCGTGGTAGTCGACTTGGGCGCCGCGCCCGGAGGGTGGTGTCAAGCCGTACAAAAAGTGTCTCCCGAGAGCCCCCTCTTCGCCTTGGATCTCTTACCTTTGGAAATTTCGATATCCAAAGGACAGTATATGCAAGGTGATTTTACCGACGAGTCTGTGCGTGAGACGCTTCGTGAGCTAGTTTCCAGCCAGCTTGGATCTAGCCAGAATGGCGCATACGTGGATATTGTGCTGAGTGATATGATGGGTACGCACTTTTGCTAATTTAGCAAATACGTCTGGGAATGTTGTACGTGATTCTCAAGCATCGCTGGACCTTTGCGTCTCAGCCTTTGTATGTTTCCCTCTTAATACAGGAATTTTGCCGAGCGATGCTTCGCCCCACTCCGCATGCCTCCTTACCCGTTACGCGCTCCACGGCAAGCGCAGTAGTACCATCCGCATTTGTCTGCAAATACTTTATGAGTGCCGAGGCGGAAGAGTTTCGCCGTGAAGTCTTAGCCAAACATTTTCGAGCTGTACGATCCGAAAAAATGGATGCCAGTCGGACAAGAAGTCGCGAGCAGTACTGGGTCTGCCTTGGATTCCTCGGGTAACTATGGTTGGAGTTGTATACATACGATTTCCACATGCCCTCCCAATTCTGGGTCATGCGTCGAAGGAAAGAGGGGCAAAGGATGTTCACCGGTGTTGGGCCAGATGGGTCTAGGCGTATCTGACAACTTCCACCTAAGACCGCGACTGTGCAAGGCATCTAAAAAGGCCTGATAGGTCGCAGGATTGCGCACCGTACTTGAGACCAGTGCAAATGGCAAGTCGTTATTCCAGTCCTGCCCAACAGGATAACGCGACGGATCCCCTGATCCTATCAAGGCCGCACGCAATGTATCAGCGAGCGGTCCGACCAAGTCCGGATCGTACACCACGTCGGCAGCAAGGATCCGCGTGGCATTTACCTCACGGAGCCATTCCGTGGCCTCCGATGATGATTGACTGACTTCGTTCCAGTTTAAAGGGATGAGATGTACATTTTCTCTTGTGTTGTCTGAGTCAGTCGGACTCACTTACTTAATGATGCAGTCTCGTGTAGACGATCCATTACGTTACCCTCCAAGTCCGTTAGATAAAGTTGAGCGCGGGTGTTCTGAACTAGCTGCGCACACAACATGCCCAGGAGTCCTGCACCGCTTCCCAACTCGAGAATTCGATCGTGATCGGATCTCCAGTGGTTTTGCTCTTGGACAAGATGTGCAGCTAGGCGATAACTTGCCTCCCATGTTTTTAGGCCTGTTGTCCCCTGAGAGATGGCAACACCCTCTTCTCGAACAACTACTGAGCCAGATGGGCCTAGCAGTGGGTCGATGGGACCATTTTGGAGGGGAAAATAATGTCGAAGGTAGATGGCTGGCGGAACAGGTGCGCCAACCAAACAACCTTCCGCGGCCGGCGTGTTCGTAGCTGGTAGCGAGACTAGATCGACATAGCGTTCCAGAATGTCTTCGTTAACTGTCCAATCCTGCCGTGAAACACCCACAGCGGCTTCGTCCTCGTCGCTGGCCTCGCTAATTGCATTTTCAGAACGAGCGACTAGATGTTTCAGGAAGGAGCGATCATACTCTTCGCTAGCTTCCACACCTTTAATATCGGCGAACAAAACTTGATATAAGCCATCCTGGGCGGCTATAAGACTTGCACGCTCGGGCCAAGGAAATCGGCGTGAATTTGGCGGGAGCCGCGCGTTGTACGCAAGCTTGAGTCTTCTTTGGGCACCTTGCGCCCGGTCGGTCATGTGGAGAAAGGGCCAATTTCGCCAACGTGGAGGAATCTTCCATGGGTGCGCAACAGTCTAGCGAGGCGGCGTCTTCGGATGCAGACGTGTTTGTGGACTACTACGAGCTGCTGGAAGTGGACCAAAATGAGCCGGTAGAGGGGATCCGTAAATCCTACCGCAAGCTGGCGCTGCGTTATCATCCAGACAAGAATCCGGGCAATGAAGCCGAAGCGAACAAGAAGTTTACCAAGCTTCAAGAGGCGTACGAGGTGTTATCAGACGAAACTGAGCGTGCCTGGTATGACCAAAACCGAGACCGCCTGATGCAAGGCGTTGAGGAAGATGACGACGAAGATATCGACACGAAATTCCGGTTCTTCCGAAGCGGCGGCGCTGCTCCCAAAGCGTCGTCATTGGCACCAGGTGTTGGTGTTGCACACCTGCTCCGTTTCTACTCGCCATCTATTGCAAAAGATCTGAGTGATTCAGACTCGTCCTTTTTCGGCACGTACCGTCGTCTTTTTGCGTTGATTGCCGAAGAAGATCGCGTCGCGGCGCCGTATCCGGGCGAAGTCCATGAGAACGACTTTGCCGATCCCGACCGGGACGATGCATACTGGTATGTTGGGTTTGGGCATCCGAATACGCCATATGTTGCCACTGATGGCCGTCGGGATGCGCGCCAATTCTATCAGTTCTGGATCAACTTTTCGAGTCGTAAGAGCTTTGCGTGGAAGGACAAGTTTGATGTGCGCGACGCGCAGGACCGACGTGTCAAGCGACTCATGGAAAAGGACAACAAACGTGCGCGTGACGCTGCCCGGCGCGAGTACAATGAAGCAATTCGCTCGCTGGCCGTCTTTATTCGCCGTCGCGACCCTCGGTTCAAGGCGTACCAAGCGACGCAGTCGGAGGCGACGAGCGCGGCAGCCGCAGCGGAAGCCGAGAAGCGACGCAAAGCAGAGTCCGCCAAGCGGCAAGAGGAGAAGCGGGCGCAAGCGGCGTCTTTCCAAGCGCAGAGCTGGCAAATGACGAACGAGCCCGAAGCCGAGTGGTCATCCGACTTTAGCAGTGGTGAGTCGTACGACAGCGACGAGCCGGTCGATGTCGCATCCGACGATGATGAGCTCCTAGATGCTGAAGAGGACTTTGACTGTGTTGCGTGCAGGAAGCGTTTCCAGTCGCGAGCTGCGTGGGAGAACCACGAGCGGAGCAAGAAACACAAGAAGGAGGTGCAGCGACTAAAACGTGAGATGCTGGAGGAAGACGAGCTGCTTGGAGAGGACCTTGCAGAAGATACCCAGGCGATGACGATTGATGAACCCGAGCCAGATGTGCCGCGCAAAAAGGACAAGAAGAAGAAGAAGATGGAGAAGAAGATGCGGGCTGCGCTAGGCGACGAGGCGCCAGCGCCGGCGCCGGCGCCGCCCAAGCCAGCAGAGCCAGAGCGGTCGCAGCTGGAAAAGACGCTGCCGCATCTAGCCTCGCTTCCGCAGTTCCCTGAGCGCCCCGAGGGCTCGTTTGATGTGTTTGGCTATGGATCGCTGATATTCAAGCCACCGCCGCATGCGATTGGGTACACGCCAGGGTTCATCAAGGGGTTTGCGCGGCGCTTTGCGCAGCACTCGGTGGACCATCGTGGGACACCCGAGCAGCCGGGTCGAGTCGTGACGCTGGTCAGGTCGGAAGACTGGAAAAAGCTCCCGGATGCCGACGAGGCGCCCGAGGGCGACATCGTGTGGGGCATTAGCTATACGATCGACCCTGCGTATGCGGATGAGGTGCGTGCATACCTCGACTACCGCGAGAAGAATGGGTACACGGCGATGAGTGCGCCGATTCTGGGCATTGCCGCAGACGTCCAGGAGACGGACTCGGAGAAGACGAAGGTGCTTATCCCCGAGGTCCTGGTGTATGTGGGCCTGCCCGACAATGAGGCATTTGTGGGTGCTGAGCCGCTCGACCAGTTGGCCGAGCGCATCTATACCTGCCAGGGCCCAAGCGGGCGGAACGACGAGTACCTGCTGCGGCTTGCCGAGGCCGTGCGCCTGCTCACGCCACACAGCGAGGACCACCATCTATTTACGCTGGAAAAGAAGGTGCTTGCGCTGCGTGAGGCTGCGGCGCGTGCGGTGGAGGCTGAGCCGGCGGGGGAGGCTGAGCCTGCCGCGGCGGCCGATGCCTCGAAGCCGAAGCGCCGGGCGAAGCGCGGGGGTGAGGGCGGTGCGGAGCGCTGCAACGTGTGCCATGCGGGCTTCCCCTCGCGCTCGAAGCTCTTTGCGCACGTCCGTGAGGCGGGCCACGCGCAGGCTGCGGCGAATCCCAAGCGGAAGGGTAAAAAGTAGGGTATCTATGGATTATGCGCGAGGTGTTTTCGTGCGCGCGCGACGCATGCCACCGCGTCCGGGACGCGGTCGGGCTGGACGGCGTCCGGCGCGTGTCTCGTGCGCTCGGCGTGCTCGAAGCAATCGACGACCTGTGTGTAGAGGCCGTGCTGCTCGTAGAACGCGAGTATGTCGACGAGGAGGGTGGACGTAGTAAAGGGGATGGCGCGCCATGTGGATGGCACGGAATAGCGGATAGCGTTTGGCGTGTGGTCGAACGACACGCCGCAGTACGTGCCGAGGAGTGCACTGATATTCTTTGCGGCGTCTGGCGGCGAGCCGATCGCGAGTGTCCACACGAGTGTCTTGATCGCGACCGCATCGAGCAGCGGCGGCTCCTCGGGCGCAGCGCGGCTCGTCGAGAGGATGTCAAACTGCCAGCGGGCCCAGATGTCGCGGATGGCCGCCTGCTTCGCGGCGAGCGGCATGCGGCACGTGCCGAGGTCGCGCATCAGCGCCGTGTACGTCTCGGCGGTGGCGAACAGGCTGCGAGGCAGGCGCGGCGCGGTAGGTTCGGTGCGGCGCCCGGGGTACGGGTCGGGGCAGACGTCGTTCCATACTGCGAGCGCCTCGCTGGGGCGGCCGAGCGCACAGAGAAGCGAGATGTACGCGCTGTACGCCGCGACCACTGCGCGTGGCTCCTTGAGCGTCTCGTGCACGACGCGCGAGCGACTTGCCGCGACGGACGGGCGCAGCGTGCCGCCCGTCGCGTCGACGGCGGGCGCGCCGAGCCATTCGGTGTCGTGCGTGGGCTGTGCGCGTGCGCCCTGAGTGTGCACCTGTTCGAGGCCCTCGAAGAGCTTTGGGACGTGCTCGATCCAGGATGCCGAAGCCACTGTGTCGATTTTTTTCGTGCGCACGGCATTTGCGAGTGCGGCAAAGTACACGGCGTACGTGCGGGCGGTAGGCCGGATGTGTGCGCGCTTCATATCGCAGTACGTGCGCCATGCGGCGCTGGGCATGCCCGCGCGTGCCGCGAGGCCGATTACCTGGTTCCACGCGGCGGCCGCGAGCTGCGGGTGGATGTGGTCTGCGGTGCTGTCCTGAGCGCGGATGCGGCGCGCGAGCTGTCGCCACTCGTCCATGCGGGAGTGTAGGATGGCGTTTGCTTCGTGGAATGCCTTTTCTGGTGCAGTGCCGTGCGCGAGCTGAGCGACCTCGTGTGAGGTGCGGAAGAGGTGCTCGCGGAGGCTGGGCGTGCGGGGCTTTTTGGACTCGACGCGGATGTCTGTGCGAAAGGCGCCGCGGCGGCGGCGCTGCATGTTGCGAAAGTTCACTACGCTTTCGGGAGGGCCATTCCGTGTCCCCCGGCGAGCTGTGCGCGCGGGTGCGGGCCCTGTGCGCGCCGCGGAGGCGTACGCGCGCACGCCGACCAGGCCACGCAGCATGGGGGCGCGAGCGAGTGCTGACTAATTCAAGTCCCGGTATTTGTCGGCGTCTCACAGCGACCATTTTGGATTGCGGACCTCGATATGGCGACGCACCGTGAGGCGAACAACCCCAGCTTTGCGTACGTGGAGCCCGCTGCCTGGCCGAAGGATGTGCCGAAGGTGGACGAGGTGGGCACTACGTCGGCGCCGCTGAAGTCGATCAGTTTCTTCCTTGGCCAGTTCTGCAAGGACTACAACGACGACTTTATGCTGTGCAAGAGCGAGGACCGGAACCCCGAGCACTGCCTGAAGGAGGGTCGAAGAGTGACGCGCTGTGCGCAGGACTTGTACGTGGCTCGCTTACACACAGGATCAAGCGGATGAACGAAAAGTGCCAAAAGGAATGGGAGGCGCACTGGCAGTGCCTGGAGATGAACAACCAGGAGCTGTTTGCGTGCCGGAAACAGGAGCGCCCGCTGAACAAGTGTGTGCTCGAGCAGCTGGTACGTCCCGCGTCTGACGCAGCAACTCTCCAAGTCGATTCCAGGCTCGCCGGCGGGCAAGCCGCAGATCTTCGAGAAGGAGCGCCCGGTCTTCTCGCGGCTCCAGAAGTAGAACTGTGCTACTAGATACAAGTGTCTACATCTCCTCGACCATCTCGTCCTCCAGCGAGGGCAGCTGTACGTGCGGCTCGCCGGGGAAGCCGAGGTACAGCACCTGCCCGTCGTCGAGCGCGAGCGCATCGAGGCGCGCGCTCTCGTCGTCGGCGTACGCCGTCTTACCGAGCGTCTTGGTCTCTTCGAGCGGCGTGTAGCGCATCGGCGCATCGTCGCCGTCGCCAGTGTGCCCCACGTACACTTGCACGTCTTCCGGACGCGCCTCGGCGAACGGGCGGCCGAGCTGCGCATCGTCGGGCTGCGCCGACTCGGCGAGCGCCGCGAGCGCGCGCGCCTTGAGCTCGCGCACGCTGGTCGTGCTCGGCACCACGGTCAGAAACAGGGTCGTTTTGCTAAACTTGAGCAGCAGCGTCGTGGACGCGTCCGACACCGGCACAGGCGCCGCGAGGCTCATCGTCGCGCCGCGAGGCGTGCTCGGCCGGAAATTTTAGTCATGCTAGCTATACAAGGGCGGCTACAGGTCCGAGTCGGACTCGGACGTGTCGCCGCCGCGCTCCGCGCCGAGCATCGCGTACGTCGCGTTCGAGCGCGAGCCGTTGCGCGCGTACGGCGATGTGGTCGGCAGAGGCTCTGCGCGCCCAAATCCGGCGTGGTCCGAGTCCCATGCAGACGACGGCGCCTTGTGGTGCCGCTGCGCTAAGGCCTCTTCGCTGGCGAGCCATGCCATGCCGCGCGTCATTACAGGGGTCGAGGGCGAGTCGAGTGACTCACGCGTGCGGCGTGGCGTCAGCCAGGAGACGTCGCGAGGAAGATCGCGCGCGGCTTCTGACCGTGCGCGCGAGCGCAGGTCGGGCTGGGAGCGCGACGCGTGCGCAGAGCGTGGCATGCGCCGCCGAGGCCGCGGCGACTGCGGTGCGTCGCGCGGATTTTCGGAAGCCGGCGGAGCGGCCTCGGGCGGAGCGGCCTGCGGAGGAGCGGCCTGCGGCTGCTCGTAGGCGACCTCCGGCTCGTGGCCCTGCTGTGCATACGCCAGCGCTCCATCGTAGCCCGGAGCGTATGCGTATGCCTGCGACGCATCGTAGCCCGGGGCATGCGCATACGCCTGCGACGCGTCGTATCCCTCGCGCTGGGCGTATGCCTGCGACGGATCGTACGCCTGCGGGGGGGCATACGCGTAAGTCGGGTTGTACGCCTGTGCGTACGCCTGTGGCTCATTGCCAACGACGATGCCAAGCGCATTGTCGCTGCTGTGCGTCGGCAGCGCGTTTGTGTGACTCGCGACTGCGGGCGGGACCTCGGCGGGCGGCGGCGCAGACTGGATGCCGTTTAGAAGGATCGGAACGGGCCCTGGCGTGGACGGCGCTGTGGCCGAGCGGGGCGCGGGCGAGGCCGCCGGTGCTTGCGCCAGCGCAGGCGAGGCCACGGGCGCATGGGCCGGTGCAGGCGAGGCCACAGGCGCGTGGGAAGGCTTGGGCGAGGCCACGAGCACATGGGCCGGTGCAGGCGAGGCCACAGACGCGTGGGGCGGCTTGGGCGAGGCCACGGACGCGTGGGGCAGCTGGGGCGAGGCCACGGACGCGTGGGGCGGTTGGGGCGAGGTCGCCATCGGCTGTGCGCCGACCTTGGGCGTGGGCGGCGGCTGTGAGCCCGAGTCGCTGCGTCCAAACATCCTCGAGGCCCAGCGAGCGAGGCGCGAGCGCCCGTTGGACGTGCGCTCGCTCGAGGGCGCGTTTGTGCCGCCGCGCGTGCGCGATGTTTTCCCCGGGCTCTGCGTGCGCTTGTTGTGCTCGTGGAGCGCCTCGGCTGTGAGCGCGGGCGACGCCGTGCGGGTGGAGGTGGCGGGCGCGGGCGCAGGCGCGGGTGCGGCGGAGGAGGGCAGCGCGGACGACGGCTGAGCAGGCGACGGCTGGGCGAGCGCCGGGGCGGTGGCCGCGGGCGACGGCTGTGTGGGTTCTGGCTGGGCAGGCGCCTGCGCCTGGGCAAGCCATGGGAGCGACGCCTCGGCCTGCGTCGGTGCCTGCGGCTGGAGCAGAATGGGCGGCGGCGGCTGCGTCGGCGACTGCGACGCAAAGACGATCGGTGGCTGGGGCCGCGGCGAGTGCGTGGCGGCCGGCAGCTCGGCGGGCGCCTGCACTGGCGTGTGCCGCGGCGTGCCGCGCTGGCGCAGGCGCGGCGAGCGCCCCGGGAAGCGGTCGAGCACCGAGGTGCGTGGCGAGCGCCCGTCGAGCTGCGGCGTGCCCACCGAGAGCGCCGGGGACGCGACCTCCGGCGAGCGCACCGACGCGGCAGACGTGCGCCCGCGGCTCCACCTCGGCCGCGTCTCTGCGGCAAAGGAACGCACGCTCTCGAGCGCCGGTGAGCGCACGCTCTCTACCGGCGAGCGCGGGACGGCATGCGACGAGAGGCTCGGCTCTGAGCGCCGCGTGCGCAGCACGGGCGCGCGCGTCGTCGTCTGGGAGTGCGGGCGCTCGAGCGCGAGGAGGTTGGCGGGGTTGTGCGCGCGCTCGATCAGGTACAGGTGGACGCACGCACCGCCGCGCTGGTCGGCCTCTGCGAGCTGCGCGCGGAGCAGGGCAAGCTCGCGGAGCAGGTCCTCGTCGACGAGGCGGCGCGTCTTGCGCGAGCGCGTCGAGCTGTTCGGCGACTCGGTCGCGAGCGGGCTGTCGGTGGGCGAGGCGAGCGAGTCGGTGTCGCCCGCGAGGCACGCGCGGCGGTGCTGCACGCTGCGCCGCGGCGTCGAGAACAGGTCCCACGGCGCGTATGTGCCGCGCTGCGGCGGCACGCCGCGCTGCGCCTGCATGCTGCGGATCTCGCCGTCGCCGCGCGGCGAGCGCTGGTGCGGCGAGGAGCGCATGTCGGCGTCCAACGAGCCGTTTGGCGTGCGCACGCTCGAGCTCTGTGAGCTGCCGCGCAACAGCGTCGGGCGGCTGCTGCTGCTCCCGCCGAACGAGCTCTCGGCATCGCTGTCGCCGGGCCACCCGTTCGTCTCCCACTCGGGGATCCACGTGCCCCATGCCTTGGCGATGTACGCGCTGCTCACACACACGTGGACGCACTGCCGGCGCAGCGGCTGCGAGACGATCGCGCGCAGCGCGCGGATCAGGCCGTGCAGCTCAGTGCGGCGCGTGAAGGCAGCCTCGGTCTGCGGCGTGCGCCGCGCCGTCTGCACAATGTCCTTGCGGCGGAGCGGCATGACGACGTTGCTGGGGTGCGCCGCGCCGCAGTAGATCGCGTACGTACCGCGCGGCTCGTTGCCCTGCGCGTGGGGGTCCATAGATACCGCGACAAACACGGGCACCACGGGCCCGACGCACGCGTGGTCGTCGAGCGCGCCCTGCGCAAACTGCGCATAGACCGCGTCCTGCAGCGGGCTCAGCCCCTCGGGCTCCTGGTCCTGCACCAGGAGCGGCGACGGGCCGGCCGAGAGCGGCGTCGGCGACGGCGGCGTCGGCGCACGCGGCTCGTCGCCCTCGCCGGGCAGCGCCATCTCGTCAAAGTGCCGCACGGCCGACTCGACCACGTCGTCGTGCTCGCGGCGCGCCGTCACGCGCGGGTCCTCGAGCGGCGGCGCGGGGCGTGGCGCGGGCGAAAAGAGCGGGTCGTACTCGGGGCGCTGCTCGCTCGCGCCAAGGTTTGCGACGGGCGTCACGCGCACCACGTCGCCCGGCCGCGCGGCGCGCGCGGCGCGTGAGGCGCGCGGCGACGGTGAGCGCACCAAGCGCCGCGCGGCGCTGCGCTCGCCATCAAGCTGTGCATGGTGCAGTGCAGGTGAGATGAGCGCATCGGGGCGGTACTTTGTGCGGAACTCGTCGTAGGTATCGAGCGACGGGGACGCCTTCGCTGCAGGCCGTTTGGGGCGCAGGGGAAGCATAGGCTGTGTCTGTGCAAAGTCTCCCTCGTACGCCGAGAGCCAGTTGGGCGACGCGCCGCTGCGGGCGCTTTCTTCCATCCAGCGATGGATCTTGTCCCCCATGCTCAACGGCGGCCGTGCTTCGGGAAAGAGCGACCACGGCGCGAGGAACGGTCTCGGCACGCGCTCGCTTTACCTCGTCTTCCACTGTGACGGCCTCCTTATCACGTGATGACCTCATGACGGGCGGCCCTTGCATCTTGCATAATCTCGACCAATCGCAACTGTGTATCTATAGCGGGGTGCGTGAATTTGGAAGTGCGCTCACAAGGCGTCCGCGGGGCGGGGCGGGGCGTTCACAGACCGCTGAAGACGAGCGCCTTCTCCACAAGGAACTCGTCGACGCCGGTCGGGCCACCCTCGCGGCCGAAACCGCTCTCCTTCACACCGCCGAACGGAATCGTGTTCTGCGAGATCATACCCGTGTTGATGCCGACCATGCCGACCTGCAGCGCCTCGCCGACACGGAAGCAGCGGCCGACATCCTGGCTGAAGAAGTAGCCGCCGAGACCGACGTCGACCGAGTTCGCACGCTCGATGACCTCCTCCTCGCTCGAGAAGCGGTACAGCACCGCGAGCGGGCCGAACGTCTCCTCCTGGTCCGTAGGCTGTGTAAGTACTCCTCTTTCGCGCGCACGCACCATCGGCTTGCCTTGCGCCGCAACGGCCACCGTCGGCTCAAAGAAGAGACCCTCGCCGGGCTGACCGCCCACGAGGACCTTGCCGCCGGCCTCCTTGACCTTGTTCACGTGCTCCTCGACCTTCTTCTTGCCGCCCTCGTTGTTGAGCGGGCCAACAATCACGTCCTTGTCCATGCCGTAGCCGACCTTGAACTCGCTCACCTTCTCGGTAAGCTTCTTGGCAAACTCGTCAAAGATCTTGTCCGCAATGAAGATACGGTTCGCCGACACGCACGTCTCGCCCGTGCAGCGGAACTTGCAGCCGACGAGGTTGTCCACGGCGAGGTCGAGGTTCGCGTCGTCAAACACAATGAACGGCGCGTTGCCACCCAGCTCCATCGACAGCTTCTTCAGCGTACCGGCGCTCTGCTTCATGAGGATCTTGCCCACGCGCGTGCTACCCGTGAACGAGATCGTACGCAGCTTGGGGCTCTCACACAGCGTCTGGCCCATCAGCTGCTCGTCCTCACCGCGGGGCGCAATCAGCACGTTGATGACGCCGGCCGGGAACCCGACCTCCTCAGCGAGCGTAGCGAATGCCAGAGCACTCAGCGGCGCCTCACACGGCGCCTTGATCACCGCCGTGCAGCCGACCGCCAGCGCAGGACTCAGCTTGCGCGTGATCATAGCCAGCGGGAAGTTCCACGGCGCCAGCAGGCCCGCGACGCCGACCGGCTGCTTGATCACCACGTTGCGCACACCAGGCGAGGGCGAAGGCACCGTCGTGCCGTAGACACGCAGCGCTTCCTCGGCGAACCACTCGACGAACGAGTTGCTGTATGCCACTTCGGCCTTCGCGTCCGCCAGCGGCTTACCGTTCTCCGCAACGATGATATGCGCCAGATCATCCGCATTCTCGTTGATCTTGTGGTAGAGCTTGTAGAGCATGTCGTGGCGCTCCTTGGGGGTGCGCTTCGACCACGCCGGGTAGGCATCGTAGGCGGCATCGATCGCCGCCTCGGTGTCCTCCTTAGACTGCGCGGGGACCTTGCCGATCTCCTCGAGCGTCGCCTTGTCTGGGTAAGAGAAATCACTCACTGATCACCGGGTTCGTCTTGCCACTCTTCGCCTGGACCCAACGGCCGTTGATGTACGAATCGCTGCGCAGCAGCGAGCGGTTGTTCAGCTGGGTGAGTGGCGGGCACGTACCGGAAGCTGGGCCTGGCCACCCTTGGCCACGCCCTTGGGCATGTTCTTGAAAGTGTCAGTCGCCACAAAGGTACCGGAAGACATGATTGATCGTGTTTGGTGGCACGCAAACGCGAGGCTTGTGCGCAGCGCCCAGGGACTCCCGAGTTTTGTAGCTATGTGGAGGCTCATTAGGGTTGGAGGCGGGACGCCTCGATAGGGTCGCGGGCATATCGGATATCACGGGCCAGCGGCGTCACTGGCCAAAATGTCACGCTTACACGTGGGACACAGGCGTCGTGTGCCTGTCAGCCAGTCGTCCCTGGGGTAAGCTACATCATACGTACACTTCGTCTTGGTGATAAACGTGACCACAGGGCAGAACACGCACGCGATCCCTGGGTCAGTCGGGCAATGACGTACCCTTCCATAAATTCGCACAGACAGATAGGGCACACGTCCTGGGTGTACCGGCGCACGTCCCGCGCACTCGAGTCGGCCGCAGGCGCCACAGGCGCAGGGCGCGGTCCTGGCGCCTGCTCCGGCTGTTCCTCGAGTGCCACAGCCGCCTCGGCTCCGGTCTGCGGTTCGCTCGTGAGCGGGGCATACTCGCCCTGCGCACGTCGCGCGACCAGTCGCCACAGCCGATCGTAGACGCGCGACGCATAGTACGAGGTCCAGGCAAAAACGCCTGCGCCCTTGGGCGGCGGCTCAGCGTGCGACGGCGTCGCCAGCAGCTCCCATGGCCGGTCCGCATGCCATTCGTAGCATGGCAAGTTGCGCACGGCGTTCGTCGAGGCGCGCTCGCGATACTGCTTGATGACCGTCTTGATGTGCTGTACAATCACGAAGAGAATCGTCAGAATAGACGGCAGGAACAAGAACAGCATGCCTAGATCGATCGCGGACAGGTCGGGCAGCGACGCATCCAGGAACAGGCCGACCTCCAGGCCCTCCTCGCTCCGACCAAATAGGCCCTTGGGCGCAGAGAGCGACTCGTGCACAAGCTCAAGCAGTTCAAGGTAGCTGCTGCGAATCACGAAGCACGATGGGATCTTGATGTCGTCCGCATCGCCGTCGGGATACATCGTGATGGGGCGCGTCTCGCCTTGGTCGAGCTCGTCGTTGTCCCATGGGATGTCGCGCAGACTCATGAGCCGCTCGAGCTTCGAGTCTTCGTCATATTCGTACTTGGCATCTCCAACGACGACGGCGATCGCGCCGAGCTCCTGCGCGAGGCGTACCTTGTCTGTGAAGGAGCATTCGCCCCGTTCCACGAGGGCGATCCAGTTCTTGGGCGGCCTCCGCGGCTTATCGGATGTCCCGAAAAGGCCGCCGAACGAGGGGGAATGCGACTTGTCTGATTCTGAGGTTCCTGCCGGACAGCCCAGGTTGGGTACGATGCCATCCGTGTTGCGCGTGCCGTAGAACAGGCGGATGGGAAGTAGGCGGCCCCACAGTCCTTCCTCGTCGACCTTGTCTGGGCCAAACGCCGCAGGTCTCGTCAAGTACGAGGTGTCTGCACTCTGCATCAGCCGGAAAAACGGACCAAAACCACAATTTTGTTGCCTGGCCATTGCGTGCGTGCGTTCGGCTCGGGCACGGCTGCGTCAGCTTGCAGACCTACCCATGGTGTCGCTCGGCTCGTCGGACACGAGTGAGCCGACGTATCCGTACCGGGCCAGCTGGTCATAAGGGCCTAGATTGGGCACGCCATCGCCGCCCTCGCACGTCACTAGGCCCAAGCTGCTCAGGCAAATGGCTCCTACCGCCCAGCGCCAGTGCATGTCGCTCGGTGGCGACCTTGGCCCCTCCACGCTCCCCGATCGTCCGATCGGCCCCCGCCGTGTCGGTCCCAAGTTCGTGCCGCGTCTACGGATCAAATTCAAGTATTACCTCAAGTATGCGTAATCGCCGGAGCCAGCTCGCCGTTCTTCGAGTTCGAGAGCTGGATCTCATCGCCCTGGGTGACGGGACTAGAAAGTTCAGACGTGTGCGTCAGCGGAGGCGCGAGGCTCTCCGTGGAAACCGGCGGAACCTGGGAAGACGACGTTGGAATCACCGTCTCATCCTGCGGCTGCACGGTGGGCGTCGTCTTCGCGCTGGTGTACTCGGTCGCATCGGAATCCACCCGTGTTACCTGCGAGCCGGGCGCCGCATCCGGCGCGGTGCTCGAAGGCGTGGCGCCAGTGGCCGCCGTGCTCGAAGATGCGGCACCCGCGGCCGCCGTGCCGCCAATCGCATCCTGGCCGCTTGACGTACCCGCACCGGAGCCATCCGTGGTGCTCTGTGCCTTATGCGACGGATCGTTCCGGTGCTCGTACTCGTCCTTGGCCTTCTGCTTGGCCTCGTTCACCTTCTTGATGATCTCCTCGCCCTCGGGAGTCTTCCACGGACCTGCATCGGACAATGCGCACCCGCCCGGGCACTCGCACTTACCTCCGAGGATCGCAGGGAGGTTCTCGAGCGGGATCTGCTTGCTCAGATCGTTCACGGGGTTCGAGCCGAGAATCTGGATCTTTTCCGTGGTCACCGGGTCGAGCCAGCCCTTGATCACACTCCACACGGTAGTGAAGATGTAGGGCGCATTAATAATGAAGAAGCGGCCTGCATTAGCAGCATCGAACGTACCCATAGTCTCCGGATAGTAGTACTGGCCAATGCGGCTGGCCTGCTGCACGTACGAGGACACCTTCCAGAACTGGCTCACACCCACGTTCTTCAGATCCATAATAGTGCAGCTAGTCTCGATCAGCTCGTGGTGGAACTCGGAGCAGACAGGCAGGCGCTCGCGCTGGAAGCGCTCGTACTCCACGATCAGCTGCTGAATCAGGCGCTCCGGAGTCGTGCTGGGATTAGTCCAAAAAGGCGCGCGGAACGTACACTTCGAAGAGCTTCTTGATATTAAGATTCCCGAGCTGCTCAATGTACACCGGCCGACCGTCATGGTCTACCTTGTGGTAGAACTTGGGGTACAGCTCACTCACGGCCTTCTTCTCAGGGAAGGTAAAAGTGGCATACAGCTCGTCGACCTTGTTTTCCCTGCGCCAGTTCTCCGCTTCGACAAACATCGACTCAGCGGCAGGCAGATCCCACTTGCGGGCACGCAGGAAGCGACACACTAGCATGAGCGAGACGGGCATACGTACGACACACGTCATCATGGCGGTCTGGAGCAAAAATCCCCTTTGCCTGGATGTTGGAGCGAAGTTTGTCCAGCTGGTGCTGCTGGCCGGGGTTTAAGTTACCCGGGTGTCCAGGCTTGGCGCCCATCGGCTGCGAAGAAGCCACTCCCGATGCCGCCGAACGATCGCCGTCGCTCGACTTGTTGTGGTTCTTGAAATGAAACATGGAGCGAACCTAAGGCTGCGCTGTTGATATGTACCTGGTAAATAGAAAGACTCTGATAAACAAGCCAAGTCCAGTCCAAACTACAACGGCCTGAAGAACGGTCCAGTGAACACCACCACCGTGTGTTATTGTAAAGCGACACGCCCGTGCCGTCCAAGGCGCCGTGCTCGGACTCAATACTCACGTGACCATCCGGGTCCCCGAAGGTTGGCCAACACCTGCATACGAAGGATGAACATACGGCAGGCAACCGTAGGTACATGCACTGACATAGGTCGACGACCTATTGGGAATGCAGAATTGTAATCTGCACAATCTTCCTGAGAATTATACCATGCGCTACTGTATGTGGACCCGTTGACCCAGACTTTTATCATGCATTGACATGGCCGCAACTGTCGTACGTCGCCGAGGACGAGAAGGGAAAAATCGTGGGGTACATTCTGGGGAAGATGTACGTGGATCTGCGCCGTTGCTTACAACAGGGAGGAGGAGCCTGCAGATGGAATTCCCAACGGTCACGTAACCAGCATCTCGGTGCTCCGGTCACATCGTCGCCTGGGCTTGGCCAATAAATTAATGAAGCTAAGCCGTATGTTTCGATTCTTACTCCAGAAACCGCAATGCGCGACACTTTTAATGCTCACTACGTCTCGCTGCATGTGCGTGAGACGAACCGAGCCGCGATCTCGCTGTATCGCGACACGCTCGGTTTCCAGATCCACGGCACCGAGCCAAAATATTACGCCGACGGCGAAAATGCCCTCGCTATGCGCATGCAGCTGCAATAGCGGTCAAGCTCGTTGTAGCTGGGAATACATGTACAATTTCTATAGGCGATTCAAGGTCTATGATGAAACGAGGGAAGATATCCGGAACGTTGCTTTACAAGAGTCTGCGCTTGAAGTCGGACTCCCAGTAGTCACGGTCCCAGTCGTTTGTGTTGGGAGTGAATATGCGATCAATGACAAAGAATCCAATTATAAGCGCCACAATGATCGCCGCGAGGACAACCCAGGCGACAGCTTGGAAGATGTGGACTTTATGGTAGTCAGTCGGTGGCTCAGAGGTCTTGGGTTTCTTGGGCTTCTTTTCGTGGTGCTGCTTCGGGAGACCAAACGTATCGTTGCGAGGCATATTAATGTCGGGACCGAAAAGGAAGTCCAAGGATTCTGTTGCAGCAATCATAGGGTAGTCCTGGTGGGAAACTCCAGCCACATATCCCAATGAGTGACTTTTTGGCCATTGATTGTTGTTCAATTTACCAACCAACGCCGCAAAATTGCTTCCACGTTGTAAATGGTTCGCTCCTTGATACTGTGCCTGGCAATGAGTGTCACCAGCACCATTATCGAGGAGGCCTAGGGCATAATGCACTTGCTTAGTCAAGAAGCGCTGCACATATGCTTCCACATTTTCCGTGAGGTTCGCCCGCGCGTATTTGGGAATACTGGTCAAGTTTCCAAGACCGTATGGCCACCGGTCCTTCTGTGCCTGATCAGGGCACGGCTGCTGCGGATTGTCATTCGGTCGCGTTCCGTTTTCAAGCCAGGGCCAAGAACCAGGATTGCCGATCCAAAATCTCATGTTTGCATCGTACTTCTTTTGCCTTTTAAGAACAGCGTAGCGCACTGCGGCTTGACCACCCATGGAGTGCCCTGCAATAACCACTTGATTCACCAATGGATAGTCTGTTCTGTTCATGACCTTGCTGACCATTTTGTCCAGCACCGAATAAAAGGAAACCGAGTGGGTCAAATTCGGATAATGAGATACACCACCCATCTGCCAAAGGGACGAATTGTAAGCAATCCAGTGCTGCTCAACGCCTCCCGCACCTTGGTCTTGCAAGTTGAGCACGGCCGGCGCCAAA
Organism: Malassezia obtusa; assembly: GCA_029542945.1. Lineage (NCBI taxonomy): Eukaryota > Fungi > Basidiomycota > Malasseziomycetes > Malasseziales > Malasseziaceae > Malassezia > Malassezia obtusa. The sequence goes on along the minus strand of CP119935.1, from coordinate 1,577,561 downwards.
ATCATAACATCCCCTTCTTTCAGTCCACCGTATTTATTCTGGGTGTAGACATAGTTTCTCGCATTGTAGAACAAATTCGCGTACTTCCACGAATCGCGAGGTTTACCAGGAAGAGCGATAATGACACGCTTGACCTGCGTCGCATTTTCATTAGTGGTGTAATACGGTTGGACGACTGACTTATTTTGGCCGTCGACGTTCACCGTTTGGTTAGTGACAATCAAGTCGTCTTTGAGAGTAAATCCCGTGAATTCGCCTGGAAGCTTAGACCATCCTCCATTTGATCCCTGGGGGACATTAGCAGTTTGAGTAAAGGAGAAATCACCGAACCACGGAACTTGAGCTTCATCACCGTCGCTACTCTGCACAATTTGACCATACTGTTGATTGGCCCACGAAGGACTGCTAGAGCCGATGTTTGGAAACTGGAGCACTTTCTGCACAGCTCCCAATGGATCCGAATCAGACATCTGCACAATGGGAGTCTGCGTGCTCATGTCGGCTTGGCGCTTAGAAAGGCTGGGACGCGAATGTGACCGCGTCATCCTCAATCCTCCTGCATGAAGCTCTGCCGATACCATGCTCATAGCCAGGCCGAGCCATGTAAAAAGCAGCCACATATTCCTAGTCATCATGGCGACCCTAAGCCAGGCTAGATAGGATAGCCTGGTAGCGGCTGGCGTAGAGGTGAAGAGTGTGCTGTCACTTGATAGGTCTGCTGTCTTGGATATAAGCAGCGTGATGGGTTTGGATGGCCGGCTGAGAGCGGGGGAGGAATGCCCGTCCATGCCGCCAATACCGGACGTCCATTGGACTTTCTGCAAGAGCCCTAAATCTGGGAATTAATTTGTTGTTTCATCGCCCTGCGACATCTACATCTCATGCAAGTTTGGACCTTAGGCTGACACACGCATATACGTGCAGGTGATCGAGTGGCTATGCTGTGCAATCAGTATTTACGAGGCATGAATGCTCAAGGTGTTAGGTGCAATCGTTTGTCTGGGAATGCTCTAAGAATAGTCAGTCAAATCATGGCTCCATGTCCTGAGTTTCAAGACTCGTGTGCAGAATCATGGGATTGGGAGGATTAAGATGGGGGAGTGAGGAAGTCAGTTGATGTCCTTCCGTCAACGGCATTGCCAATTGGCTGTCACAACTCCTAGATTACCATCTCGGTCGGCACTATCTATTTGACAAACTAGTTGATTATTCCAAATTAACGACAAACAATATGTATTAACATTAGTCTTCTTGAGTAGTAAAAAGAAATTTGAGCGCTTCATAGTGAGCGAACATAGGGTAATCTTGATGCGAAATGCAACTGGCGAAGTCTACGCTGTGTGTGTCAGGAAATCCTCCATAGACTCGCGCAAGATGCTTGATCCAAAGTGCACCGCGCGCTAGACGGTTGGGACCTTGCGCATTAACAGAACATTTATCCGACCTGCCCCCGTTGTCATCCATACCGAACGAGTAATGGACGCGACGGTTTTCGAAACGACTTACAATTTTGTCGGAGTTCTCGAAGTCCTGGGAGACGTACTTGGGGTGAGAGCCGTGGAAGCCCATAGGGAAATTGTTGTAGTCCGAGCAGTTACTGGTGTGGTTCGACATGGGTCGTTTGTCATCGAGATACAAGAATGACCCTGGATTACCAACCCAATAACTAATCTTTTTATCATGCTTTTGAGATTTGCGAAGAATGGCATAACGCAAAGCTGCCTGTGCGCCCATTGAATGTCCAGCGATAACAACGCGCTTCATATTCGGGAAATTCGATGTGTTAAACGCAAAGTCGACAAAGTGGTCGATCACTGAATACGAACTTATGCCGCGGAAGTCATCCGGTCCACGAGTGGTTCCCGCGGCGGCCCAGCCAGAGTCCTGGAAATAAATCTCATCACTCTTTAGAGCACCTCGTTTATGGTCATTTTGGTTCAAGAAGACCGGGGACAACAAAAGAATGTTGTCTTCGTTCACATTAAGCTCTGAGTATTTTTCTGCAACCCTCAGGGCATTCCCAAGCGTGTTAATGCTTGACCACGAATCCCGCCATTGTCCTGGAAGAATAATGACGACCCGCTCAATTTTTTTGGAGTCATAATGAGAATTAATGTAAACAGGGGCCTTGGCAACTTTATCTCCTTTTCTTCGGAGCACCACGGAATGATCCAATTTGAAGTTTGAGAAAGATCGAGGAATAGAGCGGAAGCCATTCTCGAAGTCGCCGCGTGCAAAGGGGTCAAAGTCATATTTTGCACCTCTGGCCCATGGCACCTGCTCAAACCATCCTTTGCCGGGCACGATATTTTCGTCATCCCAAAGGGGTCCATGGTCCCTCATAACATGCTTGATATCCAATACTTTATTAGCCGCTTTGACTGGATTCGAAAGACTGAGATTAGAAATCGACTCTTGGGAGCTGCAAGACAGTTGACGATTATAAAGCGTATGCTTCTTGCTTTCGATTGCAGCGCTAGGCGTATTTGCACTGGGCAGAGCGGAAACCGACACCGAACTTGCCAAAGTAAGAATGGCAAGCACAATTACTTTCACGGAAGAGCGCATCATTCCGAGAAGTCTGTGTTATGAAATTCGTTGCAGCGCCCTTATAAGATTTTGTTTGTAATGAATTACAAGATAAACATCAGTGCTTATGATACAGATCGACAATAGGGTTCCTCCGCAAACTCCGAAGATAACATGGATACTCGTCGATGATTGACCCTAAACGTTAGACTCAGGGTACAGCATATTAGCATATATCAGTCCACTCCACAAAAGCGTAGCTTTGGTCTGCAGATCGCCGTGTGAACTGAGCCGCGTGCAGCTATCGGGCGAATCACGTATACCAATATTACTAAGACGACCATTAATCTTGGCGGCATGATCGCTTAAGTGCTGGTCTGAACTCGTGAAAGAGGTAATAGACCCGAAGGCGCGGACGGTGGTCGGGGATGACAAGATAACTACAAAACCAATACGGAAGCTCATCGCAGAATAAATTAGCGGCTGCGAGTAGTTCCAAGGCCGCGTTTACCTGGTCGAGTTAGTATCCTGTAAGAGTTCGAAAACATACCCGCAAAGAGCCATTTGGGCTTCGATTCCTGAATGCGCCTGTCCGACTCGCCTGCTCTTGCTTGCTGATTCAGTTCCCGGATGCCAAGTTGGTGCAGGCTGCGAGCCTTCTTCTCTTGAGTGCTGTCACGCAGGCCCTCAGCCTGACGGTTGCGTGCGGGAATACGAGCAGCACCAGCACGAGCAGAAATTGGTCCTCCGGCTCGGTTGGTCGAAGCCGTCGTCGAACTCTTGCCACGGGTCAGTGCGGCGGATTTCTTTGCGTCGGTACCGCGAAGCTTCTTCCGCGACGGCACATTAGAATCATCTTCCACCGACATAGCATCGCTTACTTCCGCGTTATCGCCATCGCTTTCGCCATCTTCCATATTGACATCTTCGCTGTCATCTTCGCGACTCTTGCGTTTTCCAACCAGACCTTTGGCTTTCGCGAGTAGCTCAGCACGCATTTCAATGCTGCTTGGATCAATTCCGGCTGCACGCATGTTCTCTGACAGTTGTGAGAGTGTTCGGTGCTGCAACTTTCTGGGAATTTGCGCACGACCCTGCAAGGCTTTTTTGTTTTGTGCCATGAGTTTAGCTTTATCCTTCCTCTGCTTGATACCAGCAGCAACGGCCCGGAGTTCCTCCTCTTCGCTGTTGAGCTCCTCTTCGCTTTCGTCGTAGAAGCCCTCAGCTTCCAGCTTTTCCTCTTCGCGCTCAAGCTTGTCGAGCGAGTCCATAATGTCCGGGTCAATGAAGTCTGCAACGTTCTTGCCCTCGTAAATTTCGGGAATCGTGTCGTACTTCCATTCGTCGTTAGCAAGAAGGTAGTTCTTCTTCAAATCAATGTTATGAACTCCTGCGCCGCCATGCTCTTCTTGCTCGTCCTTTTCGGTCCTCCTGCGCATAGGGTCATTGATATCGAATTTCTTCCGACTGCCACTCGCGATGGATTCAGGAACAAATGGCTTGCGTTCGATGTCATCACGTCTCTGGGGCGTCGCAACGTGAAGGCGGTTCATGATCGAGTTCGCTTTCGGGCCTCTGACCTTGCCCTCAACACGGCTAGCCAGAAGAGTTTCACAAGCGTCTTGTTTGAGTTCCATAATGCCCTCATCGGTGAAAGTGCTGATCTGCGCCAGATGTACATTGCCTTCCGCCAACACACTGCGAACCAAACCAGCACGCTGGTCATCAAGATCGTCCAGCTTTGCGACGTCGATCTTGTTGATAACCAGGAACGTAGGCTTATTCGCAAAAAGCGGCTTGATGCTGTTGAACAGTTGAACCTGAGCCTCAATGGTGTAGCCGCACTGCTCAGAAAGATCCATGAAGTACATAACTGCGGCGCGCAGGTGAGCCAAGGCAGTAATAGCCTGCATTTCAATGGTATTCATTTCTTCCAGTGGGTGGTCTAAAATACCAGGGGTGTCAATCACTTGCCAACGGAGGTACTTGTAATCCATATGACCCACGAAAAGTGATTTTGTCGTGAACGCATAAGGCTGGACGTCAACGTCTGCGCGTGTCACTTTGTTGATGAAGCTCGACTTGCCCACATTTGGGTATCCGCAGATGACAAGCGTGCGCGTTGAGGGATCAATCGACGGGAGACGAGAAATGTGTTGACGAACCTGCTCTAGATAAGCGAGTGGGTCTTTATTACGGCGCATGACCGTCGCCATACGTCCGAGGGCTGCACGCTTGAGCTGTTTGCATCGATACAAACTGTCACCAAACTTGATGAGTCGAACGTAGTCTTTCGCAACTTGTTCGATCAAGTGGCGTGCAGTGTTAATTTGACCAAGAGCCAATTTGTAGTGGTTTTTGTCGTACAGAACACTGGATGGGTGTTAGTTTAAGCTCAGAAGACAAGACATACTTCATCAAAGAGGATGTAAAAGGGTGCAAGTTCTAAGCTAGTTAGTATCAACAGAAATCTTCCAAAACTTACCTCTAGCACGGGGAACTCATTCAAAATGGCCTGCAGCTTTTCAATGAAAGCGTCCTTCGTAAACATCACTTTGCGCATGTAGAAGGAGCGGATTCGAGTGATTTTGAACCCAGGGTGAATAACTGTAGGGGTCTTGCGCTGGGTCTTTGAAAGAACTATATCCAAGAAATCATTTGCAGTAGGAACAGGCGCAATCGACGCCTTTAGTGCAGCCGACATCTTGTCAAGACAGAGCGATTACGTCGCAAGGTCTCGAGTTGGCGAACAGAGACGGTGGCCAAGCAACCCTGATGAAATTTTTTGGTCCTGCGCTGTGCTGACTAATTGTGGAGATGGCCAATGTCGCTAGCTGTCTTTGTGTCTACCAAAAAAAATCTTTCAAAACCGTTTCCTATTGGACTGTACTTACGGTACGCTGCCAGGAATTGCGATTAGTCAAGTGGCAGGGAAAAAAGGCGCACGAGCGCCCGGCCATATACCTTGTACGTTGGACGAGGTGCGCATACTTCAGTTACGTTTCTTGATCGAACGTTCAAAGTCTTGCACCAGTGACCTATCTGGACATTAGCTGAAGAAAGCCAAGAACTTACGCGAGTTCCAACTGTGAGAAAGTTAACTTGCTTTCTTGCCCGGTCCTCTGCCCGAGTAATATCTAGGCCTCTTGCTTTCAACGCCGGTGGCACATTCTTTCGAGAGTGGGTCTGACCATTTACAACACTAGATCATGCATTGTGCTAGGGGCTCTAACCTGCTACATCTTGCCCTTTGCGACTCTCTTATCATAAATTTTGGAAACCATTCCACCTATCGTCAACACCCAAATTATACTTATTGTTACGCCGAAGACCCTGAGCTGGGGCGACGTCCATTCACCCTTTAAGTGAGCTTTACTTGTGAAGTTTGAAGGGTTTTTGTAAGGTAAGTTTGTCGGATAAAGCGTTTAGGGGTCTAACACGTCACAGAAACCCTATAGAAGCGGCAACACATCTGCGTTACCGTCAGTTAGGATGCAAGTGGCACCTACACCAACACAACTGGACACTTCTCCAGTTCATGAAGACAATCATGCCCATGTTCCGACCCTAGCTGGGTCCTCACCCGTTACGTCTGCACCTTCAAGACAGCTGTCCACCCAGGGAGATGAGGGCGACACTACCGATCTTGGCGAAGTTGTTGATTCAGACGAATATCTTTCTACGGGGAGTGAGGCCTCTGGAGACCAATCAGATACAGATGACTCCGATATGGCCAAACAGATTGAAGCGGCAGGAGAGGGTGAATCTTTGCTTGGCTCCGATGATTCTAGCGATGAAGCTCATCTAGCGGACGAAGAGGAGTACATCATCAACGACGAAATGAATCGGTCTAAACTAAAAAATATGCGACAGAAATCGTCCAGCGAACGTCCTGATGAAGGCAGCAGGTCTGGATCTGCTGCCACCGAGGAAGAAATGAATTTTGACGACGACAATGAATTCTGGAATACTTTGTCGCCAGCCCGGGAAAGTGCAGACGATGTAATCGGGGATGAGATGTTTAAGCCACAGCGTGGCTTCGCCAATTCTCCAGAGCCATCGTTCTCAGACTTTTTTGGCTCCTCTGACGAGGTGGAGGATACAAATGCTGGAGGTGATGACGACGACGAGATGCTTACAACTGATGAAGATACGGAAAGCATCTCGGATAGCAGCTCAACCATTAGTTCAGCTTCGGTTTCTGCTCCTCTGATCGCCCACTTTGGGTCGACTAAGGACCTGGATGGCAAAGACAATGCAGAACAGAGCAATATCGACGAGGAAAAGTCTTTGAAAAGTGCCATTCCCTTACTCGTCATCGAGGACCTCGATGGTCGTCTCATTTATGCTCGTGCTGGCGATGGAGAAGCAGTGTTTGGGTCCGATGGTGAATTTGAGTTTGTTGGGGAAAGTGAAGATGATTCCTCAAGCGACGACATGATGGAACCAAAGGGCCAAGCTGCTTCACGCTTCTGCGATCAATCACATTCGCCACAGTCCGGCTTTTTGGAATCATCCAACGTTGATACCCAGTCTATGGAAACAGGGGACGAAGGAGAAACTACTGACGAACTTCCAGACGAAGACATGCCCTATCCCCGACTCCTTATAGGGTCTGTCGCGCCGCGTGGTGGTCGTAATGCTCGCCGCGCACGCGAAATTGCCGCTCGATCTCGGAAATCGTCTCCTCGCGTCTCTTCGCCAGCTCCTGTATCAGCCTATGCGTCACGAGCTGGATCTAGGACGCCAAGTTCTCTCTCCAATGTTGTATCAGCTGCTGATGCAGATTCAGATACAGAATCGAATGAACCTGTGCCAGACGTGAGCCCGAGCGCCTCTGGAACTCCACAAGATGCGGGTCAAACAGATGAACGTGCTCATTCGTTACACGACGATCTGGAAACTGGTTCTGAAGCCACTCCGAGGGCTGCTAAACCCGAGATGGGTCAATTTATACCTGCACTTTCAAAATCAGTTCACCGTGCGGTCATTGATGGTTCAAGTCGAGCGCCGTCGCCATTTAGCTCAAACACACCCTTGCAGCATGGGTTTGGAAAAAAACGCCCTGCTCCGAGGCCGGGCTTATCCGAAGATTCTCTCGAGCATGCTCTTTGTGCGCCATCTCGGCTTAAACGGAAACGTGGTGGTATTCCAACCCAAGTTACGGCTCCTTACAAAAACATAACTGACTATGGTCTGCAGTCAGGCAAGCCTGCTCAGGCAGGCTCATCGCCCGAGGTGTATTCACCAAGTCTTGAAGATACCATGGACATTAAGGATGTTTTGGATGAGAATATTATTTGGGAGGATGCATCAAGCGATTCTGGCTCTGAAGAAGAGCTACAAGCGTCCGAGGGAATGGATGATGGGAATTTGTCACAGGGGTCATCCAGCCGACAGCAACGACGGGATCGCAGTAAGATGCCTTGTGCGCCCGGATTGAACTACAATGCCTTTGCTCGTTGGAATCGAATCCCTATGGGAGCGTTCCGAGATTCTCAAAAGCAAAGCAACAGTGGTTTACCACCTCCTATGACGGATGTGTATGCTACGCATCAGCGTCCCAGCGGAACTTATCTTCTGACCCATCCCTTTTCGACGAGCAGGCATCATCACCTTTCCAATGCGGTCACACCTCCAGCCAGACAATTGGTGCGCGGTAAGGATAGGTCTCCTTTCCAGCGCGGCTTTCAACATGGCGTAACTTCTCCGCTGCACAGGACGCTAGCGGACTCTAGTACACTACAGAGTTTGGTTCCCGCACAATCTCCTCTGAACGCAAGTCTTGCTTGGTATCCTTCGAATAATGGTACCAATGACAATCGTCGGTCGGCCAACATTGGAGACCATACTGTTGTTGGTGGCAACTTCTTAGTGTCGCCAAAGTTAACACCAGTGAAACATTCAACAAGGGGTTCGGGTGCAGGAAATCTCGGGGCACCAAGCGCACCTGGACCATTTCCGCATAGCCGCAAAGTCACTAAGCGGGAAAAGCGAGAACGCCAAGCGAGGCGCGAAGCAATGAAGAGGGAACGATCGTTGGATCATTCTCCACAATTCCATGACGGTCACAACCCTTCTCCAAGTCCTCTATCCTATCATGACACTAGTCTGGCATCCTAATTCCGTAGCTATTGATCGTGTAGTTTCTCATGTCGTGACTCATGGTGGGGCTAGGTCGTCAACCAAATTCTGACGTGACTTGAAGACGCATAACTGTGTCTCGCAGAACAAGGGTGTCAGATCAACGCTGAGAGGGCTCACGCCTCCGATCTACATGAAATTAAATTCTGCCCAGGGTTGACCCGTCCGGACCCCTGTGATCCAATTGTTAGACAGGACGCAGCGAAGTTACAACACTGTCGCGAGTTTGCCCTCCGTATGACGGCGTGAAATTAGCCTTAGGGTATACCCAGAATCATACTAAAATGACTAAAACGTGATCTCAGGTGTTTGGCGTAGTAATAATCTCTAATATAGCAGGTAAATCCCAGACATTGGTGAGTCTATCATTTGATTGGGTATCAAGCATCTTGCACTTCATGCAAGTATACAAACTGTACGTCACAGTACTGGTCGTCCCGTAATCGTAACCAAAAATAAAGACTGCGATTTACTGAAGGCTGAGGGGCATTGATGGAAAACTGTGCGCGAACCTCTCTCATTTTGAAATAAATCTTGACGAGCGGCGAGAAAGCCAGACGGAGCGCATTACTGGATACCATCAACCCTATTGTTTCCTCGTGAGGTAACAAGCTGGGTAGACACTCGCTACCCAACGTCTGAGATTTTTGGTTTGGCATCGTGGTGCGGCTGTGTGGATTTCTCACGCCCGCCATTGTCTATACACTCGGGGCAACGTTGTCTAACAAGAATCTCACAGAAGTAATCGTTACCCATTTTAAAGCGTCACTGTTGATCGTGGTCTGCTATTTCACTTAAGCAGTGAAGGGCCTGAAGAACTGTCAGCTTTTTCTGCAGCTTCAGGTGCACCAGTGTCCGTTTCGCGTCCAACTATACTGTCCGGCATTGGTACTCACATGAGCGTCTCTTATGGTCGTTCGGTCGAGGCAAATTTGCCGAAAGAACCGACCCTTGCATCAGACGAGGTATTCAACAGTGAAGGTAATAATCCGCTTCGAACTTCTCGTTCTGACGATTCCACTTCTGCTCAGACATGTCAAAGGGGAAACGAGGATGGTTCATCTCAGAATGAACAGTCTTCAGGACCTAATTCTATGACCAGGTCATCACTGACAAGTTCTTCGAGTGATTCACAAGTTAAGGACAATTCAAACCAGATGACCCAATCTGATTTAGAGAGCGCTAATCCTGAGGGCTCTCACACGCAACAGAATGAATTGGAACAAGCAAACAAGCTTGACAACAATGATTGCAGTCGTGATACTCAAAACCCGTCTCCAGAAGGCCCCGCTAACGAGCCGAAAGAGCCCCCTCGTGAAGGTTCACTCAAGACGCAGTCAGAGCCGCAAGGGAAAGAAACCCGTGGTAGCATCAATGTCGGAGGGAAAAAACGGTATCCTTGTCCTTTTCCAGGATGTGATAAAACTTTCTCGACCAGTGGTCATTCGTCGCGACACAGCCGGATTCACACTGGCGAAAAGCCTTACCGCTGCTCTTACCCAGGGTGCAATGCTCAATTTTCGCGTTACGACAACAGTCTGCAACACTACCGCACACACATTATTTCTTCCAAAGGAGGAAAAAAGTCGCGAGGCAAGACGGGCGCCCAAAAAAATGCTGATGCCGTTGATGTCAGCGAAATCAACAGACAGGCCCGATCCGCTATTGCCGTTAATACAACGATGCATTCAGGTGCTCCGGCTTATCCCAATACGCCTGTCACTGTGGACAGTCGATCAACGCGACCGATTCCATCGACATCTTTGGGAAATACTGTTCACCCAGTGCCTGCATATTCAACCTCCCCTGTTACCAGGATGGCCACCACACCGTCATCGACTGGACTTGATGGCCCAGTTGTGGGCTCATACATTGAAAACAAGCTCATACCTATATCCACTGAGGCTGGAAACTCAGATTCTATTCTGCCCGGCAACAATGTTGAGGACGCCTACGTTGCACCTGTCTATGCGCCACGCACGTCAGATGGATACAAGAAAATTCGTCTACATGCTACAGAGGCGCCATTGACGACTTCTGCGACGCCCGTCGAAATGGACCGTGTACAATATGTGCCTTCCTATGGGGTAGTAAACTCTCGGAATCTGTATCCGTCTCAAAGTCACTACATGCGGCCTTCGTTGAAGCGAGAAAGCCGAACATGGCACGAACTGGTCGATGGTGCAGGCATGCCGCCCAAGGCCTTCCCGACCTATCTTCCTCCGATGGCGGAAGAGGATCATAAAAAACCGAGAATGTGGCCCGACGTTTACGAGCATAAGCGACTTGCCAGTGATCCAGTGTCGCTCTATGGTGCATCCGCGCCTCACCTATCTGTGCCAAGCCCGGCGTCCTTGGTCTCTCCGCAACGCATCGCAACACCCGGTGCTGGGAAAACTGGTGAAAAGCCGCCTCTGGTCGAGAGTCGAACCTTTGATTTTGGCGCGCGCGTAAACCCTTCCTCTGGAGCAGATTTGGATCAGCAACCATCCTCGTCAATTCATGATGCTTCAGAATCTAGCAAAAGCTCTTCAGGAAAAATCTCGTCACGACACGGCGCAGAATCGCCGACATTACAATCACGTCCAAGTTCATTTCGTATGCGCAAGAGCGGTAGCATGCCGTCCTTATTGACGCTGGAGATGCCCAGGTCGGAGAGCTCTCATTCTCTTTCCAAATATTCCCTTTCTTCAGGCACGCCCGCCACAACCAATAGCGTGCCGGCGCCTGCCTCGAGTGGGGAGCGTGCACTCAACCGGCCTGGTACGACTGAACAACTCACGTCCGAGCAACAGGTCGGAACAGCCAATGAGGACCGCAAAGGCTTATCGGACCAGGAACTAGTCCTGCCGCCTTTATCTCGCCTTTCCTAATGCTTCTTTCTATGGATTGCATCTTACTCGACACATTCTCACATGTCTATCACTTTGTGTTTTCATTTTGTGTTTATGCTCCCAATATGACATGCATGAATCTCTCATTTTATGATAGCTGATCGCTGGATGCATAATAGCGCTTATGTGTCCGTTCCATCTTGTAAGTAGCATCCATGGCACAATCTTCACGTACCGATATTGTGTGCGGGGTAAGTCACTGCATAATGATGAGTCATCATGCGCATTGGCCCATATGGACTGATTGCGCTACGGACTACCCCAGACTACCCCAACTCCGCCATGTCGACTCCAACTCCTACGCTGGGTGACTTCCACCTTCCCGAGATTCTGAATGAGCCTATGGTACAGTTCTTAAGGCTTTTTACTGACCATAGCGCAACTATGAGCCCAACTCGGTCGACCGCGCCGAGCTTCAAAAGGCTGTGGATGAGCTCATTTCATCAGGTCCGATCGAAGTGCCCCTAGTTATCGACGGTCGCGAGTACAGGACCGGATCTACGAACAAGCAGGTTAACCCCAGTAATCACTCGCAGGTTCTCTGCAACTACCATGAAGCCGACGAGGCGATGGTCGACACAGCTATCCGCGGTGCGCTGAAGGCCAAGGAAGTCTGGGCCAACATGCCGTGGAGCGAACGTGCATCGATCGGTCTGAAGGCTGCTGATCTCATCGCGCACAAGTATCGCTACAAGCTTCTGGCTGCAACGATGGTGGGCCAGGGCAAGAACGTGTGGCAGGCCGAGATCGATGCGGGTGCAGAGATTTGTGATTTCCTTCGCTTTGGCACCAAGTACATCCACGACATGTACTCGATTCAGCCCCCGCGTAATGCACCCGGTGTGTGGAACCGCACTGAGTACCGCCCGCTTGAGGGTTTCGTCCTGGCTGTGTCGCCGTTCAACTTTACGGCCATTGCAGGCAATCTGGTCATGACCCCTGCCCTGGTCGGCAACGTCGTTGTGTGGAAGCCCTCCCCGATGGCGATCTACTCGAATTATCTCGTATTCAAGATCTTGCAAGAGGCTGGTGTTCCTGACGGCGTGATCCAGTTCGTTCCTGGTGACGCGCAGACCGTCGCAAGCACGGCGATTAACAACCGCGACTTCTCGAGCCTGCATTTCACCGGCTCGACCTTCGTCTTTCGCTCGCTCTGGAAGCAGATCTCCAACAATCTTGACCTCTACCAGGGCTACCCGCGCATTGTCGGCGAGACAGGCGGGAAGAACTTCCACTTTATCCACTCCTCGGCGGACATGGACGCTGTGGTGACGCAATGCATTCGTGCAGCCTTTGAGTACCAGGGTCAGAAGTGCAGCGCCCTCTCCCGTCTCTACGTGCCGAAGTCGCTCTGGGAGGGTGGTATGAAAGACAAACTGGTCAACGCGACGAAGGGCATTAGCGTGGGTCCTGTGAACGAGTTCAAGCACTTTATGGGCCCCGTTGTAGCCAAGCACGCCTACGACAAGATCCTTAGTCTGATCGATGAGGCTAAGAAGCAGGGTGGCGACATTCTCACAGGTGGCACGGGTGATGAATCTGTCGGCTACTACGTCCAGCCTACTATTATTGAGACCAAGGACCCGAAGTCGGTTACGATGGTGAAGGAAATCTTTGGCCCTGTTATCACCGTGTTCGCCTACCCCGATGACGAGATTGAAGAGACCTGCAAGCTGGTGGACAGTACGACCGAGTATGCTCTCACTGGCTCGATCTTCGCGTCAGACCGCCAGGAGCTGCTGCGCATCAGCAACCTCTTGCGCAACGCTTCGGGCATGATGTACTACAACGACAAGTGTACGGGTGCGGTTGTCGGCCAGCAGCCGTTCGGCGGTGGTCGTGCTTCGGGAACAAACGACAAGGCGGGCAGTATGAACATCTTCTTCCGCTTCGTTTCTCCGCGCACGATCAAGGAGTCGTTCCTCCAGCCGTCTACGTACCTGTACCCCTCGAACGAGTAATTTTGGTAGCACCCACCCGCCTAGTGAACACTCATTCTGTGTCGACTGTACGAGAATAACCAAGGGTCGTTGAGCTATGCTACAAAAGGCTAGTCATCGGCAGGCGGTGCCTCTTCGTCAAGGTAGCGAACGAGTCTAACGCGGATCTCGGTCGTCTCATCGCCACGCAGCGTGTCCGAGGTGAATTGACACTGGGTTTGGATCTGCACCATTTCAAGCGCACCGCGCAGCACACCTGCGAGCACGTTCGAATACCAAAGTCCACCGCGAAGCGCTTCGGGCGGCAGCTCGACAAACTCAGACAGAGGGTTTTCCGTCAAGACCAAGAAGAACTCCTTCGCACCCGACGCGTCCGGTTCCGCAGCAGGGCTCGTGGAGCTGGACTGGCGCGCAGGCTCATTTTCAGCGGAATCTGTGGCTGAGCTCGAGGCAAATGACACTGTAGGCACAATGTTTAAAAACATCTTGAATCCAACCTGGGCATCAGCATATAGTACTAACCTTGCTAACAGCTTCAGCGACGTCGCGCATGTCGGTGCATCGGGGAAGGTTGCTTCGGGCCAAGAAGTCTTCAATAAGACGCGTTCCAATGTTGTATCCCCTTTTGATTAGTCTAGCTGGCGCACTTACATCTTTTCCAGTTGGATATTGACTTGCTCATAGTCCTCGTAGTCCTTGATCAATTGGACGACAAGAGCACCATACGTCAAAGTGAAGAGCTCAGCGTTCTGCGGATCAGAGGCATTTTTACGTACCACTTTTTCCGTATTCTGCTTCCATAGATCTTCGCCAAGCGTCTTGTATTGCTTGGCGGACATGGCGTGGTACTATCTCGACGAAGCGCACGGCCGACGAGGGTGTGGAGCCGACGCGGCGCAGGCGGCTGACTAAGACAGGGAGATGGCGCGCGCACCTGAGTCGTGTGTAGGATCTTGTTACGAGACAGACTATATGTCCGAGCCCACGCAAGCATAGCGCCTGGGAGAGCATTGTTTGAGGAAGCGACTAGCTAAAGTGTCCCTGATGCCAAGTGGATGCGTGGCTACGTGCCACCTAGCATCGTGTGAACCCACCACATGCCGTCAAACCATGGATCCAAAGAACCACATCCAAAGTTTAGGATTAGAATTGTGTGCTAGCCATTGTCACTAGCAGGGAGCGCCTACTTCTCTCCCAACGCGGGGTAGGGCCGTGTGTCCAAACATGCTCACCAGACTGACAGTCACGTGCCTCAGCTGGTGTCAGTAGACAATCTATGTTGAATATCTGACGAATCCAGGGCGGCCTAAGCAGATCGGGCTGCACGATAATAGAGATTGTATGGTCCACACCCAGACAAACGACGCTGAACATGTCGACAATATTGGAGCATATTCTAAGTCCCCTCGCAGCAAGATCCAGGCATCGCACGGCTCTCACCAGATACCACCGTTGAAGCAGGACCCTGTCTTGTTTGGAGGCTAGCATTTGAAAGCAATCCGCCTGGAGCCGTGCTCGAGTTGCTGGCATTGAGCGCGCTCCCTGAACAGAGTGCTTGGTTGCGGCCTTTGACGCACATCGCTACTGTACCCCATATCAACGAGTTGTATTTTGAATGCTGAAAATTGCGACAAGAGGTAAACGGACACTCAGCTGGCTGCTGCTGGCAGCAGCTCTGCAAGTTGTACCTAGCTTGGCCGAAGTCCGGGTGGATGTCCCCATCGCAGACCAGTATCCGCCCTTGGCCCACGTCAAGCAGCCATACGACTGGCAATTTCTGCCAGAAACTTTCAGCTCAGATGGAGCAAGCCTGTCATTCACGGCAGCAGGTCTGCCTCAATGGGCTAAGATGGACGAGAGCACCGGACGTATTACAGGGATGCCGTCGAAGCGCGGCTCAGCCGACGAGACCAGGCGAGTTACGGTCACGGCGAGCGATGGTAAAAGTAAAGCGGACTCTGCGTTTGACCTGATGACGATTACTGCGCCGGCGCCGACTTTGAAAAAGTCCATGCAAGACCAGCTGCCGAAGGCTGCGTCGATGGGACAGGGCAACATGATGCCCAACAAGGTGATTCACCTGCCTCTGGGCTGGTCGTTCAGCATTGGGTTTATTGGTGACACTTTTGTTTTGCCTGAGGACGACCGCGTGTACTACACGACCTATCTGAAGGGTGCGAAGCCGCTGCCCAGCTGGCTCGTGTTCAACGAGGAGGAGATGACGTACTCGGGTATTGCACCGACTAACCCCGGCCCGAACGGCACGTACTTTGACGTGATCCTCCTTGCGTCTAACCGACCGAACACGGGTGGTCCCACGAGCAACTTTACAATCTACGTGGCGGGTGGAATCATCACGTACAATGGTACGGCGTCGTCGACTCACTTGAACGTCTCCGAGGGGCAGTCCTTTTCCCAAAACCTGGACGACCTTGTCTCGACCTCGTTTTTGGTTGATGGAAAGCCTGCTCGGCATGGGCAGTTTGAGATCGAGCCGGGTGCGGATCTGCCCGAGTGGGTTTCTTTCGATGCAGAGTCGAAAAACCTCACCGGCAAGCCACCGTTCGAGTCGAAGAACACCAATTATACGCAGACCATTGTCCCTATGCGCGTGACTCACGAGCATGCCAACCCGATGGACTGGAACGTGACGCTCGATGTATACCCGTCGGCATTTAACCGGGAGACCCTTCCGAATGCCACCGTCACGCCTGGGAAGGACTTTGAGGTGGATCTCGCCAATTACTTCCGAAACAGCAAGTCCAACTCGAGCGTCGACTTTGGCTCGCAGCTTAACCGACGCAACGTACACCTCGTGATGGGCCACCTTGCGCACCGCAACATGCGCCGCAGTCCCCCTAGCTGGCTCAAGTATGACGACAGCAAGAAAATGATCAGTGGCACAGCGCCTGCTGCGGAGCAGGAGCTCAACGTGCACGTCGCTGCGTCGAACCCTGTGCCGAACGCACCGGTGCCGGACTCGCAGTCGAGCTTCACCCTGCTGGTTCGGAACGGGACACATCCGGAAACGGAGCCACACCATGGCCTCTCGCCGGGCGAAAAGGGTGCGATTGCTGGCTCCATCCTCGGTGCTGCGCTGCTTGCGGCTCTGGTGGCGCTCTGCTTCTGCTGCTACAAGCGCCGGCGCGATGAGCAGAAGACGACCGATACGCCAGCCGAGGAGAAGGCAGCGGCCGCGTCTGACGAGAAGACGCCTGAGGCGGACGATGCTGCGTCGGCGGACGAGGTGCAAGAGGCACCCACGGGCGCCGTGTCGCCGTACGTCCCGCAGTTGGAGCGGCACTACGATGAGCCGTACGACGATATCCGTGTCGTGCCCGATAGCGGGTCGCGCTCGTACAGCGCGGCCAAGCCCGCTTCGCCGGAAATCACGGCCGCGGGCGTCGGCACGGGGGCCACGCTGGGCGCGGGCCTCGGCGCGGGCCTCGGTGCGGGTCTTGGAGCGGGTCACTCGCGTGTACGGTCGAGTGGGGCGTGGGCCAAAGAACGGCCGCAGCCTGCCACATCGCACGTCACGCCGGTCGAAGAGGTGCGGCCAGAGAGTCCGCAGTGGCAGCGCGCGGATGAGGAGGTGAATCCGACTCCCTTCCTGTCGCAAACCAGCTGGGCACCGCCGCAGTGGACGCACATGAGCGGGGCCCGTGCACGCCGCAGCGAGCCAACGACGGCGTCGCGTGCACAGACCGCGCCGCGTACCCAAGCCGCGCCGCGTGCCGAGACCGCATCCGACGCGCCTTGGCCGCCGCGGCGCCCCGCGCAGGCGGCTCTCGCCAACGAGCCGTTTACCACGATCGATATCGGCTCTCCCGAGCTCGGATCGCCCGCGCAGCCCGAGGACCACGCGCCCGGGACGGAGGCCACCGAGGAGCCCGAGAACGACAAGCGCGGCTCTGGATACACGATGACCGGCATCCTAGGCGGACTAGCGACGGCCTCAGGCCTTGCGGGCCTGGGCCTGCGGCGCAAGGATGAAGAGCCCGCCGAGGCGCAGGAGACGCCAGAGCAGCCAGAGGTCGAGTCGCCTGCGGAAGATGACGAGGAGTCAGAGCCTGAGGTCCCGCAGCACCCGACGATCCTGACCAAGCTCTTTGGCAAAGACAAGGTGGACGACGAGGAGGCAACGATCCAGACCAAGCCCGCAGCCGACGACGCGCGACGCAGGAGCGATGTGCCTTCGACGCTGCCCTCGGAGCACGCGAGCTGGGAAGAGGGACTATGGTACGGCGAGCGCGAAGACACTACGGCACGCAGCGAGATTCCAGCCAGCCAGGAGGCGCCGCGCCTGCGGCACGTCTCGGGCTCGATCCGCGATGCGCAGAGCCGGCCCGTGTCGCAGACGAGCGCTGCGAACGCCGAACCAAGCGCGGAGCCCGCCGCAGACGTCGTGAGCGAGCCGCCGCCCCCCGCGCTCCAGGCCGAAACGGACGGCGTACCAGAGGTGCGCGACGATACCCAAGCGGCTGCACAGCCGCCCAAGCAAGCGGCAGCAGCTGCGCTCGGCCTAGGCACGGCAGCGCACGTGGCTGGTGCGGCTCCGCGCGTCTCGTCGCAGAACTGGGTGCGGCTCGATGAGGGCGATACGTCGATGTCGTACCTCGGCCCCATCGACGATTCCATGGACGAGACGCCGCGCGACGCGCCGCACGGCGGTGCCGAGCCCGTGCTGGCCGAGGCACAAGCCGAGAGTGCGCCTGTGGCGGATTCCGAGCCTGTGGAGGTCCTCGAGGCGGAGCCGAGGCCTACACCGACGCCCGAGCCGCCCGCCAAGGCCCCGACACCCGAGCCGCCCGCCAAGACACCGACGCCCGAGCCGCCCGCAGAGGCCCGCGCTACGATCCAGCCCGTGCCGGCGACGGAACCAAAACCTGCGCCAAAGCCCGCACCAAAGCCTGCGCCGGAGCCTGCGCCGGCGCCTACGAGCCACGTCGTGTCCAGGATCAAGCCCGTGGCGCCCGAGCCACTGCCCGAGCCGGTGCGCGCGCTATCCCCCCCGCCGTCGCTGCCGACGGTCGCCGAAGAGCCCGCAGAGCCTGAGCCGCTGTCGGCGTCGCCGCTCGAGCCCGGCTGGGACGACCGCATCAGCGACGTGCCGTTGAGCCCTGTGCGCAGCCCCACGATGCACTCGGCGCCGATGAGCGCGGCGGCTGCCTATGTGCGCTCCCCTCCCGATACGACGCTCGAGCAGTTTGCGCCGTGGCAATACGGCATGTTCTCGCCGACGTTTGCCGACGCGGAGCCAGACGCGCGCGAGCTGCGCAGCAGTGCCACCGCGCCGCAGCTCGGGCCTGTGGCGCGCGCCGGCCGCATCGGGCCGCTGCCGCAATCCGGCACGCCGCAGCTGTCGCCGGTCGTCGGTGGACTGTCCCCACTGGCGCCGAGCGCGCCTCTAGGCGCGGTCGATCTGAGCACGCCGCGGCTGCCGGAGACGTCGTCGATGCCGCTCGAGGCGAAGCCGCGCGTGGGTGCGGCGCGTGCACCGGCCAAGCCGCCGGCGCCTGCCGCGTCGCAAACGGCGCCGCCGTCGGACTCGTCTGCCGCCGCGCCCGCAGCGTCGCACACAGCGCCGCCGGCGGACGCGTCTGCCGCCGCGCCGCGTGCCGCCGCGCCTGGAGCGACGCAGCCGCCGAGCCAGCCCGCGGCGTCACCCGAGCACGCCGGCATGTTTGACGATGCGGACAACGACCCGGTCGATCCGTTCGCGGAGAACCAATACCCCTACGGCACCGTGCTCGGTCAGACGTCGGTGGAGCGCCCGACCTCGATGCAGCTCTCGGAGGGCTCTGGAAACACGAATGTGGACGAGTTCAACACGACCGAGGGCGCACTCGTGCAGGGCATGCTGAGCAGCGAGAGCGAGGCCACGTCGAACCGCAACAGCATGATGTCGTCGACGACGAGCTCGAGTGCGCACGCGGACCGCGCCGTGGAGGAGCCCGCCGCACCGCCGCCGCCGCCGCCGGTGCACGCGGCCGAGGCGACGCCACGCATCGCCGAGACAACACCGCGCATCGCTGATGCGGCGGACGCGTCTCAAGACACAACGCTCCGCGCGGCGCCCACGCCCAAGATGCCACGCGTGCCGTCGACGTCGCGGCAGCCTCCGCGCTCCTCGACGATGGCCTCGATCCAGATGGCGCAGTCTCGCTCGGTCAACTTTACACCCGCCAAGCCCCCGCGGCTGCAGCTGATGAGCTGCCGGCCGGACGAGTCGATCTCGCTCCCGCTCATGAGCTCCCAAGTGTCGATCCCCCACCACCTCCTGGAGCAGGCTACGAGCCCCGGCTCGGGCGCACGCTATGTGCCACAGCTCTTTGCGCCGTCGCGTCCCGACCTGCACCAGAAGTGGCCGTCGTGGCTCGCGTGGCTCGCATGGGACGCACAGTCCCAGGAACTGACCGGCACGGTGCCGCCGTCGTTTGCGCGCGACCACCGCCTGCCGATGCAGCTCCCGATCCACATCCTACTCGACCAGGGCCCCGCACACCACCCGGAGAGAGACGCGGGGCGTGCGCCGCTGCTTGTGGCGCGCATCCTGCTGACCATCCTCCCGGCCGCGGAGCGGCGCGACGCCTAGCGAGCTATTCCCCTCCACCCCCTGACGGCGCCCGTTAATTGCAATAGACTTCTATAATTGGTTATGCCACGTGGTTCATTACGCCCACTCTCCACGAGCCTACATGAACCCCTTGGACGGGGGCGAGAGCTGGGTCGCGGCCCTGCCGCGCTTCCACACCGCAGCTACGCCCGCGCCGCCGACTCCGGGCAGCGTATGGGACGAGTCGCTATTCACGGCATCGTATCCCAAAGTCGTGCGCCCAGGCTCGGAGCGTGAAGAAGTGCTCGACGGCGAGGTTTTCGCGCAGGAGCGCTCGCTCCCAGGCGGGCACCACGCGTCGACAGACACGCGGCGCAGCCAGCTGCCGATCCCGCCGCGCACACGGAGGAGCTGGTTCCTGAACCTGTTCCGCGCGCGCGACGAGCACGCCCCGCGACGGCGGCCCTCGGCCCGGTTCTCGATGCCGCCCATCGTCAGCGAAGCGCTCCCCGCCTACGTGCGGCAGAGCAGCATGCGTGCGCGAAAGGCACAGCATACGCCCGTGCGCGAGCGTCCGATCGTCGTCCTCTCGCAGCCAGAGCCGGGGCACGAGGCGCCGAGCGACGCCGCAGGGCCCGAGGGCGACACGTCGGTCCAGACGGTGATTGACATGGAGCAGGCGCGCGAAAGATGCCCAGTAGCTGAGGAGGCACCTGACACAGATGTCTACAGCCACGGGGCGTGGTCTGCAGCCGATACGGCACCCTTCCTCGCCAGCTCATCCAGCGCATTTACGCTAAACACCGCCGGCGCACCGACCGAGCCCGCTGCGTCGGCGGCCTATGGCGTCGCCCCGCAGCGTGCGTCGCTCCTGGCCAGCGCTTCGATGCCCAATGGCGGTCTGTCGCTGGCATCGTCGGGTACCTCGCCGGAGTCGCTGCCAAGCACGTCGTTCGACGCGGCGGCACAGCTCACGCACGGCCCCAGCCGCACCTCGAGCGGGACGCGCGCGTCGCATGGCACGGGGTCGTCCTATGTATCCCAGCCGCCGCCCCCGGCCGCTCCGGCGTACGCACCGGCCCTGCCGTACCTGTCCGCGCCCGGCGTCTCGTGGCCCACATACCCTCAAGATACCAGCTCGCACCTCGAGCACCAAAACGCCCGCTGGACGAAACCGGCCAAGCCGCCCACGCACGGCGCGAGCTTCAACGCACGCGGGGCGCCACGCACGAGTGCCGCCAGCGATGTAGCCGTGGCCGCCAAGCGCACGCAGCGGCATTGGAGCATGCCGACGGCCCTTGCCGGCGCGCTGTTTACGCCGTCGGACGCGGCAGCGGCCCTTGCACCGCCGATCGGCGCAGCCGAGGGGCGCGCTGCCTCGCCGTTCCTCCCCGCGCGCCTCACGCAGCCCGAGAGCATGGACCTCTCGCAGGCCTCGGCGCCCTCCACAAGCAGCGCGTCGCGCGCGCATGTTGGTGGCGCATTCAAGTGGCGCACGCGCGGCTCCGTGACGGCGCGGCGCACGGAGCGCCCCTGCCGCCGCTGCGGCCGCCGCCGCAGGCGAGCCTGCCGCCGACGCCCGACGAGGTGCCCGACACCGGCGCGGCCCAGGCCCTGCCGTGGAGTCGGTCGACGCCGCACGGGACGAGCGTGGCGTATGGCTTCGCAGTATAGCTATGTACAGTTACTCCATCTCGCGCCCTGCCGAAGCGTGCTCGGCGAGCGAGTGCGTCTTCTGCCAGGACTCGAGCACGAGCTGCAGGCGGACGCGCGCGGCGTGCAGCGCCTCGTTGTCCCCGGACGCGTCCGAGGGGCCCAACTGCTTCGCGCGCACGCCCTGCTCGAGGAGGAGTGTCCAGAGCTTGTGCGCCTGGCGTCCATAGCGCTGCTGCGTCGCCATGCCCGCGACCTCCAGAAAGGTGCACCACAGCGACGGGACGAGCGACTGGCGCGCGAGCGGCGGCGTGACACATCGCACTTGCCACGTCCAGAGGCGTGCGGGGCGCAGCGCCTCGGGCACGGCGTGCGCCGCGTCTGGCAGCGACGTGTTCGGCGGCAGGCCACTGCACGCCGCGACCGACTCCAGCGAGGTCTGCAGGCACGCAAAGTACAGCGCACTGATGCCTGCCATGCGCGAGACATACATGTGTGTTGTCTCCTCCTGATCCAGCTTGAATCCGAGCATCTTGCGGTAGGTGCGCTCGTCCGCGTCTTTGGGGCGCTCCGGCACATAGCCCAGCACGTACGGACACTTTTTCACGAGCCGCGCCATGAGCACGTCGCCGAGCGCGCCGTGGCCCAGCAGCACAAGCCCGAGAACCGTCCGCGCGAGGGGGTATGCCGTCTCCTGCCGTGCCGCGACTTCCTGCTCGGCCTGCCGAATGAGACACTTGGCGAGATGGTTCAGCATCCAGTAGTACAGGCACCGCTGCGCCGCCGCGTCGGGCACACTCTTCGCCTCCTGCAGCACGCCGCCGATCGCGCCGGTGATGCGCGCAATCTCGGAGCTCGTGTTCGTCAGCTGCCCGATCTTGGGCGTGATGGTGCGCTTCGCCGCGAAGCACTGCTTGCGCCAGGCCGGGTTGCCGGCAACGGCCGGCAGAATCTCCTCCTTGATCGTCTTCATCTCGCACTGCCAGTGCGCCAACTCTTTTGCACAGATCGGCCAGATACGCTCGCCACCACGCATCGCGTTGTAGGCGCCCTCTTTCTGCGCGAGCTGCGCGAGCTCCTTCTCCTTCGCCGCCGCACGCGCCTTTTCTTCCTCGGCCGCACGCTTCTCGCGCTCGATCCGCGCAAGCTCCGCCTCGCGTGCCTTTTTCGCCTCAGCCTCAGCCTGCTCCTGCCGCCTGCGCGCATTGGCAAGCTGCTCGGCCTCGTGCGCGGCGCGTTTCTCGGCGTCGCGAATCGCCTGTTCAATGCCCTCCCAGAGTGAGGCGTTCCGCTTATCGAACGACTCACGCTCCAGGCGCTCTGTCTCTTTCTGCTGGAGCTGGAAGTGCGAGAGAAGCTCGGCGACCTCTTGCACCGCGCGGTCGTTCGTACGCTGCGTCGACGTCTGCCGGACCCGAGTGGTCTGCTGCCAAATCGGACGCTGCGTCAATAGAAACACGTACCCAGGCCTTGCGCTGGCAGTCGGCCTCCCACATCTCCCACGGATCCAGCTCGTTGGCAAGACGTACCGCGGATAAATCTGCCGTAGGCTCGTCCTCCTCGTCACTGTCCAACGCGAGGGGCACCCTCGATCGGGGCATGTCTCGCCAGCTCACGGGGTCAGTGTCGCTCTCTTCGTCGGACGACTCGTAAACATAGCGGCCCGTGGGACGCCTTGGCGCCACGGCCGCCATGCGTGGCGCAGGCTCCGCGGGCTCCGCGCGCGGCGCACTCGGCGCGCGCTTCGCGGTCCGAGAGGCCATCGTGGTCCAGACCAGCCCGATCGCCCGATGCCCACATGCCTCCAGCTGGGTACGAGGTCCTCACGTTGAGCCCAGGATGCCCACTGGTGCTGCCATTGACCATCGCTCACCAGTGCGGACAGGCTTTCCGTTGGCGCAAGGTGCTGCTTCCAGCAAAAGACCAGGAGCCGCCGCGTCTCGAGTGGTCCCTGTGTCTGCGTGACCGGATCGTCTTCCTGGCTCACGATCGGGCGGGCAATGCGCTGCTGCACCGCACCGTATACGCCAACGATGCGGGACGCCCGTCTACCTCGAGCTGGCTCCGAGACTATCTTAATCTTGATGCACCAGCAGCTACTTGGTTCGAGGAATGGAGCGAAAAGGACCCCGTCTTTGCCAAGCACGCCAAGCGCTTCGCAGGTGGCAATATCCTACGGCAAGATCCGTGGGAATGCGTGTGCGCGTACGTCAAATTCTCACCCAGATTTATCTGCAGCTCGAACAACAACATCCCTCGTATCAGCCAGATGGTGCACAAGCTCTGTGAGCATTTCTCCCCGCTACTCCATGTCGAACATTACCCTCCTGGCGCCCGCCTGTGTCATACCCTCGACATGACCGAACTCGCAGAGACCCCTGAAGAAAAAATTGCGCTGGCCTATCATCCCATTCCCACGCCAACACGTCTAGCTATGCCAGACGTCGAGAGTCAGCTTCGCGCACTCGGATTTGGGTATCGGGCCAAGTACATCGCACAAACAGCCGGTATGCTGTGTGAGAAGGCACGCGAGAATCTCCCACAAGATGCAAGTGATGAAAAGGTCGACGAGGCCGTCTACGCCGACCTGTTGCAGCTCCGCACCCTGTCGTACTACGAGGCACGCGACAGGCTTCTTCCGTTGGCCGGTATCGGACCCAAGGTAGCAGATTGCATTCTGCTCATGGCCCTCGACCAGGCTAGCAGCATTCCGGTGGATCGCCACGTTTTTCAGTTTGCGGAGCGCTGGTACGGTATTCGGTCGAAGCGATATGAAGAGGTCGCCGATCGACTTCGCGCAATCTGGGGCGAGCGCGCTGGATGGGCTCATTCTGTACGTGATTGACTGATGCAGTTTCTCTTTTATGCCGACCTCCCCGCCCTTGGCGCCTACGAGCCAGAATTGACGATTAAAGACGAGTCAAGCGATGTCAAGGCCGAGCCGGGAGAGAGCCTTTTGGGGTCCGCCAAGAACGAACTGGGTCAACGCGTAACGGCGATGAAAAAAGAGCGCGACGATAAAGAAGAAAACTCTTCGGAGATCAAGCAAGAAACAGAGGAGCAAGACCTGTCTTCGACACCTGCCAAACGCGCACGGACCTCGTGAGGCGTTTCTTCTCTATAGCCTCCACATATCAACACGATGGAAGCCATGCGGCAGCGCCTGTTGGCGCAGCAGCTAGGCCTCGCGTCGCCGACACCTGGCTCACGCCAGGACCCGCAGAGCCCACGAACGCCTCAAGGCACTGGCTCGCCCAGTGTCCGGCCCCGGGCACCCTGGCGCACGGAGCCCAAAGTGCGAATGATGCCGTCTACGCCCGAGCCATCCAGCCCGTGGATGGTCGGTCGCGGGCCGAGCACGCCAAAGGGCCGGACACCACAGCCACGCACACCTGATCGTGGATTTGGCACGCCAAACTCGGCGGGTACACCGCTGGAGCGAGGACAGATAACGTCGAAAGAGCGCGAGAAACAGCTGCAGACCATGCTATCGAGCATTGTCACGGTCGTAGACCAAGTGGACATGAGTAAAGCTCAAGTTCCGGGGCTGATGTGCCGGCTGCTTCCCCATCAGGTGCAGGGGATTGAGTGGATGCAGAAGCGCGAGCAAGGCGACATCAAGGGCGGCATTCTCGCCGATGATATGGGATTGGGCAAGGTAGGTTCACGTGGAGCTCACCTAGACGGTCCAAATGCTTGCCTTGATCATGTCCCACCGGAACCTGGACAAAATCAAAGGCGGGGATGGCTCTGGGGATCTCGCGTCGAGCCTCGCGAAAGAAGGACTCGCCAGGACCCCAAAGAAGAAACAGCCCACGGCAAGTGTTGCGGACGATCCAGATGGCGCGGTCTTTGTCGACGAAGTAGAGGACTTCCTCGAGCAGCGACGGCGTGCCGTGTTTTCTTCTCGCACAAAGACAACCCTGATTGTTGCGCCCCTGGCTGTCGTTGAGCAGTGGCAGCGAGAGGCCACAGAGAAAACAGGGCACGCCCTGCATGTCTACGTCCACCACGGCCCTGGCCGTGCTAAGACGGTGGACGTGCTGCGCAAGGCCGATGTGGTCATCACGACCTATGCGACGGCGGCAAACGAGCATGCACAATACTTGAGCGAGACGGGGGACGGCGGCTCAAAAGAGAATCCGATCGTGCTTGACTCGTCCGAGTCGAGCTCCGATGCAGAGTCGTCTGACTCGGACACGCCCATTGCAAAACGAGGGCTAGGAGGGAAAGCTCAGAAGCAGACATCGCGCTCGCCCTTATTCCAGATGAAATGGCTGCGTGTGGTGCTCGGTACGTGTCGCTTGCGATGCTCACACAGACGAGGCCCAAAATATCAAGAATTACCGGGCGAAAAGCAGCCAGGCGTGTTATGAGCTGTCGCTCAATGCAGCGGCGCGCTGGTGCTTGACAGGCACGCCATTGCAAAACAATGTCTTGGAATTGTTCAGCCTGATCCACTTTCTGCGGGCGGCCCCCTTTGACGACCTGTCGCACTTCCGGGAGAAGGTCGATGAGCCGCTCAAGAGCAAGTGAGTGAGGCACTGACACAGTATCCGCACGCGATCCGAATGGGGCATGAAGCGCCTGTGTGTGATCTTACAGACGATCATGCTGCGGCGAACGAAAGATGCCAAGTACAATGGTAAGCGCCTGCTGGAGCTTCCGAAGCGCACGGTGGACGTGGTTACGATCGAGTTCCAGAACGACGACGAGCGCGAGTTTTATGAGATGATTGAAACGCGGATGAAAGCGAATTTGGAAGAATCGGAAAATGAGAAGCTGAATATGATGGGTATTCTGGTGATGCTACTTCGGCTCCGGCAAGGTGCGTAAAGCGCTGACGCAGCATGTAATCACCCAGCCTTGATTGCTGGTATCTCGCCGTCCGACGCGGCGCGTGATGCGCCTGCGAATGCAGCAGCTGATCCGGGAATGAGTGCAGATGATGAGCTGGCAGAGCTGCTTTCGGGGCTGTCCGTCAAGACGCAGCACTGCGAGCGCTGTCAAGTGGCGCTTCCAGAGACCCAGAAACCCGAAGGGGGTCTGGTGCTGTGTAACGGCTGCCGTGAACAAGCCGACGAAGAGAAGAGGCGTGGTATTGTCTGGGGTAAGCGCACATCGACCAAGCTGCGCAAGACGCTTGCGCTCCTCGACGAGTTCCGTGCACAGGCGAAAGACGACAAAACCATCATCTTTAGCCAATTTACGTCATTCCTTGATCTCCTTGAGCCGGCGCTGCGTGCCGAGGGCGTGGAGTTTGTGCGATGTACGTGGGATGCTGACGCAGATGACGGGACAATGACGCGGGTCGCGCGCGAAGCCGCGCTGCAGGCGATTCGGACGCGCCCCGAGACGCGCGTCATTCTCATTTCGTTCAAAGCGGGGAGCACGGGACTGAATTTGACGTGCTGCAACCGTGTAATCCTTTGTGATCTGTGGTGGAATCCGCAAATTGAGGAGCAGGCATTTGACCGGGCACACCGGTACGTCTGCGTGACTGACGCAGGCTCGGCCAAGCCAAGGACGTGTACATCTACAAGCTGTCGATCGTCAACACAGTCGAGGAGCGGATTCTGCAGCTACAAGAGAAGAAGCGTGCGCTCGCGAAGGCGGCACTCGATGGCAGCAAGAGCCTGTCTGAATGTACGTGAGAGGCTTACACAGCATCGCGGCTTTCGGCGGACGAGCTGCGCTTCCTGTTCCGGGGCGGTGGGATATGGTGAGCGCCCTCCACATAGCGAATGAATCGACGAATTGGGCAAAATTCTCGGCGTCTGCCCACGGTGTGACTGGTGACGGTGGCGGACTCGACGGCCATGTCGGAGGAGCCCAAGCCCGGCCAGACGGCCATGGCTGCCTACGAGGCGCCCTTCCGGGAGGCACTAATCAAGAGGCATAGGTCCCGGCTGCCCGGTTTTTTCTACCTGTTCTCGTTTGCGCCGGCGCTGCCCTCGCCGTTCCGCGCGCCGGTCGCGTTTGTGCGCCATCCAGTGGTGCTCTATCTGCTGGGCGTACTGTGTGCACTTGTGGCAGGCGGCGGTCTCTCATCCATCGACTTGCTCTACGGCTACTGGTCGCACACGGTGAAGGAGTGGGAGCTGGCCGACCCCGCGTACGCGCAGCGGCGCAGCAACCTCCTGGCGTGGATCAATGTCGTGATTGGCGTGCTCGTATTTTTCACGAGCTGGGGATTTCTGGTGCTGCTCCCCCAGGCGACGCATGAGCTGTGCCAAGGGCTGCGTGAAGAGTATTTTGCCGCGGCCATCGTGCAAGACCCTGGTTTTTTTGACGCGCATGGCCCCGGAGAGATTGCGTCGCGTGCCAATCGCGACGTAACACATATCCGCGCGGCATTTGGCGAGAAGCTCGGCTTCTTTTTGAACTCGGTCGCGACGCTGATTGCGAGTCTCGTCATGTCCTTCTCGCGGGCGCCGACGGTAGCAGGCGTGCTGCTGACTGTGCTGATTTTTGCGTGCTTGGTGACGACGATGCTCGGCGCACTCGGCGACATGGTGACCTCGTCGGCACTCGACGTGGACAGCCGCCTGTCTACGTTCGTCGAGCAGGTGCTGGCGTCTGTGCGCGTGGTGCACTCGTTTGAGCTGACGCAGACGCTTGTTGATCGCATGCACGCGCTGTACATCGAGCCGCTCGCCCGCTACATTACGCAGCGCTCGATGGTAAAGGGTGGCGACGTGTCGGCGATGTACCTGGTGATCAATGCGCTCTACTCGTTCGGGTTCTGGTGGGGCTCCGTGCAGATCGCCAAGGGGCGCGAGCACATGGACGGCGTCATCTCGTGTTTCTACAACTACCTGAGCTCCATTTTCTGTCTCGCGATGGTCGTCCCGCATCTGCAGAGCCTCATTGAGAATGCGGCGGCACTGCGCAAGATGCGCGCGGTGATTGAGCGCGAGCCACACGTGGATGTGCGCTCGACGGCGGGCGAGATCCTCGGCGTGCCGGCGGGCGCGCCCAACCCCGATGGGCTGCCGACGTACGAGCCGAGCTTTGCATTGGAGCACGTCACGTTTGCGTACCCCGCGCGCCCCTACGATGCGAGCCTGCGCGACGTCTCGATCTGTTTCCCGCCCGGGAAGGTCACTGCGCTCGTCGGCCCGTCGGGGAGCGGAAAGTCGACAATCACGGCGCTGCTCAGCCGCGAGTACGACCCAGCGACGGCGAATGTGCCGCTGGATGGCGAGCTGCGTCAGCGAGGCAAGCCCAAGGCCCATGGCCGCGACGCGGGCGAAAAGTCGCTGGAGCGCGAGGCGACGAGTACCTCGCGCGAGCTTGGCGACGTCGAGGCGCAGCGCCCGCGTGTGCAGGGCAGCGGCGAGGTGCTGTTTGCTGGCGTAGACGTGCGTGCGCTGAACCTGCGCTGGCTGCGCTCGCAAATTGCCGTGGTGCGGCAGAATCCCCAGCTGTTCAGCGGCACGATCGCCGAGAATGTCGCCATGGGCCTCACGGCCGTGCAGCCGAACGTTTCGCTGGACGATGCGGCGGTGCGCGAGCAGGTGAAGCAGGCGCTCATCAAGGCCGAGGCGTGGTCGTTTGTGAAGCGCCTGCCGCAGGGCATGGACACGCACCTTGCGGGCGGGCGCAACGTGCACCTTTCGGGCGGCCAGCGGCAGCGCATTGCGATTGCGCGTGCGCTGGTGCGTGAGCCACAGATCCTGTGTCTGGACGAGGCGACCTCTGCGCTAGACACCTCGACGGAGGAGCGCATCAAGCGCATGCTGCAGCGCGAGCAGGAGAAGCGCGGGATGACGACGATCATCGTCGCGCACCGCCTCTCGACCGTGCAGCAGGCGGACCAGATCGTGACGCTGAAGCACGGTGCGGTCGCCGAGGTCGGCACGCACGCGGAGCTGATGCGCAACCGCGACGGCATCTACCACAGCATGGTGATGCACAACCGCGTCGCGTCCGGCGCGCCGCTCGACGACGAGCCGCTCGCGGACGGTGCCGAGGCGACGGAGCCGGCCGAGACGACGACGCAGGCGTCGCGGAGCGAGGCGCAGCCGGTGCCGCCGCCGCACGAGCTGCGGCCCGACGAGCGCGACGCAGCCGCAAAGCACTGGCTCCCGTCGATGCACGCCGACGTCGCGAACCGCGGGACGGGCGTGACGAATGCGCGGTGGGGCGCGAGCGACCGGCGCGACGAGGCGCGTGATGCGAAGCAGGAAAACTCGGGCGCGGGCGACATGGTGGGGGCGGGCGAGGCGCAGGACGCATCGGGCAGGCGCCCTGGGCTGTGGCACATCACGCAGGGGCAGCACCTCATCTTTGTCTTTGGCCTGGCGTTTGCGGTGGCGCTCGCGGCCTCGTTCCCGATCACGGGCTGGATCTCGGGGTACGCGATCGATGCGCTGGGCATCCAGAACGACCCGGCGCGCCTGCGCTCGCGGTCGAACTGGTGGGGGATGTGGTTCATTGTGGTCGGTGCGATTGCGCTGGTCGTCGGCTTCTTGGCGTCGTTCCTGCTGGAGCTTGCGTCGGAGCGCATGATGAATACGATCAAGGTCAAGTCGCTGCACGCGCTCCTCCGGCAGGAGGTTGCGTTCTTCGACCGGCGCGAGAACGGGAGTGGTGCGCTGAGTGCGGGCGTGTTTAGCCATGCGGCGAGCATCGGCAGTGCGACGGGCGTCGTTGCCGTGCAGCTCATCATGGCGGGCGGCAACCTGCTGGGCTCGGTGATCATGGCGATTGCGATGAGCTGGGAGATGGCGTTGACGACGGTGCCTGGTCTGCTCTCGCTCATTGTCGCGAGCTTCTTCAACGTGCGCCTCGCGGAGCGCTATGAGAAGACGGTCCAGGAGCCGATCGACGGCACGGCGTCGTACATCGCCGAGATCATCGACGCGATTCCCACGGTCGCGTCGCTTGGGCGCGAGATGCCGACGGTGCGGCGCATGGCGCGCGAGAGCACCGTCAAGCGCCCGTACCGCGTCGAGCATGCGCTGAGCGGCATGTGCTTCGCGTACTCGCAGTTTGCGCTGTACGGCTCCACTGGCCTCATGCTCTACTGGGGCACGCACCTGGTCATGACGCGGCGCATCTCGGCGTCGTCGATGTTCGCAGTGTTCGAGGGCGTGTTCATCGGCATCTTTGCCGCGGTGCGTCTCGCGACCTTTTTGCCCGACATTGCGCGCGCGCGGTACGCCATCGAGTGCGTCGGGCGCTGGTGGGCGCGGCAGCCGCAGGTGGCGGTCGCGACGCACGCCGCGCCGTGGCCGCCGCACGGCCCACGCGACCTCGTGCTCCAGGATGTGGAGCTGCGCTACCCCCAGCGCCCCGACGCGTCGGTGCTGCGGGACGTGAACCTCACGATCCACGAGAACCAGACGGTGGCGTTCTGCGGGACGTCGGGCAGCGGCAAGTCGTCGATGCTGAGCCTGCTGCAGCGCTTCTATGACCCGTGCCGCGGGACGATCACGTACGGCGGCATCGACCTGCGTGCGATTCCCCTGCCGACGTGGCGTGCCGAGATGGCGTATGTGTCGCAGGACCCGGTGCTGTACGAGGGCACGCTGCGCTGGAACCTGCTCTTGGGCGCTGTGGACGCCGAGCGCGTCACCGACGCGGAGCTCGAGGAGGCGTGCCGCGCGGCGTGCGTGTGGGACTTTGCGATGGCGCTGCCCGAGGGGCTCGACACGATGATCGGCCTCAAGGGCTCCTCGCTCAGCGGCGGGCAGCGGCAGCGTGTGTGCATTGCGCGCGCACTGCTCCGGCGCCCCAAGATCCTGCTGCTCGACGAGGCGACCTCTGCGCTGGACGCCGAGTCCGAGGTGCTCGTCCAGCAGGCGCTCGACAACGCGTGCCGCACGTGCACGACCATCACGATTGCGCACCGCCTCTCGACGATCCGGCGCGCGGACCTGATCTGCGTCGTGGAAGACGGCGTGATCGTCGAGCGGGGGACGCACGACGAGCTGCTACACAAACACGGGCGCTACTTTGAGCTGGTGGAGGCGCAGCTGTAGCGCTACGCGCCCTCGGCGACGGACACGCCCGGGGCGAACGGGTCGCGCACCGACTGGAAGCGCGCCTGGTACCACTTGACGTAGTCCTTCTTGAGTGTGTCGATCTCTGCATGGAGCGTTGCGATCTGCTCCGCGAGGCCCATGAACGACGCGTTCTGGTCGTAGATGATCTCGGCAATGACGCGCGGCGCAAACTGCTCGCGCTGGTCGAGCGAGAGGAGGTGCCGCTCGATCTGCTCCATCGTCACGCGGTACCGGTGGATGCGCGCCACATCCTCGTCCGCAGCGCGCTCGTAAAAGTGGCGCAGCCAGTCCACGAAGCTGCTCCCATCGCTCAGCTTGTTCTTCGCGTGCTGCGCCACATTGTGCAGCTGCAGCTGGTCGACTCGGTCGCGCTCGACACGCGCACCGAGCGTCTGCAGTCGCAGCACATCCGACTCGAGCGCCGCCGCAATCGACTCCTGCAGCGACGCAAGCTCGTGCAGCTCCGTGGGCAGCCGCCGCGGCTCGCTCGCCTGGTCGCGCGCGCGCAGCTCGTTCTTGATCTGCATCTGCCCCTGGATGACCTTGTCCATTTCCTCCAGGAGCGTACGGGAGGCGTCGGGCAGCTCGTTGAAGCGCTCACGCTGGTAGTATGCGTGCTGCAGCAGGCCCGACGCTGGCGGCGCGCCCAGCGCACTGCCCGTCGCTGCCGGCTGCGTGGAGGCACCAAAGAGCCCACCGGACGGCTTGGCGCCAAACAGCCCGCCGGACGCGGGCTGCGTCCCGCTCGGCTGGCCAAACAGGCTGGGCTTGGCGCCGAACAATCCGCCGGACTGGGACGATTGGTTTTGCGAGCCAAAGAGACCGCCCGACTGTCCGGACTGATTGTTCTGACCGCCAAAGAGGCCGCCCGACTGTCCGGACTGCTGGTTGCTCTGGCCAAAGAGGCCGCCCGACTGCCCAGTCTGATTATTTTGGCCAAAGAGACCTCCTGATTGTCCGGACTGGCTGTTTTGGCCAAAGAGACCGCCCGACTGCCCGGACTGATTATTTTGACCGCCAAACAGGCCGCCCGACTGCCCGGACTGCTGGTTGTTCTGGCCAAAGAGGCCACCCGACTGCCCGGACTGCTGGTTGTTCTGGCCAAAGAGGCCACCCGACTGCCCCTGCTGTGTATTGTTCTGCGCGCCAAAGAGGCCACCCGACTGCCCCTGCTGCGCATTATTTTGTGTCCCAAAGAGGCCGCCAGACTGCCCGGACTGATTGTTGCTTTGCGTACCAAACAGTCCACCAGACTGACTCGTCTGGGCATTGTTTTGCCCAAACAGACTGCCCGACGAGCCCTGGGTGTTGTTCTGGCCAAAGAGGCCGCCCGACGACCCCTGCTGAGCATTGTTCTGCGTCCCCAACAGGCTCGGCTTTGCGCCCGCGCCCGGCGCGGGCTGGGTATTGCCGAACGAGAACGTGGGCTTGTTCTCCTGCCCGCCGAACGACACGGACCGGGGGAAGCCCGCGGCGCCCCCCGCGCTCGGATTGCTCGACCCAAAGAGCGACATGCAATCGCCGGCGAACGCAAGTCGCACGTGGCCAAAATCCGTGATGGCCGACGACGCTTGGCCGCCGGCCCGCACGGAGCGCAACGAGCAACTGCTGCGCGCCGCAGCTCTCGGCGACGTGGCTCAGTGTAATAGGCTCCTGCAGCCAGGCGAGGGTGCGACCGACTCCTGGGATGGGTCGGCAGATGCGTGGTACGCCGACGAGGAGCTCGGCTGGGACGCGATGCACTACGCGGCGGACGCAGGGAGCGACGCAGTGGTGAAGCTCCTGCTGCGGCATGGCGGGTTATGGAATGCCGTCGATCGGATTGGGTACACGGCAGGCGATGTTGCGTGGTCGCGCAACGCGACGTCGTGCTACATGCTCCTGCTTGAGGGTACGTAGCAAGGGCTCATGGCAGAGGGTGTCCGGCAGTCGTTCCTCGCGAACCTGCTCGAGCGCAAGATCGACAGTGCACCGGAGGTCGAGGCGCAGAGCGCGGACCATGCGCACCATGCTGAGGGCGACGCAGGCGCGTCACTGACGCTCGTGCCCGGCACGCAGGACGAGGCGAGTGCGAGCAACCGTGCGTTCCTCGCGACGCCGCTCGTGTTTGAGCGCGACGAGCGCGGGCAGTGGCGGTGCCTGGACAAGGACCGGAATATGGTGATGGCCGAGTGGGAGGACGAGATCATGCATGCGTCGGCGCGCGCGCTGTGCGAGGGACAGGAGCCTGGCTTTTCCGTGCTGAACGTCGGGTTTGGGCTTGGGATCATCGACGAGGCGATCCAGCGCTACCGGCCCGGGCGGCATGTGATCATCGAGCCGCACCCTGACGCGCTGCGCTTCCTGCGCGAGCAGGGGTGGGACCGGCGGCCGGGTGTCGAGATCTTCGAGGGGACGTGGGAAGAGTTTCTCCAGCCGGAGAACGACCCCGAGGGCGAGATCGCGATGAAGCTCGGCGTGTTCGATGCGATCTACTTTGATACCTACTCGCAGGACTACCAGGACCTGCGCGCGTTCTTTGAGTGCCTGCCGAACGTGCTGTCGGGCCCTGACGCGCGCTTTTCCTTCTTCCACGGCCTCGCGGCGACGAACCGCTTTCTGTACGAGGTGTACACGCGTGTCAGCGAGCTGGACCTGCGTGAGATCGGGCTCGTGACGGCGTGGGAGACGCTGTACCCCCGTGTCGCCGAGGACACCTGGAACGGTGTGAAGCGCAAGTATTGGACGCTCGCGCAGTACTATCTCCCGATTGCGCACCTGCAGCTGTGGTAGCACGTGGCATGGTCCCTGCGCGCGCTCGTCGGGCCGCCATGTCGGAGCAGCTGCTGGCCCGTTGGCACGCCGTGCGCCGCACGCGCAAAGAAGAGCTGGCGTATGTAGCCGTGCTCACGTAGCGAGTTCTTTGGCTCGTTCCTCGTGATCCTGTTTGGCGCCGGCGTCGAGTGCCAGGTGCGCCTGCACTACGCCGAGCACGGCATGAACGGCGCGTTCGGTGTGTCTCGTGACTGACGCAGGCAACTATCTGCAGTGCCGCTTTGCGTGGGCGGCCGGCATCGCGCTGGGCTGCTGGGTGGCCGGCGGCCTCTCGGGCGCGCACCTGAACCCCGCGGTGACGATCGCGATGCGTGTGCTGCGCCGCTTCCCGGAGCGCAAGCTGCTGAGCTACATCGCGGCGCAGTTTATGGGCTACTTTGCGGGCTCGCTCGTGATCTACTACCTGTACCACGACAGCATCTCTGCGTACGAGGGCGGGGTGGTGCGCACCGTGCTTGGCGAGCACGCGTCCGCCGGCATGTTTGTCACGTTCCCCAACGCGCTCATCTCGCTCTCGACCGCGTATGCCACCGAGCTGATCGCCACCGCGACGCTCCTTTTTATCGTCGCGGCGCTGGGCGACAAGGGGAACTGGGCCCTGAGCCGCGGCGCGATGCCCGTCGGCCTCTTTTTCGCGGTGCTTGCGATCGGCGCCGCGCTCGGATTCAACACGGGGTACGCACTGAACCCCGCGCGCGATCTCGGCCCGCGCGTCGCGCTCACGCTGCTCGGCTACGGCTCGGAGCTCTGGACTCACGACGGCGCCTACTGGCTCTTTGGCCCGACGCTCGCGCCGATCGCCGGCGGGCTGCTCGGCGTCGGCCTCTACGACGCGTTCCTGTATACGGGCGATGACTCGGTGCTCACGGAGCGGTACGTCGCCTGCTCACCCAGCCTTGCGCCCGTGGCGCTCGCGTCCGATGCGGACGAAGAGCACTTTGCGCGCGTCGAGCATGACCGCGTCGAATAGGGGCCGCTCCCGATCGAGTCGTGCCTATGTAGTCATGACTAGGCGCCCCTCGCGGATCGAGTAGAGCAGCGCGCGGCCCGGAGCGGCGCCCGGCGTGGGTGCAGCTGCGCCTGGCTCGGTGCCGGCGGCCGCGGACGGCACGCCGCCGGCGTCGTCGGCGCGCACCGCATGCGCAATCTGCATGCGCAGCGTCTTGAGGTACTCGCGCTCCTCGTGTGCGACGTCCCCGAGCTGCGCGCGGAACGCGTCGTCGGGCGCCGTGGCGACCGCCGCAAAGCGCGCAAGTAGCGGCGGAGACAGATCGACGGCAAACACGGGCAGCCGGCCAGACGCGAGCGCCTCGGCGAGCCGTGCCGCCTCGGCAGCCGCCTTCTCGGCGAGCGCCTGGTGCGCCGCGGGCTTCAGCTTGCGTTCGCCGTGGCGGTCGCGGCGCGAGCGCTCTGGTCGCGGCGGCAGCGAGACGTGCACGTCGGACGCGGGCAGCGGACGCAGTGCGAGCGGCGCCACGGCCGCAGCGGCCGCCTTGCCCAGCGGCGGCGCCTTGCTCTGCACGTCGGGGAGGCTCGGGCGTGCCTGTGTGCCGCCGGCCGTGTGCAGGTCGATGCGCCGCTGGCGTGCGATGCGGTCGTGCAAGAACGGAAGGAGCTCCTCGTGGAGCACCTCGTGTTCCGTGCGTGGGATCACCTCGCGGATCTTGAGCGCGGGGCTGTGCGCCCGGAGCAGGATCAGGAAGAGGATGCCCTCGGCGCGGCACATCGACGTGGTTTCCTCGAGCGACTCGCCCACGCTGCCCTCGTACTGGATGTCGGCGCTGACGCCGTTCGCCCAGAGCAGCGTGCACAGCTGGATGCGCAGGTCGAGGAGGCCCGGCGCGCTTGCCGCCAGATAGCATTCTGTGTGAGCGTGTCCACGTACCGCATCGCCGCGGCGTCCAGGGCCCGAGCGTGCGCTCCTCTTCCGGACGCCCCATGAGCTTGGGCACCTGCACCTGCTGGTACTTGGCGAGCGCCGCGACGATCTTCCCGACGGCGATCTGCACGCCGGCCGCGCCGGGCGTCGTGGATGCCGTGGGCGTCGTTCCTGGGAACGCAAAGCGCTTGAGCAGCGCGTCGTAGCGCCCGCCGACCGCAAGCACCTCGCGGTGCTTGGTGTGCTGCACGACGGTGAGGATCGGGCCGTTTTCGTAGCGCTGGAAGCCATACGCCAGCAGCGGCACAAACAGCATACGGCGGTGCACGCCGAACTGGTGCGCCAGCGTCGCGATGCGCTCGACGGCGGCGAGTGGTGCGGCAAGCGCACTGCGCTCGCCCGGTGTCAGCAGCGCCTGCAGCTGCTGCATGGTGTCGGCGACATCGCCGCGCAGATGCAGACTATCGAGCTCCTCGAGCTGCGCCGCGGAGAGACCGAGCTGCGCGAGCTGCTGTCGAGCGCGCGCCTCGGTCGTACGCACCAGGAGCAGCGGAAGTGCGCTCTGGATCGCGGGACGCAGCCGTGCGGGGAAGCGCGTGAGGAGCGTGTCGGCGATCGCAGCGTGCCCCAGCTCCATTTCCCACGCGTGGCCCGCCAGGCCCGGGATCTCGAGCAGCTCGTCAAGCACGCCGAGCACCTCGGCCTCGGACGAGTAGTCGGCCTCGGGCGAGACGATATCGTAGCTCGCGGCGAGTACGGCGCGTGGCTGCCCGCCCGCCAGCAGATTCTCGCGGTAGACGTCGGCGATGTCGAAGCGCTTCAGGCGCAGATGCCCACTGCGCGCACATACACGGGCAAACGGCACCGTGAGGTCGTACGGCAGGAGCACGAGGTTGCCCGTCTTGTCGAGCAGCTTGACCACGCTCGCCTCGTCGGCATACACGTCGTTGGGCGGTACCAGCAGGGGGGGATGCACAGGCACCGCGCCGCGCTTTTGGAACACACTGCGCAGGTACTGGCACACGACGCCGACCAGCACGTCGTCCTCGTCACTTTGCGCGCCCGTGTCGAACGTAAAGTCGCGGATCTCGTCGGCCTCCGACTTGGCAAAAAGCGAGGCGATGAGTTGGTGCCGGTGCACGCTTGCAGGGCGTGCCGCAAGACGCAGCAGCTCCTCGACGTACTCGTCCTGCATCTTGGGCGGGAGCAGCGGGCTGTTCAGCATCGCCATCGGCGACGGGCGCTTGCTCGGATCGTGGTCGAGCAGCTGGCGGATGATCTGCGTCTGCGCAGAGAACTGCGCCTCGTCCCAGCTTTTCGGAAACTGCACCGTGGGCTGCCGCAGGTCGCGCAGCAGCTGGTGCCGCTCCATTGTCGTCGAGTAGTAGCGCTGCGAGGCGATCATCTCGAAGAACATGATCCCAAGCGAAAACATGTCGACCTTGTAGTTGTAGCGTGTACTCAGTCCCTGCTTCGAGAGCACCTCGGGCGCAATGTACGAAAACGTGCCGAGTCCTGACGTGAGCTCGGTGACATCACCGCCGTTCGCGGCCTGCTCGCTGAGCACCGACTCACGGAGCCCGGTCTCGATGGTCTGCAGGTTCGTCGTCGCGAGCCCAAAGTCGCCGATCTTCACGTCGCCGTTCGCATACATCAGGACGTTGCTCGGCTTCAGATCGCGGTGGATGATGCCGACGCTTGCGATGTGTGCGAGCGCCTCGAGCATCTGCCGAAAGATGCGCCACGCCTCGTCCTCCGACAGCCCCCGCTCGATCGCATCGCTCAGCGTCTGGTTCTCGACGTACTCCATCTGGATGTACAGCACGCGCGTCGTACTGAAGCTCCGGTCGTGCGAGGACGACATGGGCGCGGGCGGTGTGCTTGCGAGGCTCGCGCTGCTCGACGAGCCGGTCGAGTCTTCATCGTCGCTCGTGCTCCACGAAGCGGCGCGTGTGTCGGGGCACTCGCCGTGCTCTGCACTCGGCGTCGCGTCTCCAAACTCGATGAACGAGCCGAGGTCGTCGAGCGGATCGGTACGGTCGGTCGAGAGGAAGTCGTCGTCGCGCCGCCCACCACCGAGACCCGCGGGCGTGAAGCGGTTGAGAGCACGCAGCGCGCTTGCATCCATTTGCTGGCTAGTGGTCATGGCCGCGTCCGACGAGGACTCGGCGCCGAGCGTCGAGAAGCCTGGCACCTGTGTCTCTTCGATCCAGCAGGTGACGTAGCGCACAATGTGCGGGTGGTCGAGACGCGAGAGCGTCATGATCTCGCGCATCGTGCGCTCCTCCTCGGAGGCCGAGCTGCTTAGACGCACCTTCTTCACTGCATAAAAGCGTCCGTCAAGCTTGTTCTTGGCCTTGACAACGACACCGAATGCACCCTTGCCGAGGAATTCGACCTCTTCAAAGTCACTCAGGTACCGCGACACGGGCTGGTAGCTCGGTGTAGTGTTGACGTGGCGCAGCTGCCAGAATGAGCCGATCGGCTCGTGGTGCTTCGTTGTACGTGGCGCGCGGCGCTTGTGCGCCTCAGGCGGGCGCGAGTGCACCGTGGGGGCGGGCGACGATGCGCCGTCGGTGCGCCACAGCGACGCGCTCGTCTCGTCAAGCAGCTCGCGCATCTCGGCAGCACTACCCCGCGCCTTCGGCGAGCGGTGCATGAGCCGTTGTAAGAACGCACGGGCCTCGTGCATGTCGCTGCCCTGCATCGACTCAAAGAGCTGCTCGGGCGAGGTGTACGTGTGGATCACCTGCGTCCCAAACAGCATCTGGCACGCGCAGCGCCCAAGATCCCACAGGTCGCGCGCGGCGCCGTACGTTATTGGGTCGCTGATTGCCTCTGGCGAGCGCCACGCGTCCGGCGCAGGCGTCTCCTCGGTATGCATGGCATTCAGGGGATTCGAGCGATGTAGATCCCAGAGCCGCCGGCGCACTCCTGCTCCAGCGAGGCGCACGCGGTCGTGCTCCAGAAGGATGTTCTCTGGCGCGACCTGGCGATGCACGAGGCGCGCCGCATGCAGCGTGTGGAGTGCATCGAGGAGCTGCTGCAGGTGGCTGCGGACCATCGGCCAGGG
This sequence comes from Malassezia obtusa, assembly GCA_029542945.1. Taxonomy (NCBI): domain Eukaryota; kingdom Fungi; phylum Basidiomycota; class Malasseziomycetes; order Malasseziales; family Malasseziaceae; genus Malassezia; species Malassezia obtusa. The sequence goes on along the minus strand of CP119935.1, from coordinate 1,538,066 downwards.
CAGCGTGCGGCATTGCGTGAGGAGCTGGCTCATGCGCCACGCGTTGGCGCAGCCGTGCACGATGCACAACGCGGTTGCTTGTGGCAGGTCGGGCGTCGGCCGCGCGACGCGCGCGAATCCGAGAATCGGCACGAGCGCAGGCGACGAAAGCCGCTGCAGTGCTCGCAGCTCGGCTTCGACATCTGCCAGCTTCTTTATACCGTTGATTCCTGCATAGTATGGTGCAGAGATCGGCGTAATGTCGATTGCCCACAGCATCGAGTCCTGCAAATCGGCTTTCGGCACCGCAAGGAAGCTGCGCGCGAGCGGAAGTACTCCGAGGAGTGTGCCGCGGTGCACCTCGCTCGACCCAACCGGCACGCTCTCGATCGTAAAGGCCTCTTCGTCCGCACGCTCCCACACCTGTGCGCGCCGCGCCTCGGTCGGTGGGGGCGGCAGCGGGGCCGACATCGGCGCGTCGCGCAGCTTTTTGCGCTCTTCGCGGATTGCTGCTTTTTGGCGCTGTGTCTCAACCTCAATGAGCTCGGCGAGCTCGCGCGAGCGCCGCTGCTCGGCCTCCTCGCGCAGAGCATGCTCCTCCTGCGCGCGTCGCTCCTCGTCTTGCTGCTCGCTCAGCGCACGCTGCTTCATGCGCTCCTCCAGACTGAGTTTGGACGTGGGAGAGCTTCTCGTCGGAGCGGTGTTGTGCGCACTGATGTACTCCTGGCCCGTGCTCACGATCTCCCAGACCATCTCGGCGCCAAGAAGCGTGCGCGCTTTCGTGTGAAGTACTTCGCCAAGCGCCGCGAGGTGCTCGGGTGTGACTCCGCATGTACGTGCATCGCTAGCACGAACGTGCACGGTTGGCACCGTATTGGGGTAGGAACGCGTGAGCGCGAGCTGAATGACGACGGCAACGTGCGCCTTTTGAAACTCGTCCTCCGGTCGGAGGACGATCTCGTATGTCTCGACCTGTGCTGCGCCGTGCCATGCGGTCGGCTGCACGACCTGGAAGTCCGAGCCGAGGATCGACGAGAGCACCTCCCGCTCGGTCTGCCGCAGGTCCGCGAGCTCGTCCGCAGGCAGCGGCGCACTCATCGTCGTGGAGCAAGGTGAGCCACGTGGCATGGCCCGTGCGACATGATGACGGTGCCGCGGCGGATGGCGAGCGTGCGCCTGGGGGCGCAAGTGGCGCCGTCACGTCGCGCACGGCGGCGAGGAGTCGACGGGTGGTCATCTGGGGGCGTGGCGCGCCATACCCCCTCCGGCATGGTATGCCACGTGGCAGACCCGATCCTGCCGAGCGCCACGATGGAGTCGGACGTGCGCCGCGCGAAGAAGGTGCGCCGGCGCCGCTCACGCAGATCCTCGACAAATTCTGCCCGCCGGGCACCACATCATCGCTCGATAAGGTGATTCCGTCGAGCGTGATGAAAAAGGCCAAGGGCATCGCGATGTACGCCGTGCGCATTAACACAGCTTTACGATCTACCGCGTTGGATTCCTCATGAGCGCACGCGCGGGCACGGGCGTCGTTCTGGCTAAGCTCCCACACGGAGGTATGTGTCACGCTGACGCAGACTGGTCGGCGCCGACGGCGATCGGCATCGGCGGACTTGGCGGTGGGTTCAATGCCGGCGCCGAGATGGTCGATTTCCTCATTGTGCTCAACTCGCGGGCGGCTGTGCGCACGTTCATGTCATCCGGATCCCTACAGCTTGGCGGTAACCTGGGCCTGGCCATCGGTCCACTGGGTCGCTCCGGGGAGGCGAGCGCCGCAATGAACGCCGAGATGCAAATGTCCGCCATGTTCAGCTACAGCATGAGCCGCGGTCTCTACGGCGGCGTGACCATCGAGGGCACCGTGCTTCTTGACCGCCCAGATGCAAACCGTCGGGTGTATGGAGAAACGCTCAGTGCCGAGCAAATCCTCTCGGGCCACGTCGACCCGCCGCAATTTGCGATGCCGCTCGTGGGTCGGCTCGAGGATATCACCGGCGGCACCGCGTACGGCCCGGACAGCGAGCCTACGTGGAGCGACTCGGCATCCGACCTGCATGCACCCGTGGGCGGTGCTGCTGCCTATGCGCCAAAGCGGGGCGCCACGACGCGGCGCGCGGCTCCGCGTCCGCCGCGCAGTCGCGAGCCGATGGACGATCTGGACGCACAGCTGCAGAGCACGGGTCTCGATGCACCGGATAGCGACTCGTCCGACGAGCCGGTGCACGCTCCGCGCCGTGCGCCGCCCGCATCGCGCGCGCCGGGGCGCTCTGGATTCTCGGCGTATGCACCGGGTGCAGGGCGCGATGCCGTCGGCAGTGCGCCGGGTGCCGGGCGCGATGCTGTCGGCGGTACGCCGGGGTATGCTCCCTACCGCAGCCGGCGCGCGCGGCCGCCGCCGACACTCGATGACGAGCCAAGCGCCGGGACCGCACCGGCCGACGATGATCCGTTCGCCGATCCTGTGCCGAAGTCGGACGCGGCGCCTGCGCGCGACACGTCGGCGTCTGTGCCGTACGCACCGTACAAGCCGCGCACGCGGCGCCCGCGTCCGCAGCTCGTGGACGTGGACGACGAGCTGGAGGACGAGCTGGAGCCGCGGGCGGCGGAGCCGGCGCGCCCGGCGGCGGCATCGTCGGGCACTGCAGCGTACGTGCCGCCGGAGCTGCTGGATGGCGACCTGGTCGTGGCGCTGCACGACTTTGAGGCGCAGGAGTCGTCGGATCTATCCTTCAAACGCGGAGACATTATCCGTGTGCTGCGCCGCACGGACAACGAGTCGGACTGGTGGACCGGCGAGCTGGCCGCGGCGTTTGGGGGCGAGAAGCCCGAGTCGGGGTTGTATGTGTGGTGCTGACGCGCAGGTTTCCTTCGAACTATACAGAGCCTCTCTAAAGCTTGTATCCGCCCGTTTCCTGGATGACCTGCTCGGCGTAGCGGTCGATGATTTTCTGGTCGTAGCCGATTAACGAGACATGAACGCCCGCATTCCACTTGGGGTACGACCCGACGCGCACCTCGTCCTGCTTGCCTTCGCGGGTGAGGCGCGTGAGGAGCTGGGTCAGTGGACACACGTACTGGGCTCAGCGCACTCTCGGGCTGCTGCACCTGGATCAGGCACCGGATCGGCTTGCGCGTCGTCGGGTCCAGGCGCAGATACGCCTGGAACGCGAGGAGCAGCCCCTCGAAGATGCGCGGCACGCCGGGCAGGACGCACACGTTCCCGTTCATGCGCACGACCGGCACCCAGTACTCGCGCGTGGGAAAGATCACCTCGGCGTTCTCCGGGAAGAGCGCCATGCGGTGCCGCGCGCGCGTCACCTCTTCCGGGACTTCGGCCTTGCCGAGGCGGTGCGCGGTGCTGATCTGCATGCGGCGGATCGTCTCCTGGTCGTACGTGAGCGCGACGCCTCCAAAAGCCTTTGCGAGCGACTCGTACGTGATGTCGTCGGGCGTGGGGCCGATCCCGCCGCTGGTGACGACCCAGTCGTGCGTGCGCGACAGGCGCTGCGCCGCTTCGGCGATCGTATCGGCGTCATCGGGGATCACCTCGGTGCGCCGCAGCTCGATGCCGAGCTCGAAGCAGAGCTTTGCGAGCTTGTTGCTGTTGGTATCGAGCGTCTTGCCGTTGAGCACCTCGTCGCCGATGATCAGGCAAGCGGCCGTCCGGACGAACGCGCCGCGCGAGTTGACCTGCTCGGGCGGCGTCGGCTCAAAGAGCGGCGGGAGCGCTTCGCTCGAGGACATGCGGACGGGCAGGGCGTAGCGCAGGCGTTGGACGGGCGCGATTGGACTCCGGCAGGGCTGTGCCAGGCGAAGCACGGGCACACGGCTTCGTCCTAAGATGGGCATCCCACGCCAACCTTCCGGCCGAGAGTGCACAGGCCAACGCCTCGGTCCCGGCATGGCGGCCGGATCTAGGACCTATTTACTTGGTGTTCGCGCGGTCGCGCAGCTGGCGGCGCAGGATCTTGCCTGCCGAACTCTTCGGCACCTCTTCAATGAGCACGACGCCGCCACGAAGCTTTTTGTGGTTTGCGACCCGGCTCCCGAGCCAGTCCTGGATGCGTTTGCCGACCTCCTGTTGCTGCTCGGGCGTGCTGTTGCGCAGGTCAATCACCGTAGGCTTCGGCACGACGTACGCGCGCGGGAGCTCGGTAGCCTGCTCCTTGTCGTGCACGCCTACCACCGCCACGTCCGCCACATCGGGATTCCCGAGAAGGACCGACTCGAGCTCCGCAGGGGGCACCTGGAAGCCCTTGTATTTGATCAGCTCCTTCTTGCGGTCGACAATGTACAAGAAGTTGTCCTTGCAGATGGCAATGTCTCCCGTCTTGAACCAGCCGTCGGACGTCAGGCACTCGTCCGTGGCCGCCTTGTTGTTCCGGTAGCCCTTCATGACGATATCGCCCTTGGCCCACATCTCACCCGGGAGGCCGTCCTTGCCTTGCTTGTCGCCCACGTCGTTGCCATCGTTGTCGACGAGGCGCACGTACACTCCAGGCAAAACAGAGCCGCACGAGCCCTTGTGGTTGCGGTACTCTTGGTGATGGGCATACGTAATCACAGGCGACGTCTCGCTCAAGCCGTAGCCCTGCGTAACACGCACGTTCGGCAGCCGGCGCTCAACCTCGTTGCCGAGCTCAATGCCCAGCGGCGCGGCGCCGCTAAGAAGGATGCGCAGGGAGCTCAAGTCGTACTTATCGATGACGGGGTGCTTAGCAAGCCCAAGGATCATAGGCGGCACGACGAGCGCGAACGTCACCTTGTACTTTTGCACCACTGCGCAGAACACCTCGAGGTCGAAGCGCGGCACCACGACGATCCGCATGTCGAGCAGGAACGAGCTGAGCACAAGCACGGTGAGGCCAAAGATGTGGAACATGGGCAGCACGGCAATCGCGACCTGCTTCGGGCCGACATCGCCCTGCGAGTGCAGAAAGAGCGTCTCTGTGCCGGCCTTGAGGTTCGTGTGCGTGAGCTGCACACCCTTAGGCTTGCCGCTCGTGCCGCTCGAGTAAACGATCACCGCAACGCGGTCGCGCGGGTCTGCGATGGTCTGCGTCGGGAGCGACTCGGTGAGTGCCGAGATGAAGCTGCGCTCGCCCGTCTTGGTCGGACGCACCTCGTCGGCCTCGTCAATGAGCCAGATGGCCGGCTGTCCATTCGGCACCGTGAACGAGCGCTTCGTGCGCTCGAGCACCTTGCGCACGTTGGGCACGATCGGCGGGAATACCAGGAATGCCGAGATATCCGAGTCGATCACCGGGTGCTCCAGCTCTTCGACCGAGTAGATGGGGTTCAGCGGCACAGCCACGAGGCCGGCACGGACGATGCCCAAGACCGCGACGGAGTACAGCGTCGAGTTTGGTGCGATGATCGCCACGCGCTCATCCTCCTTCAGCCCGAGCGTGTTGCGCAGGAAGAATGCAAACTTTCCCGCGAGGTCTGTGATGGTCCCGCGCCTGGGTGAGGGCGATTACGTACGAGATCGTTTTCCCATCCACGCGGTACTGCGCCGTGTCCGAGGGCTTCGCGCCCAGGGGGTTCGACGTGATCCAGTCGTAAAGGCTGTATGAGCGTGCGGCACGTACTTGCCGGATGGCACGGCCACCGGGTTGTACGGCTCAGGAGACGTGAGGATGTGCGCCATTGTGGGGAGGACGGGTGGGAGAATTCTCCGCTGTGGGGTGGGCCCACATGTTGTCACGTGCTATGTGCGTATGGCGCGGAGTTCGCTCAGGCCCGCACGTCGGGGGGGTCGTCGTCGGCGACGGACGCCTGGCTCTTGTACTCGAGTTCGTCGTCCTCATCGAGCCGGTCACTCTTGGAGTACGAGAGGAGCGGTGCGGTGTGGCTCGCGGCACCCCACGCCGCGTTCACGTCGGGCCCAGGAGGTTGCGGCCTGCGGAACGGCGCACGGACCGGGTCGGTGGCGAGGCCCTCGGCCTGGCGCCGCTGATTCGCGCGCACGCCCGGCGGCACGCGTGGGAACTGGATCATGGACGGCTGCAGGTTTGTCAGGGGCCCCTCGACGAGGAGCTGCTGCGCCTTGAAGTGCTGGAGTAGGTAGTACCAGAGCGGGTCGCGGCTGAGCACCTTGGGGTTGCCGACGATGATCAGGCCATAGCGCGCGCGCGTCAGTGCGACATTCAGACGGCGCGGATCGCTGAGGAAACCGATGCCCTGGCGCTCGCTGCTGCGCACGCAGCTCACGAGAATGTAGTCCTTCTCGCGCCCCTGGAAGGCGTCGACACTTGCGACTTCGATCTCGCGGTAGAGCTCCTTGCGCAGGCTGCCGTGGAGCTGCATGTGTGAAATGAGGTAGCTGCGTTGCCCCTCGTAGGGGGTCACGATGCCGATCTGGCTCGGAAGTACGTGCGCCTTGAGCAGGCTGGTGACCATCTTTTCCACGCTGGAGGCCTCGGTGCGGTTCAGGAACGAGGTGCCGCTGCCCGAGATCTCCTCTTGGCCGAGGTTCTGGCGGAAGAACATCGGCTCGTCGGGGTTGGGCCATGGGAAGTCGATGCTGCGCTGCTGCCGCTCGTGCGCCGTGACGCCGTTCTGGAGCGCGCCGTCGTAGAACATGTTGCTCGGGAACTCGGAAAGGCACGGGTGCATGCGGTACTGCACCTCGAGGCGCAGCGGGCGGTGCCCCAGGCGGATCATGCGCTCGAACAAGCTGCTCTTCATGCCGGCCTGTGCGGCTTTTCGGTTCATGATCACCGGCCCGAGCTGCTTGTGGTCGCCGACGAGCACGAGCTGCTTACACCCGTGCACGATCGGGATGAGGCTCTCTGGCTCGGTTGCCTGCGTGGCCTCGTCCATGAGCACAGCGCGGATGACAAGGCCGAGGAGGCGGATGTCGCCCATGCCGGAGCACGTCGTGCACACGACGTCGGCGGCCTGCAGGATCTCACGCTCGCAAGCCTTCATCATCGAGCGGTACCGGCGCTCGTCGTGCGTGCTCAGCTCGCCGTGCTGCCGCTTGAGCTGCACGAGATGCGCGAGGTCCGGGCTCTGCGCCGCCTTGGAGACCTGCTCGTGCAGCGACAAGAAGTTGACCGAGTTGCCGATCGCCTCGCGCGAGCGCGCAAGCACACGCACGACCTTGAGCCCGGTCTGGTGCAGCTTCTCTGTGAGCTGGTCCACGGCGACGTTCGACGGGGCGCACACGAGCACCGGCCCGGGGTGGATCTTGGTGAGGTGGTACACGATCGAGGCACTCGTGACCGTTTTTCCGGTGCCCGGCGGCCCCTGGATGAGTGAGAGGGGGCGTGAGAGCACCGTTTTTACCGCGCACACCTGGCTGTGGTTCAGCTCCGGGAGACCGGGCGCCGTGAAGCGCTGCGGCAGCGTGTGGTTCAGCGAGAGCGCCGGCATCGAGTGGCCGAGCAGCGAGCGAAACAGATAGCTGCTCATGTGCTTGTAGCCCGTATTGAAGCGGCGCAGCGCGTAGTGCATCCGGTCGAACGTCGTGCCCTTCCAGATGAACTCGGCCGTGAAGTTGTGCGTGCACTGTGTCGGTGCCTGTGTGCCGGGCCGCAGCTCAACGGCGACCTCGGTGACCGCATTCTGCGGCACAGAGATCACCTGCGCGAGCGCCTCCCAGGGCACACGCAGCTCGCCCTGGTACTTGAGCTTGATCTCGTCGCCGACGGCCATGCGCAGCTCGCCGCTCTCGAGCTGCGGCATCTCGAGCCAGGCCACGGGCCGCTGCGGGCGCGTAACGTCCCAGCGTACCACGACCCCGGTCTGCACCTGGCTCTCGCGCAGCTTGCGGTCGTACTCGGCCTCGGCCGCGATCAGGGGCGAGAAGATGCGCTGGTACTCGAAGCCGTCCTGGTAGGAATGCTGCGTGGGCGGGAGCTCCTCCTCGACCTGCGTCGTCTGCAGGTCTGCGATCGTCGCGCGCTCGTTCTCGCGCCAGATGTCCTCGAGCAGGGCAATCTCCTGCGCGTTGACCTTGCGCATGTTCTTCGCCTCCGCGCCGCGCGGCGTCGCAATGAACCACGGGAGGAACGCACGGTCCTGGATGAGCGGCGACCACTGCGACGTGTCCCACGACACATCCTTGGACGTAGACGTATGCGCACATGGGCTGCGGCACAGCAGCACGACCACCGCGTTGCCCTTCGCGGGGATGAACCCAAGCAGGAACGGATTTTTGGAGCCACACGCGTAGCACTCGGGCACCGTGTCCCCCAGCGGGGACTCGGGGTGCAGGCGGATAGCCTTATGCCGCGAGCGCACGAGGTGCATCACGATGTGCGAGCCCGCAGTCTTCCCTCGCCCGTTGCAGAACCACTTGTTGCAGTGCATGCACTCTACGCAGCAGCGCACGTCGGCGAGGCCACAGTACGCGCACGCGTGCGGCGGCAGCGGGGTCTCCTCCTCCTCCTCCTCCTCCGAAGCCGGCTCAGGCGCATAGGGTCCTGCGTCGACCGACAGCGCCTCGAGCGCCGTCGCGAGCACGCCCTCTGCCTCGGATCGCGTGGCGACCATGAAGGAAAGCACCACGTGCAGTGGAGGCCCTTGCTGGTCGGTCCATGCGGCGACGCACGTCGGAGAGCAGTGTGTCGCTGGCGACGTCGCGCGGCACTGGTGCACAGCTGCCCGCGCACGGCGCCGGGCCCTACTCGCTCGTGGACTCGACCGAGGTGCAGGAGCCACTCGTGCAGGAGGCCATCGAGCACGAGGAGGAAGAGGCCGGCGCGCCGCACACCGCCGAGGACCTCGCATGGCTCGGCGCGCTGCCGTGGTACCGCCGCCCGCACCCCGCATGGCTCTATCCGCTGATCCTGTTCTTCTCGCTTGCCGGCGGGATCCTGCTCGCGCCGCGCCTCGAGATGTACCTCGCGCTGATCTGCGACGAAATGGGCCTTGAGCGCGCCCCGTCCGCGAGCGGGCGGCCACACATCCCGTCGCAGGCGTGCCGGCAGTCGCCGGCCGCACAGCGCCAGCTATCGACGCTACAGCTCGTGCTCCTGCTCACCAACGGCGTCGGCTGTGCGTTCTCCGCCGGATTCTGGTCGCGCCTCTCGGACCGCACGGGGCGCAACGTCGTGATGATGGTCAACATTCTCGGCATCCTCATAATGGACATTATCGTGCTGATCGTGGCGCGCGTCCCGCTGCACAGCCTGCCGATGGGCGCGTACTTCCTCGCGATTGGGTCGACGATCGAGGGGAGCCTCGGCGGCTACAGCGCCGTGAACGCCATGAGCCAGTGCTACATCTCGGACGTGACGCCGAGCGGGACGCGCGCACGCCTCTTCTCGCTGATGACTGGCGTAATGTTCGCAGGGATCGCCGTCGGGCCGACGATCGGCGGGTACCTCACGGTCGCCACGGGCGATGTCTCCGCCACCCTGTGGACCTCGACGGTGCTGCACGCGTCTATTGTGCTCGCCCTCCCCTTCTTCCCAGAGAGTCTCTCGCGTGAACGCCGGGAAAAGGCACGGCAGCAGCGCGCCGAGGCTCGCGACGCTGCACCGCCCGACGCCAGCCTCACGCAGCGGTTCCAAGACACAGTGCTCGCGCCCCTGCACTCGCTGCGCATCCTCAAGCCCGAGAAGATCGAGGCGGGGTACTCGGCGGTGCCGCGCGATACAGACGCGCCCGCGGACGTGCACCTCTCGATGCCGCACTCGTGTGGCGCGCGCGGCGGCGCATGGGACATCAACCTGCTGCTCATCGCCGCGGCGTACTTCCTCGAGTCGGCGACGATCGCGATCGTCCCCATCAAGATCCAGTACGTACAGCTCGTGTTCAACTGGGACTCGGAGATGCTCGGGTTTTTTATGAGCTTTACGGCGCTGACGCGCATGGTGATGCTCGTCGTGGTGCTCCCGGTGCTTCTCCGGCTCGTGCACCGCCCGCTCGCCTCGATTGTCCTGCCGCAGGACGCGCAGGACGAGGCGCATGTCACGTCGCCTACGGCGCTCGACGCCGAGGGCCGCGCTGTGCCGCCGGACGGTGCAGCGCGCCCTGCGCCAGACGAAGCGGCCTGGACCGCCGACGAGCACCGCACGGAGCAGCAGTGGACGCAGCGCGCGAAGCTGCTGCGCCTGATGCACGACTCGCGCATGGATGTATGTTGACCCACTCACCCAGGTCCGTCTCGCGGTAGGCTCCGCGCTGCTGACCGCCGTCGCCTGCGTCGTGACCGGCGTCGCACGCAGCACGTGGCTCTTCCTCTTCGCGGTGCTTCTCACGGCGATCGGCGGCGGCGTTGGCTCGGCGGTAACGTCACTCGCACTCGCACTGATCCGCGACCCCGACGATGCGGGGCGCCTGTTTGGCGCACTGGCGGTGCTGGGCACCGTCTCGAGCTCGATTGTGGGCCCCTATCTATTTACGACGACGTTCCGGTGGAGCGCAGCGACACAGCCCTCGCTCGTGTTTTTTGTGATCACAGGTAGGTCTGGCACTAACCCAGGCATGCAAGTGCTGGTCGCCCTCGCCGTGCTCGCCGTGCGCCTCCGCACGCCCGCGAGCCTCGGCGGGCTGCCGCCGCGCCCTGGATAGTCACGTGATAGGTCTCCGCGCGGCTTGTGCTCCGACCGTATGGCGGCCTTTTTCCAGAAGCAGCAGCAGGTCGCGGCGCTGGACCCGCGCCTCGGCGGGCTGATGGCCAGCGCAGGCCTGTACAATCTGCGCGCGCTGATCAAGGGTGTGCGCGCGTGCAAGACGCTGGCGGATGAGCGGTCGCTGCTGCAGAAAGAGTCGGCGGCGATCCGTACCTCGTTCAAGGACGACGACCCGTTCATGCGCTACAACAACCTGTCGAAGCTGCTGTACATCCACATGCTGGGCTACCCGGCGCACTTTGGGCAGATGGAGTGCCTGAAGCTCGTCGCGTCGCCGCGCTTCACGGACAAGCGCCTCGGGTATCTCGGCATTATGCTCCTCCTCGACGAGAACGCGCAGGTGCTGATGCTCGTCACGAACGGGCTGAAGAAGTACGTGGAGAGACTTACGCAGCGATATGAACCACTCGAGCATGTACGTCGTCGGCCTCGCGCTGTGCACGTTTGCAAACATTGCGTCCGAGGAGATGTCCAGGGACCTGTGCAACGAGATCGAGAAGCTTATGGGCAGCGGCAACTCGTACATCCGCAAGAAGGCGGCGCTGTGCGCCAAGCGCATTGTGCGCAAGGTGCCCGACCTCGTCGACCACTTCCGCGAGCGCACGCTGCAGCTGCTCGGCGACAAGAGCCACGGCGTGCAGATCTGCGCGCTGAGCCTCGCGATCCAGATCTGCGAGACGGACCCGAGCGCGGTGCCCGAGTACCGCCGCGCAACGTCCGCGCTCGCAGGCACGCTCAAGAACCTGCTCTCGACGTCCTTCTCGCCGGAGCACGACGTCGCCGGCATCACAGACCCGTTTCTGCAGATCAAAATCCTGCGCTTCCTGCGCGTGCTGGGGCGCGACAGTGCGCATGTCTCGGAGCTGATCAACGACATCCTCGCGCAGGTCGCGACGAACACGGAGGCAAGCAAGAACGTCGGCAACGCGATCCTCTATGAGTGTGTGCTGACCATCCTCGAGATCCAGGCTGACTCGGCGCTGCGCGTGATGGCGATCAACATCCTTGGCAAGTTCCTCGGGAACCGCGACAACAACATCCGCTACGTTGCGCTGAACACGCTCAACAAGGTGGTCTCGCTCGATACCAACGCCGTCCAGCGGCACCGCGCGACGATCCTCGAGTGCCTGCGCGACGCGGACATCTCGATCCGGCGGCGCGCGCTCGAGCTGACGTACACGCTGATCAACGAAACGAATGTGACGGTGCTCATGCGCGAGCTGCTCTCCTTCCTCGAGGTCGCCGATGTGGAGTTCAAGCTGACGCTCACCACGCAGATGTGCGTCGCCGCTGAGCGTTTCGCGCCGAACAAGCGCTGGCACATCGACACGATGCTGCATGTGCTGCGCATCGCCGGCAACTACATCCGCGACGAGGTCCTCGGCTCGTTCATCCGCCTTGTGTGCCACACGCCCGAGCTCCAGGCGTATACCACGCAGCGCCTCTACACGGCGCTCCACAGCGACCTCTCGCAGCACAGCCAGACGCTCGCCGCCGTGTGGGTGCTCGGCGAGTTCGGCGAGACGCTCCTGGAGCTCGGCAGCTTTAGCGACGAACACGGCGAGCACCGCGTGTCGCCCACGAGCATCGTCGACCTGATCACCTCGCTCCTCGAGTCCGTCTACGCGGACGAAGTCACGCGCGAGTATGCACTGACCGCGCTCGCTAAGCTCTACGTGCGCATCGGCGACCGCATGCAGCAGGAGCGCATCGTCTCGCTCTTTGCACAGCACAGCGACGCGGTCGACGTTGAGACCCAAAAGCGCGCGATCGAGTACCGTGCGCTGCTGCGGCGCGACGAGATCTGCACCGGCGTCCTGGAGACCATGCCGCTCCCCGAGATCCGCCAGACGATGCTCGGCGCCGTGAGCGAGACGAAGCCCGTGGGCTCCACGCGCAGCGACCAGGACGCACTCCTGGACCTTGCGGGCGACGCTGCGGCGCCCGCACCCACGACGCAGCCGACGCACGAGCTGCTTGCCGACATCTTTGGCGATGCGCCCGCGGCAACGCCCAGTGCTGCACCACGCGCCACGCCGGGCGGCGCAGCGCCAAAGGCGTCCACAAGCGACATCCTCGGCCTCTTTGACGCCCCAGCGCCAACGCCCCAGACGCCATCCGTGGCCAGTGCCACGCACGCGCTTGACGAGCTCGACCTGCTCGGCGGCGGCGCACCAGCAGCGGCGCCGGCTGCCGCGCCGCCCGAGCAGGAGGCGTACCACCAGCACGGCGTGCGCATCGCCTTCCGTGTGACGCCGAAGAGCGACGAGGTGCACCTCCAAGCACATTTCACCGCACAGGCGCCCGTGTCCGGCCTTTCGTTCCAGGCGGCAGTGCCCAAGAGCCAGAAGCTGCAGATGATGCCGATCTCGTCGACGGCCATCGGGCCCGGCTCAGCCGCGACGCAGTCGATGCACGTCTCCGGCGCGCTCCACGGCCCGGTGCGGCTGCGCATCCGCGTGGCGTACACACTGGCCTCGGGCGAGGCGGTGCGCGAGCAGTTCGATTGGACCCAGCGCACGTAGACTATCGTACAGCTATACACCCTTGGAGAACGCCGGGAGGGCCCTGGGTCAGTGGCAGCACCTACGCAATGATCTGCATCACATACTGGCGCTCGTCGATGAACGACTCGTCTGCGTCAGCGCACCACACGTACCTGAGCGGTCGCGCAAAAAGTCGCCGAGGAACGACAACAGCCGGTTCCGGTTGCGCTGCAAGATGGCCTCCACGGCGGGCGTCTTTTTCGGGTTCGCGACGAAGACCTTGAATACGTGGAACGCTTCGAGCTGGATGTTTTTGCTGCGGTCACGCAGCAGGTTCATGATACGCTTGAGGTTGTTTTCGTCTGCGACATAGCGCAGCATCGTCGCGTAGTGGACCCGGTCTACAAGCATCTCGCCCAGGAGCTTGAGCGACTGCCGCTTCGTCACGTAGTTGCTCGAGTCGAGCAGCCGGTTGTACATCGCGAAAAACTGGGTCAGCGGCGCACGTACGCGATCGTAGTGCTGCTCGAGGTACTCGGCCGCAACCGTGCGGTGCCGGACCAGCGTTTCCTGCGTGAGGCTACCACGTACGCGGAAATTGGCGAACGCGTCACACGATATACCGAACGAGCTCGTGTCAATGTACTGTGGAAAGCGGTAGAAGCTGGATGAGCTGCGACACGTACTCGTCCGTGTACAGCAGGATTTTGGCGAGCGCCTCGTGCTGGACGATCTCGTGCAAGATCATGCCGGTGTTTAGCGCAATGTCTGCGTCCTCATAGCCACGCAGCGCGAGGACCACGATGTTCGGATTCGCGGCGATATACTCGACCGTAGGAAGGCGTGTGCCGATGCTGCGCTGCAGCAGAGCCACAAAGATCTGCACGACGTCCTTGCGCGCCTCGAACTCGAGGCGCGGCAGGAACACGAGCAGGTACTGTATGAGCTGCATCTGATAAAACTCTTGTGCGAGCTGCGCGACCTGCTCAGGAATCGGCTCCTGCCCGCTCTCGCCGTACAGGATGTGTTTCGCCTGCTGGATGCCGACGTAGAGCTCTTCGCTCAGTTTGCGGCGCGTCTCGCCGCCAGGCGCATCGCCCAGCACGAGTGACCCGCTCGGCGAGGAGACGACACCGAGTCGGGTCATCGACTCGCGCATGCTGCGCACGAGGTCGTACGGCGTACGCTGCTTTGGCTTGAACAGGAAGTTCATCGACGGACAGGCACACCGCTTTGGCCTCCACTTGGACGATGAAAGCGGTCGCCGGTGTGTTGGTCGTCGCCGTGGCCCTGCGTGCACTCCTCTCGTGGTGCACGCAGTGGGGCGAGGGCCTTGGCGCACGCCCAGAGCTTGCGACATCCATGGACCGCATCGAGCTTCGTACGTACCGTGCTCACCAGTGCGTGAATTGCATTATCTACTCAACACACTCCAGGTGGACCCGCGCGCGATTTGGGAGTCGCTCTCCGTGCACCACTCGCCGCTTCTCCTGGCACTGGGAGAGTTCTGGATTATGCATCCTGTACGCTCTGCTGTCCTGTGGATGGGTCTGGACGCCGTCACCGGGGTGGTACTGGCGCACATCGCGGCGCGTCTCGCGCGGCAGTCGCCCAAGACGGTCGTCCTTTCGCCGGCCGCTGTTGCCGCATGGTAGGTGCATGGCTTACGCAGCTATCTGCTCAACCCATACGCGATCGCGTGCTGTGCATCCAAGTCTATGGCCACGATCCGTGCGCTGCTGGTCGCGGCCTCGGTGTCGTTTGCGGTGCACGGTGCGTCACTCGGCCTTGCTGTCGCACAGACCCTCAACGCGCTGCTCTTCCTGACACCTTTGATGCTTACCCCGGCATTTCTGCTGCTCGGCGCCGATGAACATGCGGAGCACGGGCGCTGGCGCTCGGAATTCGGCTTGCGGCGCGCCGACGCGTGGTGGAAGTGGATGCGGCAGACGTGCGTGCGCATGCTCGTCCTGCTCGGCGGCGGGCTGATGGTCTCTATGCTGCTCTCGCGCGATACGAGCTGGCGGTTCGTGCGCAGCGTGTACGGCAGCCGTCTTCTGATGGACGATCTGGCGCCCTCGGCGGGACTCGCCTGGTACTTTTTCGTGCAGATGTTTGAGCACTTCCATTCGTTCTACCTGCTCGTCGTGAATGTGCACATGTGGGCGTACGTGGTGCCTGTCTCGATCAAGTATCGGTGCGTGCATGGCTTATCCAGGAGCGACCCTCTGTTTGCGGTCACACTGCTGTATGGCATCCAGTGCCTCTTCCAGAACTACCCGTCGGTCGGCGACACGGCGCTCTTCGTCGCGCTGTGGAGCCTCTCGTCGGCGCGTCTCGCGGATTGTACGTCTCTGCGCTCACCAGACCTCCGCTATCCGATGGTCACCAGCCTGATCTTTGCGTATACGACGCTGCTCATGCCGGCCTTCCACTACCTCTGGCTGTATGCCGGCTCGGCTAATGCCAACTTCTACTATGCAATAAACCTCGTGCACGCACTCGGCGTCGGCAGCCTAGTGCTCGACGCCGCCTGGGCCTGGGGGCACGAACGCTGGGAAAAGGAGCGGCCGGCCCACGCGTCGAACGCGCACCGGCGCCGCATCGTAGTCCAGCGCTAGCGCGGAAACCATGGATGACCACGTGGCACAAGCCTCGCGCCGCGCCAGGCGCTGGGCGGCTCCTGCAGAAGGGTATCGAGTCGCGCGCACGCCTGCGCGAGGTCCTCCTCCAACGCCACGCTCTCGTGTGGACACAGCACGGCCCATGCATCGGCGCGTTCGCGCTCTGTCGCTGCGCTAAGCTCCCGCGCACACGCAGCGAGGTGCGTGCGCATGGCTGCGCACTGCTCCGCCGGCGTTTGTGCACAGAACGCAGTGGCGTACGCAATCCATTCCTGCCACAGCGCACGGATGGGATACGGATCGCTCGGCGCCGACCGGCGCAGCGAGGCGGGCGGCGACCATGCAGGTCGGCGAAGCCACTTGACGCGGCGTGCGAACGCCGCCTCGGCATAGGCAGCCGCATCCGGCCGGAGGCCCGGCTCTCCGTATTGGCCGAGATAAAGCATGGCATATGCCGAGCACAGCTGGGCTTGGGCAGAGGCGAGCGAGACCCACCGCTGCAGCGACTCGACGGGCTCGTCGCGGTGCCCGGGCGTCGCAAGTAGTTGAGCGCACGTTGATGCATGCTCCGCAAAGGCCGCAGCGAGTAGGTAGTACTGGGAACCCCACTCGTGCTCGGCATACAGCTCAAGGTCGAAGCCAGCCCCGATCGTGTGGATCTGCTGATAGGTTCTGAAGAAATACACGACGTTCTCCAGCAGACTCGCAGTCCATGGCTGCGGCGCAAGAGCCGCCCCGAGATCGTGGTCGAGCTGCCGCGCGTCGTCGGCAAGGTCGGCCCAGGTCGGAAACGCCTTTGCAAACATGCGTTTTTGGCGCGCGCGGTTCATCAGCAATGTCGATAGCAGCTGCACAAGAAGCCCGGCGAACCTGTTCAGGAACCGCGCCGTGCGGGTCGCGATGCTAGAGGCTGGATCGCGCTGCTGGGCCCACTCGAGACGCACGAGTATGTCATGCATCACGACGCCGCTAAGATGCTCCACGGCCGAAAATGCGACGTGCTCCAGTTCACGCGTGCCACCTGCAGCCGTGTGCCCGTCGCTGAGACACGTTTGGATCAACGAGCGCACGAACGGGATCACAGGATGTGCCTGGAATGCCAGGGCCGTGTGCGAGAGCAGCACGAGCCATGCGGGTACGAAATCCGTGGACAAGACGCGCAAAGTGAGTGGCACATCTGTCCGCAGAATCGAGCCCCAACGACTCCACACGTGCAAGGCATCGGCAGGCGCAATGGGACGCAAGGGGATGTGTGAGGAGTAGCGTCGGCTCAGGGTCGGATCAAAATACCCCTGCACGGCCTCGGGAGCATCGACAAGGTACGGGCTCTGTAGCGCAAGGATCTTGTCTTGGCCTGGTTTGAGCAGCTTCCACTGTCGGAGGCATCCGTCGAGATGGATTCCTGCGCGCACGCCGTCCGGCACGGGGCTGCTCAGGGACGTCAAGCATCCAAGCCAATACTTTTTCATCGCGAGACGCACGCACACAGACGCGGCACTGTCAGGGGATTCTTGGTATGCTCGGTGCATCGCAGCATCTAGCTGGGTGACGACCGTAGCAGGATCCACGCCGTCCGGAAGGCCAACGCCGCCAGGATCGCCGCAAAAAT
Source organism: Malassezia obtusa (assembly GCA_029542945.1). Classification (NCBI taxonomy): domain Eukaryota; kingdom Fungi; phylum Basidiomycota; class Malasseziomycetes; order Malasseziales; family Malasseziaceae; genus Malassezia; species Malassezia obtusa. The sequence goes on along the minus strand of CP119935.1, from coordinate 1,520,776 downwards.
CCTCGGCGTCTAGCACGTGCTGACGCATGAGTTCATGGTACTGCAGCGCGCAGCACTTGGCTGTCGCAAGCAGAAATACGGACAGGGCCTGGTGTGTCCAATGCGCAGACGCCGGCGTGCCCGGCACGACATAGCGGTGGAAATATTCGCAGGTATAGAGCGTCTGGCCAAGCGCCGCGCCCTCCATCCACTCCAGCTCCAGCGCAAAAACACGATCGAGAACAAAACAAAGCTCATGCACTGAGAGCTGCTCCGCGACGTGAAACGCAGCGGGGACGCGGTCACGACGGTCGATAAGCGCAGGGGGGAAAGCCATGCCGGCATCCATGTTGGGGTCCATCACCTCCAGCGCGTTCATGAGACGCTGGAGTGTGAACCCCTGAGACGCCACGATCTGCTCGGGCTCGAGCGCTGTGTGAGGTATGCGACGCACCTTGCACGGTCTCCCAAAACGCCGATGTCTGGTCCACGTAGTCCTCCTTCATGGGCTTCCCCACGTCATGGCGTGACGCATCGGGCGATCGGGATCAGACGCACGTACGCTGCCTCGAACGCTGCGGAGGTCGTCATGCACGGCTACGATCCGGTTCGTGATACGCAGGAGGCCGAGAAACAAGAGGCCGAGACTCATGGCGATGCATTAGTAGCATCTCCCGAGCACACTCCTGAGCCTGCTGTGCCCAGTTCGCCGGACGGTTCGTCATCAGTAGGCACCGGTGACGACTCGGCTCCCTCGGGGAAGCCGACGCACCCGCGCATTCCTTACAACCCATCTTACCGCTGGACTGAGCCGGACAGCATTTTGCGGCCGATTACACAGGCCGAAATCGACGAACTCAAGGCCAATACAAAAAATCCGATGCGCACGATGCCTCGGAGGCCCATGGAGCTGAAAAAGGGGGTTGTGCGTGAGCGGAGCGACTCGCAGACCAGCATCGATGCTGTAGCGCAGCACTACAACAAGCGACGTGATGTCGGGCGTGAAGCCCGCGAGTTTTCTCCAATCCTACCGCTGAAACGCTTTAATAACTGGGCCAAGTCGGCATTGATCGCGACCTTTGCAAGATCCGCGCGTGATGCCAAGGCGCAGGGGCGCATCCTCGACTTGGGCTGCGGCAAAGGTGGCGATCTGCTCAAGTGGGAGCGGCAACACCCGTCGATCTTAGTCATGGTCGATATCGCAGAAGTGTCGGTCAACCAGGCGCGCGTGCGGTATGAAGAAGGACATTTCCGGTGGCCGGCCGAGTTCTTTGCGTTCGACTGCTTCCGGCATCCGCTGACGGAGCACATTCCGCTCCCGCTGCTTGAGCCGCTCTTCGATACGGTCTCACTGCAGTTCTGCATGCACTATGCATGGGACACGGAGGAACACGCACGGATGATGCTCGCGAACGTCGCGCATTCCCTGCGGCCGGGCGGCACGTTTATCGGGACGACGCCCGATGCAGACACACTCATGGGACGCCTCGAGGCTCTGGACGATGCCGAGGCACTTTCGTTCGGCAACTCCAACTACCGGATCGAGTTCGAGCATCGATACGCGCCGGGCGAGAAGCCGTTCGGGAACAAGTATCGCTTCTGGCTCGACGATGCAGTCGACGACGTGCCCGAGTACGTCGTGGACTGGGCCACGTTTGAGGCGCTTGCGAGCGAATACGGACTGCGCCTGCTGTACAAGGCGCGTTTCGACCAAGTGCTCGCCGACGGCTACGCCCGGCCGCAGCTGCGCCCACTACTGGAAAAGATGCAAGTGATCGACACGAATGAGCTCGCCCAGACCGGCGTCGTGACGCCCGCAATGCCGCCGACGATGTGGGACGTCTGTACGCTGTATCTGTGCTTCGCGTTTGAAAAGGAAGGTAGCTAAAGGGTAGGATGCAGTACATGGGTGCAGCGCGGACACAGCGTGTCCTGCGGCGCGCGCTGGTGCTTCCAGCACCGCGGGCACTTTTCGAGCGCCGACGGCCGCATCGACACCGGGCTCTCGGGCTGTGTGCGGCGCCATGGGGTGTCGATCGCGTCGATCGTGTCGCGGCCCGTGTGGATGTGGACCGAGGCCACAAGGAACAGGTCGGGGAGCTCATCGGCGTAGTGCGACAAAAACGCGGCTTGCTCATCGGAGACAAGCAGGTCTACGGCGCACTCGGGCGCGGATTTCACCAGTCTGTATCAGCTCGAGACGTACTGTTCATCCTTGCACTGCGTCAGCAACGAATAGACATCGGAGCGGAGCTGCAGCAGGTAGCGCATGTGCTCGGCGGCCGTCGGATTTTCCCATGCTTCATCCGCCGCCACCCAGCGCTGCTGGAAGACGGACGGAATGCAGTCGTCTCGCGTCGGGTCCGCCACGCGGCCGTCGCGGTACCAGTGGATGTCTTCGGCAAGGTGCGGCAGGATCGGCGCAAGTATGCACGTCATGGTGTACAGAATGCGATCGAGCACCGCAACAATGACGCTGCGGTGCGGACCGCCAGCGTACAGCGGGTCTTTGACAACATCGAGATACAGCGCCGAGAGCGTCGTAGTCACGAACTCGTTAAGCCGGCGCGACACTGTGTGAAAAGAACGGCGTACCTTTGGCAAAGTCGAAACACTCGTACGCCTCGCGACACACACGATCAAGAGCATGGAGCTCGTGTAGCACGTACCGGTCGAGCAGCTTGAGTTGGTCCGGAAGCGGGACGCCGCGCGGAACGCCGCCGAGGTTCGCGAGCAAGAAGCGCGCTGAGTTGCGCAGTTTCCGCACCTCGTCGCTGGCATGCTTCATGATCAGGGGGCTGATTGGGATGTCACGCGTGTAGTCGCTCTTAGCTGCCCACCAGCGCAGCACATCTGTGCCAAGGGGCGCCACGCCCTTCTTTTGATCGCCGTACATAAATGTACCGGGCCCAACGACGTTGCCGAGTGACTTGGACATTTTGCGGCCCGCGTCGTCCACGACGAACCCGTGCGTCAGAAGGTGTGCGTATGGTGCGGCGCTGTGGCACGTCGCGATGCGCGTCAACAGTGACGACTGGAACCAACCGCGGTGCTGGTCGGTGCCCTCGATGTACACATCGGCACACGCGCCCGGCGCACACAGCTCGCGGCCGAGTGCCTTCTGAAGCACGGCCCACGACGACCCTGAGTCGAACCATACGTCCAGCGTATCGTTCTTCAGCATCCACCGCGTGCCCGGCTTACGGTACTCGGGCGCGACAAACGCCTCGGGCTCAAGCGACCACCACACATCCGTAGTGCCATGCTCACGGAAAACCTGGAGGATATGGTGCACGTTGGCTTCTGTGAGCAGAGCCTCGCCAGTCTCGGCGTTGTATACGGCCGGAAGCGGCACGCCCCACGCACGCTGCCGTGAGATGCACCACTCCGAGCGGCGGCCCACGAGGCTCGACAGGCGGTTGCGCCCGGTCGGTGGGACGAACTGCACGTCCTCAAGGGCTTTCTGTGCTGCAGGCCCCACATCCGACAGGTCCGCGAACCACTGTGCGGTCGCGCGCACCAACAGTGGCTGCTTCGTGCGCCAATCAATGGGGTACGAGTGGCGATATGGCTGCTCACCGAGAAGCATACCATGCTCGTGGAGGACCTCAAGGATGGCTTGGTTGCCGCTTTGCAGCGCTTCTTGGCCGTCAAGGCGCGCGAGCGCTTCTTGGAGCTCTGGTGTCGTTCCGATCTGGTCGCGGATGACCATCCGGCCATAGTCGTCGATCGGCGAGACAAGCCCCTGATGCGCCATCCGCCCCGAGTCGCGCCAAAGCTCGTAGTCCTCTTGGCCATGCGCCGGCGCCATGTGCACCACCCCAGTGCCGGACGTGGTCGTAACAAAGGCGGCGCCGAGAATTTCACGGGTCTCGCCGGGCTTCATCAGCCCAAACCGGTACGAAGAGCCGGCCAAGTCTGAGCCGCGGCATGTAGCGACTTCGTGTGTGACGCCAAGGCGCGTGCGCTCGCCTTTAACCGCGAGCCCCAGTGGGATCTCGGCGAGTGATGCCTGCAGCTCGCTCGCGACAAGCAGCAGCTCGCCATTTTCGCGGCGTACCACAGAGTACTGTGCCTCGGGATGTACCGCGAGTGCCATGTTGCCCAAGAGCGACCAGGGCGTCGTCGTCCACACTGCGAGGTGCACCGGTTCGTGGACGTCGAGTTTGGCGGCCAAGGCATCGCTTGGCTCGAGCAGGAACTTGATATAGGCACTGCGGCTGCGGTGTTTTTCGTCGTACTCAATCTCGGCTTCGGCAAGTGCCGTGTGCGAGGACGGCGACCAGTACACGGGCCGAAAGTGCTGCTCGATCAAACCCTGTCCAACCATCCGCGCAAAAATTTCGAGCTGCGTAGCCTCATAGTCGAAGCTCATGGTACGGTAGGTGCATGCATCGTCCCAGTCGGCCATGATCGCAAAGTCGCGAAATGATGCGCGCTGGCCGTTCATCTCGCGATACGCGACTTGTCGCGCGGCCTCACGCACTTCGGTCGCACTGAGCGGCTTGCCCTGCGCCTCTGCGACGGCCTTGAGCTCGATTGGAAGCCCATGACAGTCCCATCCAGGCATGTAACTGTGTCAGTGCATCACGTACTGCACACGGCGCCCTTGAAGCACCTGGAAGCGCACGATGAAGTCCTTCAGAATCTTGTTGAGCGCATGGCCTAGGTTAGCTAGCAACGTACCCATATGCAAGCTGCCATTAGCGTACGGAGGCCCGTCGTGCAGCACAAAGTCGTGCTCGCCATCGCGCCCGAGGTGTGCACGCTGCCAGCGGTAGAGCTCCGTCGTAGTCGCGTCGCGAAAAAGCGGTTCGCGCTCCGTGGCACGCGCGCGCAAGCTGAACTGCGTCTGAGGCAAATACATGGTATCCTTGTATGTATGCTCGGACCTAGACGTCTTTTGCGCTGCGAGTGCGCGCGCGCTCGAGCACAATCCTCGCGCATGCACGCGAAGCCACCCGCGAGCGACCATCCGTGCGAATCGTAGTTTAGTCAGCGGAAGATCAAACCTTCCTCCATCTTGATGAGCGATTGGGGTAGGTGGTGTGCTCACCACAGAGAACGACGACGAGGTGCAGCCCGTGCCCCGCACCGTTGGACGCCGCCGCTTTGAGGACGAAGATAAAGAAGAAGAGCCGGATGACTGGGATGCCGAGGAGGAGGAGAAGCCCAAGCCGGCGCCGGTGAAGCCCGCTCCGAAGCCGACGCAGAAGCCAGGCAAGGCGAAGAAGAACTTGGGCAAGGGAGCCGAAGTGACCCGGCGCGGCGTCGCAGGCGAAGAGACGGGTCTCGAGGGCTGGGAGGGCCCGGTCGATGAGGCGGAGCTAAAGCGTCGCCAGCGCGAGGCGGAGCTCAAGTCGGACCTGGACAACGCCGCGGCGCTGTTTGGAGACATCAAGGTGGACGAAGCGAAGGGAGAGCCAGAGACGGAGAAGCCCGCTCCCAAGCCGGACGTGGGCACGAAAACTTTGGCGAGCGCTCAGCCCACGACGAAGGAGCAATGGGAGAAGTACGCGACCGATGTGTACGATGCTGTCGTCAAGCCGCAGGCTGGTCGCGCCGGCTTTGACAAGCACTTCTTCCCCTACTTCCTCACGCTCTTGACCTCCAACGGTCTGCGCGATGTCGACATGCGCAAGGGTTCGACGAAGCTCCGCGAGGCGGCCGAGGCCAAGGTCAAGGCTGACCAGGAGCTGAAGCGCACGGGTGGCAACCGTGCGGCTGCGAACAAGGCAAAGCCAAAGCAGGTTGGTACCTCGAGTGCCAAAAACACGTACGTATTGGCTTGTATACGCCCCCCTAACCACAGCTTCGACCTGGAAGCGTACGGGAACGAAGCGCTCGACGACGACGACTTCATGTAGTCACGTTGGTATACAGACATCTACTCAAGACTGCGATACGAGTAAGGTACGCAGGCGGCGCAGAGCGTCGAGGAACCACAGACCGTATGCGTACAGATCTCGACGCAGCTGATCAAGGACTTCCTCGACGGCCTCTGGCGGCGCTGGAGACAACGGGGAGGACTCTGCGCCCGCGCCTTTGGAGGCCGATACGCCCGGCGGAGGCAGGACGCTGTGACGTGCGTCCACACCCAAGTCGTCCACATCGGTCACGTCGTTCGAGTGCTGGTCAAGCTTCCAGCCATGGACCACGACGCAGTCGCGAGCGTCGCTTGCGAGCCAATAGTACCAGTACAGGGAGATCGGCACCGTTGCCAGATGCCAAAGTGCATGTGCATCAATCAAGCGCAGGATCGGTGGGAAGTCAAACAGTTCGAGACCGGGCGCCACAAACATCAGCAACACCATCAGCAAGAGCCGCTGCTGTAGAGCGGCCGAGAAGTAGCGCGTCTGTCTCGCCTTTACGGGCTGATCCCCATCCTGTGTATCGTCCCGGCTTTTCAGGTGGACATGGGCATGAATATTCCCACCGCCCAACCTCGAGGCAACCGTGTACGTCACACGCGGAACAAATGCGGCAGCGAGCCACAAAAAGTTGTGGAGCACGCCGACAGTCAGGCATGCGATCATGTTGTAGGAGTAGTCCAGGCGATGGTTGGAAAGAAGGTACAGTACATGCAACACCCATGCACTGATGCAGACTGCCAACCAGCGTTTGTACGGCACCGTGCCAGGAACAAAATACGCGACGCGACAGCCGGTAAAGAACAGACCAGAGGCGAGCACTGCAGCTGCACAGAAGTAGTCTAGTCGCTCGGTCCACCACAGGTCACGCGTGTGAAAGACGGCACTGGCAGCCCATGCGACAATGCTGATGATCGCATACCCCTTGTACGTCCGCTTCAGCGGGAATGAGTTTGGCACGCGCTTAGGCAATATGCTGCGCAAAGCATACACCTGCACACCCAGGTTCATCAGGGAGAAAAGCACCGAGAAGAGCTCTTGCATCCCTAGAACACGAAGCTGCGCCCACTTACCAAAATACTGTACCGTCTCCTTGTCAATGGGCGGAAGCCACTCGAGTCGCTTTTGAATGCGATCCTCAGCAACTTGTCGGATCTTGTTTTCCGACCAAAGTGGCTCAGGAGCAGTCAACATGAGCGGTATACAGTTCCCGTTCCTGTCTGAGAACGCTTCTCCATCACACGCCGGATCTAGGCCTTGACCTGCCTCCTGACGAGCAATCTGGCTGCGCCAGCGGTCATGCTCACCACGAAGTATGTCCTGCTCGGACTGCAGCTGACCATACACTGCATCACGAATGTCTTGCACACGTTTGATCGCTTCGTTGGTGATGCGATGCGTGCAGTGATACTGGCAGTTTGACTCACAAGACCAACCAGTCAAAATAAGATACCATGGTAGGGGATCAGAGGGAACAATCGTATCATCCGTAAAGGGTAGGGGACGGTGGTTGCGACAGGTGTCGACTTGACACGATGCAACGCACCGCTGGAATTTTATAGAGCGATCACCCACCGAGCAAAGCACCGAGACAGGCAGCACGGCAAGCACACTCACAATCACTATGCGCAGGAGATATGTGTTGCCGGCCATACTTGCCAACGGCGCGAAAGGCGCTCAACTATGCGCTTCACTGGGGTTGTCGGTGATGCGCACCACACCCCGGAACGCTGAGCTAATGGGGAGAGCAGCTCGGGCGGCTCCCACGTGTATCGACATATTTATACAGCCAAGCATTCAATGGCATAAATCCCAGGGTATCTTACTACTGGCCAGACGGGGCGAAAAGCTCGGCAGACCACGCGGGGGTCGGTTTAGCATAGGACCCATTAGCCTCATGAAGGCTGCCAAGAACCTGATTCTTCCGTGCTTGCGCTGCAACCAGACGCTCAGCCTCGGTTCCATGGCGCTCGCCATGGCGAGCATCCTTTTTGATAGCATAGGCAACCGTCATAGGCCGATTGACCAAGAACTGGTTATTCAGCGCCTCGATAGCTGCATCGGACGCCTCGAAAGAGTCAAAGGACACAAACCCATGGTTCTTTGATTCATTGGTCACGCTATCACGCACAACTTTGGGCGTTCCAAGGATTGTGCCAAACGTGTTGAAGGTATCATACAGCATCCGCTCGTCCACACTCGAATCCAAGTTTCCAATAAAGAGATTGGCGCCGATATCCAATGGCTGTTTTGTATCTGCAGCAGCCATATTTACTCGAATCGGTTTACCGAAGAGTTTGATGCCATTTAGAATGAGACATGCGTACTGCGCGTCGGTCTCATTGTGGAATTCCGCAAAGGCAAACCCTTGGTGAAGCTGTGATACGCGATCTTTTGGCATGTACACATGAACAACTTGTCCTGCTTGATACATAAGTTCCCACATAAGCTCATCGGTCACACGCTCATCCAAATTGCCGACATAACACGTCGCATCTTGATTTCGTTCGAGCTCACGAGACATGGTAGCTCTACAGGTTGCTTAGTAAACAGTCTACAAATTCCTCGCCCGCGCAATATCTTGTTTCTCTTTGAACATAATCCAAGGAGGTAGGTCGACCTTGTCCTCATACGGCAGACACAAAGTTCGGGCCCGGCGACCAGTACCGCTGTCCGCGTTCCCGTCTCCTAGAGGAGAAACTCATCCACGGATGGGCAGGTATGACCATACCTTGGTCGCTTCCTTCTGACCAGCCGCTCTCCTTAGGGATTGAGCGACGGTGAGAAGTCGAGGTGGCTATGGTTATGGCCATATCTGGGTCTCGCGCTCTACGTGGCTTTGGCCGCACCGCCTAGCACTAGTGCGGACTGAGTGGGGGACCAATATTTTAGCCTAGTCAGGTTATATATCAGGTAAGTTGAGGCGTTTGCCAGTCCGCAGACCGAGGACTTGGAAGAGTCCTTGCAAAGATGTGCACAACGTGTCGCCCCAAACTGTATCTTTTTTGATGATTGACCATTGAAGAACAGCCAAACACAATCTTCACCACTGAGCACAACGGTCGCGGATGGCTTATGGAAGGACTTTACTAATCAACAGGAGCTGAAAACTTGAATAATCAGGTTAGGTCTTGTGGGTTTCCGACCCGATCGGAGATCCGCGCTTTACGTAGCAAAATCGGCCGAGTGGTAATCGGATTGCGAGGTTTTCCCCCACAGCAAGTTAGCAAAGTCACGCGTCGCGACCAATTGACAGCCGGCACTTTAGGGAACGCCCACAAGTGACACTTTTTAGCCAAGTCAGCCAATAAGAACAAAGAACGGCGTGTAGAAAACTTGAAGCATTAAGAAGGAGTGAGTATTTTTCTGATCTTCCTCAAGGAAACACAGCCAACCTTCCTTGCACCCCACAAACGAAAGCCATGAAGTTGCGCCATATGGTCTACGGTGCACCTGTTGGTATTCGTACCTATGGTGTGGCCTTGCTTGCTTCCACTGGTGGCTTCCTATTCGGATGGTAAGCATAATTCTTTGTCTGGCTTGAACCAGACTAACACCTTACAGGGACACTGGTCAGATTGCTGATCTGATGCTCATGGAGGATTTTATGATCCGGTTTGCTGAGTATTCACCGGATCCAACGAACCCTCAGAGATTTCCTTACAAGTGGAATATGTGGTATCAGGGTCTTATCGTGGGTCTCCTGAGTATTGGCGCGATTGTTGGTTCCTTTTGCGGCTCGCCAGTCGGCGATCGCTTCGGCCGCCGTACCGGTATCTTTACTGGCTGCGTTATCATGTTTGTTGGACTTATCATCCAAGTGGCATCCGTCAATTCTTGGGTGCAGTTTGCCATTGGACGTTTGGTCACTGGTTGGGCTATCGGATGGCTGAGTGCGACTGTGCCTATTTACCAATCTGAAACTGTTCCGAGACAAGTTCGTGGTGCTTTGGTTGGTACTTTCCAGCTTTTTGTTACCCTTGGTATTCTTTTGTCTTATCTAACCTGCTATGGTACTCGCTATTATAGCACTGGTGGACCAAGTCAATACCCTCTTTGGAACAAGGAACCCACTATCCATGGGGGCAATCCCTCTTCTGCCCAGTGGCGTGTTCCCATCGGTTTGGGCTTTGCATGGACTCTGATCCTGGCGATCGGTATTTGGTTCTGCCCTGAAAGCCCAAGATGGCTTGGTAAGCGTGGCCGCTACGATGAAATGCTTACAGTCTTGGCCATTATGCGTGGTGTTGAGGAGAACGAGCCTTACGTTATGACAGAATTTTATGACATTAAACAAGAAGTTCTGGCCGAACTTCAAGTTACACAAAAGGGTTATCTGGATTGCTTCAGATGGAGCGAGAAAACTTTATATCGGACTGTGCTGGGTATGCTTATCCAGAGTGGACAACAATTGACGGGTGCAAATTATTTCTTCTACTATGGTGCCACCATTTTCCAATCTGTCGGCATTCAAGACTCGTATGTCACCCAAATTATTCTTGGTGCTGTAAATGTTGGTACTACTTTCTTGGGTCTTTGGGCACTCGATCGTTTCGGTCGTCGTATTTGTTTATTGATTGGTGCTGCTTGGATGACGATGTGGCTTATTATTTTTGCAACCGCGGGTGTTGTTGGTAAACCGATTGCGTTCGATCTCCCTGGCGAGCCTCCGAACCCTGCAAACTCGGTGGGATTTAACAAATCGATTGGCACTCTGATGATTTGTTCTGCATGCTTTTACATTTTGGCTTTTGCGAGCACCTGGGGACCAGGTGCATGGATTGCTATTGCAGAATTCTGTGCACCTGAAACGCGTGCCAAACAGTTCGCCTTTGCAACGATGTGCAATTGGATTTGGAATTTCTGTATTGGGTTCTTCACACCCCCTATCACTGGTGATATCAATTTCTACTATGGTTATGTCTTTGTGGGGTGCAACGTATTCAATTTCTTGTTGATTTATTTCTTCCTTTATGAAACGGCCAACCTTACTCTTGAAGCAGTCAATGATATGTATCTCGATCCGAACGTTAAAGCCTGGAACTCCTCGAAATGGGTACCCGAAGGTTATACTTCACGTCATGGCGTCAAAGATGATGTTGAGTCCAAAGTTCGCGAGGTCAGTGGCGACGTTGCCTTGCCAGATCCCGATCTTGCCAACAAGGGCAATGCGCTTCACCTCGAGAACCGTGATCTGTAACAGCACCATTCGTGAAAGGTACTAGTAAATTGCAAAAACAATCGTGAAACCTGCAAAGTTTTCACCATTCTTTAAACCCAGTGAAGACTGAGCTCATAATTTCAATTGGGAGGTAACAAATAAATGGTTGCTCTTGTATCGCGTTCCTTGAGCACAAAACCTCTGGATATTCTTGGGAGAGGATTTAAAATTCATTGGCATATATTGAATTAGCATCACATACGTGAAATCTATGGTTTGGAGCGCACTGCTAAACGAGTGAGTTAGCGCGCATCCTCTTCAATACTACGCTTTCGCGTAAGGTCGTGATATTCGAAACTAGGCGCACTCGCGTTCGCCACTGGATAGGTATTGTAGCGTGAGTCGAACCTCGCGCAAGCTGTCCCATCCCTGTAGTTCGCAGGAACCAGGTCCGCCTTGTCCCATCGCATTGCATATGAAAGACGCGTCGGCTCATGATCGGCCAAGTACGGGCCAATTGAACCATTCATGGACGATCCAAATCCAGAACCCCTGTAGCGCAATTGCGGATAGCGAGACATAGGGGTATTTTTCGAAAAGAGTCCCGTGTTATCAGGTACAGTGCTTGGAAAACGGTAAGGATGCGTTGTACTCGGCGAAGAAGTTTTTGAAGTAAACTCGCCGAAGTACCCGGAGCGTGATTTCTTAACGGGGCGGCTCTGTGCGTCGTCGACAATAGGAGCACTGGGCTCCATGGTGCTAGGCGAAGCGCATCGTTCCTGTGAGCTCTAAAAATTGTTAGTTATTCTTAAATCATGAAACAACGTACCAGCAAAAACCCTTGTCCTGGAAACGAGTCATTAAATTTCTCAGGCATAGGCGATTTTGACATCGTTAAAAAGGAACGTTTCGGACCCCCCGCGGGAGCCGAAGAGGCAAAACCAGACGAGCGCTTCACGTTAGATTCCGTCCAGCGCAAGTCCGACTGCACTTTCGGGCTGTATTTTCCAGCGCCGAAGGTAGGTAGGTAAGATACACGAGAAGCCCCAGGTAAATAATAAGCACTAGATCCGATATCTCCTGGGGTTGTTGCATAACATAACGAAGGATTCGGCACAGGAAGTGATGCACGTCGTTGATCATTAAGTGGCAAAGAGTCCCGCTCTTTAATGGCAACCGGTAAAGACCTAGAGGTATAAGGACGTTGGTCGTGCAGAAAAGCGCTAGGCCGAAGTTTGGTGGAAATCTCGGATACTGGCGGAAGGATCGAGCTAGTTTTCCCTTCGCCCATAAATGGAGTATCAGCAAAGCCTTTGTTTGATACACCCACTGGAGAAGGGATAGATGCGCCTGGCGGGTTTGTCGCATTGGAGACATTTGAACTTGATTTATTTGACCAAGCAGGGAGAGTTGAAGAATTTGTCGGTTCAGATTGAGAAGAAGGCGACGAGTAGACCACAGGAACTGGCTGCTTAGCATCCTTTGGCTCAGAAGATAGATCGCCTCGATCCGTATGCTGCTCGTCGTTGCCAGTGTACTTGGATGGTTCAGGAACACTTAGGAGCGAACTGACTGCAACACTCCCGGTTGGGGATGTTGCAGTATTTACTCGCTTTTTCCCTCCCTCAGACTTATCCTTGGTATTCTTTTCCTCATTATTTGCGTTCGAATTCGGAATCGAAACCCTTGCGAATGTCCTCTGGTTCTTAGCTGCCGATGCAGCAAGATTCGAATGCAATACAGTAAGTTTCCGAAGAACTTCTTCGTTTCGCTCTGGAGTATCTGAATGCACAGTCTGGCAATGCTGGCGCAGATTGTCGAGGCGAGAAAATGCTTTGAAGCAATGACATTGAAATGGGCGTTCTCCCGTGTGCTTACTGGGAAGGTCAGCATGCCACTCAAAAACGAGTACGAACCGAACATGTCGCGCAAGATGTTCACTGCGTGTGAATACCATTCGGCAATCACCGAACCCTGAGCATTGAAATACAGTGGCACTGCCTGAGCCCTGGCCATTCGCTCCGCCAGATGTACCCCGAGATTCGGATCCCCGCGTCTGTTTCGAAGATTTCACATTGGATGGACTTTCTCTGGCACCGGCACCAGACCAAGAACCTGTCCCCAGCTTTGAAGCTGAGGCTGATTGCATTGTTCTGAGTGCTGCCGAAAGAATGATCGTAGCTACTATATGGTGTAGAGGCTAACCTCGGTTCCACTCTCACCCAGGGCGAGAATATCCCGACCTGAGAAGCGAGCAAACGTTCCTGGTTTCTGTTGAACCAAGCTAAAGTCCGATGGAGACAAGAAAAGCTCCGATAGGGCACATTACTGCCTTGGGTCATGCGAATTATCCGATCGTGCATAAAATAACGTGCTTTTTGCTTATAGTCAGAAAACCTACGCCGAGCTACTTATTCTGGCATATGATCGACTTGTCTCGCGGCTCATGTGCACAAAAATAGCTGGAAATCGGAACGATCGTGACAAATGTACTCCGTGGAGGTACTAAAAATAGAATGGACCGTTGCACGGGCTCAGGGCACCTAATTCCAATACTCCCATTTCGGAGACAAAACCTCCAACCGAATGGAATTTCATGTCCGACATATCTTGCAGTTATATATAATTTAATTGGTCAGATTTAGGACTAAGAACCCAACAGGTCGCCAAACAGTTTGATTATTCGTTTAAGCAGACCCATCGTAATTGTATCAAACTTGGTGCTCATCTTGCTTTAGCGTGCGCCGTGTGAAAGCGGATTCGCAAAAATAATTGGTTGTTTGTCTATCACTGGTTTATTGTGCACAGGTTCAGCTGCGCATGGCATGTAAGCGTATGTGTGCACGGACAAAATCTACCTAGCCGGCCATACAGAAGTGAGACGTCCAGGTCAATTACGGGCGCGTCTGTGCAATACGAATTACCAGGGTCAGATGCTTGCCACACTTGGTCCTTTAGAACGACATACTTAATTAGCACTTCTTTTCTTTGGACGAGTTTGGTGTCACTACAGACTACGCAAGGAACCGTTGACGTACCGAGCCACAAAATATCTACAAGCAGATACGCGTATATGGGCCTCCTTATAAACCCTTGAGCAGATGGATTAAGTGGCAACGATTAGCACTTATAATGAGGATGGAAAGTCTATCTGACCAAGACACCATTTTACCCTGTCTCGCTGGCAGGTCATCTGCGCATACACAACAGTTACAACAATACATATCGAACTACTACTCCTGGAGGGCGAGAGAATTGGGACCCGCTCATTCGTCCAATAATCAGCAGATTGTGCTTCAGCCTGGAACGCCCTCCAGCCTGCCTCCGCTCATTGAAGTACCCGGTAAGACCGAAACCCCTATCACCACGATGCATAAGCAGCTCGATCCGGACAGTGCGAATCCGACCAGAGAACTGCGTCATGTTCCATGGGATCCAGCGAAAGCATCAGATTGGTGCGCACAGATGGTTTGTTACATTTGGTTTGCGAGGTCTTCGTCTCTTCCCCGACTGAGGCACAAACGGAATGATGCTAGTCAGAAAGGAGGTGGGATCGAAGCAGAGCCGTGGCCCCAAACATGTTCTCAGCAAATTGGCTTCCGTCCTCATGGAAGCGTCGACCCTGTCTCTCCGCTTGCGAGCGCTGGGCTAAATATGAACATGACGATACAACATCGGTCCCAGCTCTATCCCACGGACCGTTTTTATGAATTCGTCAAAGATGTTCTTCGTATGACCCAAGTTTCACGATCGGTTATCGCGTTCTCTTTGCTTTATGTATATCGACTGAAAGTGCGGCACCCTAATTTAGAAGGACAAGTTGGAAGCGAGTACCGATTGTTCTTGACCTCTTTGGTGTTGGCCAACAAATTTTTGGATGATCACACTTACACCAACAAGACTTGGTCCGATGTATCGAAAATACCTCTTAAAGAAATAACTAAGATGGAATTGCAGCTTTGGGGCGGTATTGATACGAACGCAAGTGCCACCCCGGAGGAGTACGAGTTGTGGCAAAATACTCTTGAATATTTATATGACCAACGCAGTCTTGACATGAGGTATTGGGCAAGCTTGGATACTCCGGTACTGTCGCCGAGCAATTCGACACAGAGTGATGTATCGAACATGAGCGCGAATCGTCTCAATTCGCCTGCTCGCGAAACTAGAACCAGACGAGCAGTGCCTTCCACTCCAGACTCGAGAGGTTCCGCAAGTGTTCGACCAAGCAGGAAAAGACGTTCTAGCGACTCGAGTGATGAGCCTGCTAAAAAGAAGACGACTCACGATTACTTCTCCGATATTCCTCGCATCAACATGCTCCAGGGTTCACAAGTTCCCTCGTTACGGTCACCCAACGGCAGCATGATGAGACCTGTGCCCAGGTCAAAGCCGACTTCGGACGCTGCAGTCGGTCCCACCCGTAACTTAGCACCGCCGGACCGAATTGGGTCCGGACAACTACTGATTCCTGGTCTGGAGCCGATAAACAGTGTAATCTCACCGTCGGAAAACTTCCTCAAACCAGAACTACCAAATATTTGGGATATGAAGATGTCGAATTCCAGCATGCAAGGCTATTCGGGCGTGGCTCCAGAACTTCTACTGCCCTACGAAACTATCTCGCCGTTTTCCACACCACGACCCGATGGTCCCTCGTCTTCGCCTATGGTGTTTGGTTATTATCGGCTAGCAGCAGGATATTCACACGGGATTCCTGCATTCCGCTGCATGGATCCCAATGGAAACAACGGTGATCTTATGTTTAATGGTCTAGGAAACCTGGGGTGCTCTAACGTCGAACCCACCCTCGCGATTAACTCCAATGCGACGGTTTCGAAGCCGAAAGCGAACTATTACCCGCCTATAACAAATGAAACATGGGCCACCTCTCAGACGGCACTAGTGCCTTGGATCAAATCCTCTAATCCTCTGCCATTGAATCAGGCCCTTCCTGCATCATGTCCAAAGCCTACCCCGATGCCGGTTCACATACCCATGGCATCTTCAGTGCCCGTATCCCAAGCTATTCTCCCCCATCACAATCCGATGTACTATTATTCTTAATTACACGCGCGTGTAGCCGTGTGATATAAAAGCCCGTGTACTACATATGCTGATGCCATGAAGCTTACCTATGACTTACTTGAAGCGAATTCTTGTTTCGTCAAATGTTTCTCATACCCATCTTGTAAATGTTACATGTAGCACACTTGTATATCGAATGAGTCCCAAAATCTACTCTGCAAGAAACGGCAAAGGTTTGACTCCGGATTATTAATTAGGGTGGGAAAGCCGGGCACGTCACTTTACATCCCGGTCGATGCATGCGCCTACAGGGTGTACCTGACCTCCACACTACCTGTCCTCCATTTTTACCACGTGGTTCTCCGCCAGGCCCGAGCGACTTGGCACAGTACGAACTAAAACTAAGCTGCAAGTATTCGCCGTCATATCCTGCCTACTATAACAGGCGCCTATCATGGTGTTTAGTGATAGGAGATCCAAGACCCAAATATCTTTGCGTAGTGGTATGCCTGTGGGCGTGAATGGTGCGTGTTGAAACTAATTAAGATTTTGTCTACATCGCGCTACCATGGGCAGTGGGAATGGGCGAACCTTACGTTGTGGCGCGTATCATGGACTTTGTCTCGACTTCTGAGAATGGCAATGATAACCTGCAAGTCCGCGCGAACATTTTCTTGCGTATGCGTGACTTGACGCATCGGGCTAACAACGACCCGCGCCTATTAGTGGCAACTATGCACGCTGAGTTATACCCTGTTGAAGCCATCCGAGGAAAATGTCGCGTAATGCATCGTGATCTTGTATCCAACGGATCCACTCCAGAGCTCGCTGCGTGGAAGCGACGAGATGATCATTTTTATTATCATCAATTGTACGATCGGTATATCCACCGGTTCTACGACGTGATTCCTACGTGGAAAGTGAAAAATGCCCCAGAGTCGGTGTTGGAGACTCTGCGTGAAAAGTATTCATTCATTGTTGCTGAGACGGGTATTTCGGCGGACTTGTGTGATGCATTACGAGGCTGTGCTGTTTGCCATGAGTGGGCATCAAGTGCGGAGTCGGTGCGATGCGATACCTGTCGCAAGTATTTCCATATGCATTGTGTCAATCCTCCCCTGCTTTCAAAACCAGCAAAAGGGTATAGCTGGTCCTGTGCACCATGTACCAAACAACACGATGCTCACGTGGAAGAGCACGGAGTCGGCGGCGGCGGTCTTCACTCAGATTCTGCACCAATTGCACGCGGACCGCGCTCAACTGTATCGACACATCGGCGCACTAGCCGAGCTCATTTGTTTGGTGATGTCCCTACGCAAACGAACGAAATGACCCTGCATACCGCTATGGACCGCGAGGGATTACGTTGTTTTCAAGGGTGGCCATATCGATACTTCGGTGAACATACGTCTGCACTTGATGTTCTTGACTCCCATGATTCCATTTACCCTCGTGCGGTGACTCGATGTGGTCCTAAGTATCAGATGGCCGTCCCGAGCTGGCAGGAACAACAGGAAAACAATGATGAAGAGCTTAATCAGCCTGAACCAGAGCCTCTTCAAGAGTCCGGGACGCCTTCCCCGACCAAGGGAAGTTCGCGAACTAAGCGGAAAGGAACGAGCAGGAGAGGGCGACGAAGTGTGGAATCGACTCAAAATTCGATGGAAGTTGAGGAAGCTGATGCGGCTCCGTCATCCAACGACGTGATCTACGAACGAGGCGGTGACGAAACAGTGCAATGTATATATGCGCCAGAGTCCGCTATCTCTCCAGAGGCAGTCGACATCTATTTGCATACAGTTTCTGCACCTAAAGCATCGATCCCGCGTTTTTATGTGGACTTCATGGACCAAGCGCTAGAGCTTTTGCATTTGCAGCGCTACGATACAGAAGCAGCTGCGGAACAATTCCGAACACTCCGTGACATTGACTTTGATTTTTTTCATCTCACTCCGAAAGAATGGGAGAGTCTGGGTAAGACGCTTCAGGAGAACGGCGCAGAAATGAGTTTGCTTAAACGAGCACTCCAAAGCCGTACGCCAGGTGAAATTGTGCGGAGCATGTACTACTGGCAAACGTACGTTTCTCGCTAACGCAGTAACCACCTGGGAGAGATTTGGAAAATGAAAAAGGACAAACGTGAGCTCCCAGAGGCCCTTCCGGGCTTGCGAAAAGAACAACGAGAAGTCTCTCCTACGCGATCCATCGTTTCAGCAGAGGAATTAGAGGAAATCCAGGATCAACATACCCCGGTCAAACTGCAATGTGCTTTTTGCAATATGATCGCCAGCCCCTTCTGGTACCGTGGTTTCATCAATTGGACTGGACGAACTTTGTGTGTGTACTGTGGGCAGTACTGGCGCAAATACGCCGCAGAAACAGCCAGCGTTTTTATCACTGAAGCCAAACGGAAAGCAGCTCAAGAACAGGGAGGAGAAGAGCGAGGACTAGGTGTACTCCTCCCAGTGCAGGTCAAATACACACCCTCGTCACAAGTTGTCCCCGCACAGACAACAAGGGTATCACCTGCACCGCCCTTACCCGAGGTTGGAAAGTGTGTGATGTGCCGTCGTCTGGATCCAAAACGACGGCTTAAGAGTTGTGCACAGTGCGGAATGGCCGCGCATCAAGGCTGTGTCGGCTTCAGCGATGCAGTTTTGGAAGAAAAGGAATGGTTTTGTGACTTGTGCCGTAACGATCAGGACCCCGACTTTGCCTTGCTTCCGCACTGTGTCTTGTGTGATGAGGCGGCGGTGGATCGCACCCACCCTTCTTTCCGTTCACAAAGGCACGCCGATGACGACGGAAAACTAGGCCCGACCTCGAATCTACTCACCGCGCTGGACGTGTACAAGCCGACGGAGTGCAACAACTGGGTGCATTTACTCTGTGCGACTTGGACGCCCGAGGTCTTGTACGGGGATGCTGGCACGATGCAGCCTGTGGAAGGAGTCGGAAGCCTTCCTCCATCACGATACGATTCACCCTGTTCCTTGTGCAAACAAGTCCGTGGCTCTGTCGTTACTTGTGCAGAGCCATCCTGTCGCACGCGTTTCCATGTTTCGTGTGCGTTCCAGTCGCAACCTTCCTGTACATTGGCATTTGAAATTTTCCCCGTAAAGACCTCGCGACGCGAGTCGGTCCAGACTTTGACCTTCAAGTCGGAGACGGGGCACATGTGCGCCCAGATTTGGTGCAAAGAACACCGTAACGTGGCGAAATCCAAAACTACGTACGACTTCTTCGAAAGCGACTCTAAGATTGGCCTCACCGCGCTGCAAGCATATTCCCAAACACACAAGCAGGTGACCAGCACTTCACACCGTAATTCGGCTGTGGTAGAGTCTTCACATGCTTTGCTCCGTCGAGCAAAGCGCTTCGACTCCGTGCTGCAAACGTGCGGCGGCATTGGTGCTTACATCCGCGAAGGCTCACTGATACCCATGACCAAGGGCGAGCAGGATGATAAAACCGTCAAAATGCAAACCGAAGAGGATCCTATTCACTGTTCTAACTGTGTCAAGTGCCAGACGGATTGGTCACCCTTGTGGTGGCCACTGCCGGGTACCCTTGACGTATGCTGCACTATGTGCCGTCCTGCCCTGCTTGGCCCCAGCGAGCCCACAGAATGATCCTCACCTCCACAAAGATAGTCATGTACACGTGATAAAATATATTTGACACGTGATAGGAATCTGCGGCGGCGCTCACTAAGGCCTCCAGCGCCGTTTTCTTCGACTCGTTACCTCGACGGCCACAGCAATGTCTCACTGCAAGGTGTGTAACGAACGCCTTGATTGAAATCAGTGTGCTAACACAGCGTACAGTTCGAGCACCCTCGTCACGGCTCGCTCGGTTTCCTCCCCCGCAAGCGCGCCGCGAGCCACCGCGGCAGGTGCAAGTCGTTCCCCAAGGATGACCCCAAGAAGCCCGTCCACCTGACGGCCTTCATGGGCTACAAGGCCGGTATGACTCACATCGTTCGTGACCTTGACCGCCCCGGCTCCAAGATGCACAAGAAGGAGATTGTTGAGGCCACCACGATCATCGAGACGCCCCCTATGGTGGTCGTCGGTGTCGTTGGTTACGTCGAGACTCCTCGTGGCCTCCGCTCGCTCACCACTGTCTGGGCTGAGCACCTGTCTGACGAGGTGAAGCGCCGCTTCTACAAGAACTGGTACCGCAGCAAGAGGAAGGCGTTCACCAAGTACGCCAAGAAGCACTCCGAGAACGGTGGCCAGTCCATCGCTCGTGAGCTTGAGCGTATCCGCAAGTACTGCACTGTCGTCCGTGTTCTTGCGCACACCCAGCTGCGCAACACGAGCCTTAAGCAGAAGAAGGCCCACCTGATGGAGATTCAGGTGAACGGTGGCTCTGTGGCTGACAAGGTTGAGTTCGCCCAGAACCTGTTCGAGAAGACCGTTGACGTGAACAGCCTGTTCACCCAGGACGAGAACGTCGACGTCATTGGTGTCACCAAGGGTAAGGGTTACGAGGGTGTGACCGCCCGTTGGGGTACCAAGAAGCTGCCCCGCAAGACGCACAAGGGTCTGCGTAAGGTTGCCTGTATCGGTGCTTGGCACCCGGCCAACATCATGTTCACTGTTGCCCGCTCTGGTCAGGACGGTTACCACCACCGTACTGAGCTGAACAAGAAGATCTACCGCATTGGCAACGGTGCTGACAAGGCCTCGGCCTCGACTGAGTTCGACACGACTCAGAAGCCGATCACCCCCATGGGTGGCTTCCCTCACTACGGTGTGGTGAAGAACGACTTCATCATGATCAAGGGTGCTTGCCCGGGTGTGAAGAAGCGTGTTCTGACCATCCGCAAGTCGCACCAGATCCACTCTTCGCGCCGTGACCTCGAGAAGGTGTCGCTCAAGTTCATCGACACTTCCTCCAAGTTCGGCCACGGTAACTTCCAGACGGCTGCCGAGCGTGAGGCGTTCGAGGGTCCCAAGAAGGCTCCCGTGGTGTACTACTAAACGAAAGTTTCTTGCGTCTAACGGCATGCTGTCTATACCTGCTAGATGTCCAGCCATTGGACGCGTTAGACTCTTTTCGTTCCTAGGCTATAGTGTGCGCACGCATTGTGCGCATCTACAAAATGCAACATTGCTCTGACGCTTGGAGAATCTCACAATATAGGAAAGTTTTCTTCATTGGGTCAGTTGTTTTGATGCACATTAGGGACTAAAACGTCCCCCGCCGCCGTAGTCCAGAGCGTCGACCCTCACACGAAGCACAATTCAGGCATACATACGGAGCACCGCATCGAGAGTGCTAAACATTTCTAAAATGCTTCGACCCTATCGACGAGGTCCATCTCCGAAATCAATTACGGCAATACGTTGGTAAAGCTAAAGATGGCCTGTTTACAATTACTTGATCACCAGGACGGGGACAGGCGAGTGGCTCACCAGATACGAAGAGACGGTACCACTGGTCAGGCCACGCTTCCAGCCACGGTTGCGCTTGCCGCTGTTGTTGTGTTAGTTTCTGTGATATTGCACACCCGAATACGTACATCAGAACAAGGTCGACCTTGTGGTAGGTAATGACCTTGAGAAGCGAGGCACGCGCGTCACCGTGCAGAACGTGCATAGTCACGTTGAAGCCCCTTTCCTTCAGCTTGTTCTTGTAGGGCGACATGCGCTCAACAGCCTGCTGACGAAGCTGGCGGAGCAGCTCGTTCTGCTTCTTCGTGTCGATCGACAGAGGACCAGAGACCCACGGGCCGCCGAGAACGTTGGCGGGAAGCACAGTCGTCAGGAAGATGTGGCTGCCCTGCGCGATAGTCTTGTTGTTCAGCAGGTAATCAAAGGCCTTGTCGCCGGCCTCGGTGCCGTCGAGAGCAAGCAGGACCTTGCTCTGGTGGTCGGGGAGGTGCTCACCAGGAACACCGACAATCTGCTGCTGACGGGCCTCCGTAGGGATCGAAGCCTTGTCGAAGGGGTTGCCCGACTCCAGCACGGGCGTCTGGGCGATTTGGTGCACCCTGGATTGGTGTTAGATACGGGTTTCCCAACATGATGGTACTTACTGGCCACCGGGGGTGGTCTCACCACTGGTCGAGGTCTGGTGCTGCACACCAAAGAAGCCTTGGTCGGTCGAGTTCGTGGGAGCAGACATCGCTACCGATTGTAGGAGAGAAGCCTGAGGGTGGATCAACCTGCGGGCAGTCCATCGAGTGCTGCCACGTGGCCTGTGCGGGAAATACGTCGCCACAGTTTGGCTGTGGTTTGAGCACGGCCGAAACTGATCGAAACCCGCAGCGTTAGTCATCGCCCAGCCTTTGCCCTGCATCTTCTCATCTTATTGGGCGTCCTGTCCAACCAAGATCGGGATGTGTGGTATACAATCTACGCTACAGTACTTAGGGCGTGCGCCTCTTGCGCCCGGCCATAGATAACTTAATTTTCATGCCTGTTTTGGCCGGGGCGCGCTGCGGCTCATTCTCCTCCGCATCCATAGGGGTTTCTAGTGATACAGGTGTTTCCGCTCGGGCGTCGTCCGCCTCTGGCAACTCGCGGTCGCTTTCTTGCGCTTCCGCAGGCTGCTGAACGCTCGCAAATGTCTCGTCAAAGACTCGCTGGAGCTCCTCGGCGTCATTCCAGACGATCGAGCCCTCCTGGTTGTAGGTGCGTGCATTGTTGAACATGAGATGGAAATCGTTCTTGCACGCCTCAAGGCTCTTGTAGGCCTTTGTGTCAATGCGTTTGCGGATCTGACGCAGCGCGATCGGTTGCGGAATCAGCACGTGGTAGTCTGGATACTCGCTCTTCTTCGGAATATCGATGAAGAGCACGCAACGCTGGCGGCCGGTCTCGGGTTCCTCACACTGCTCGACGGCTTGGTAGCATTGCATCAGCGCCGCCTTGATCGCATCGCGGTCCTCGTCCACCTTGCGCCGCTTGCTCAGTGTCGATAGGTCGGACGAGGGAGCGGCTGTGCCGGTGGCCCCGCCCAGCTTCCGCTTTTTGTCGCCGGCGGCCGCATCTGCAGAGGCCGTTTCGGCTACGTCCTCGGCCAGTTCCGGGTCCTTGGCACGCTTGCGGCCCTGCCTGGAGGCGTCGGCGCCCGAGGCGTCCGGGTCGACTTCGCCCAAGCCCGCTTGCTTCAGGCGGCGCTTCTCGGCGCGCTCGCGCTTGCGCTCTACGACCTCGTTCAAGTCTTGGTCGCCTTCGAGCGCGCGCAGGAACTGGTCTTCGGTGAGGCCGTCGTCGTAGTGCACGACGTTGCGCCGACGCGTCGACGGCTGTTCGTCCTGCGTGCCGTCGATCACGTCTGCGTCAAAGTCGCGGCGGTAGAGCTCGGGGAGCTCGTTCTCCTGCATCAGGCGCTCAGGCACAGGGCCCGTATTGCCGAGCGCGCGCCACTCGGCCTCCTCGTCCGCGGCGCGCTCACGGTCCACTTCCTGGAAGCGCGCGACTTCTTCGGAAGAGCGCGCGAGGAGTTCGTTGAGGTCGTCGTCGTTGAGCTCGCCGCGCTCTTCCTCGTCCTCCTCCTCGTTATCAGCCTCGAGCATCGCGCGGAGAAGCAGCTCACGCTCATCTGCAGTGGCCTGGTTATCGAACTTGCCGGCCTGGATGACCTTGCCGTTAATCTCCAGCTTGGACTGCGCACGCGACAAGATCGTCTCCTCGACCGACTTCTCCGTCACGAGACGAAGGATGCGCACTTCCACCTTTTGGCCGATACGGTGCGCACGGTCTTGAGCCTGCAGGTCCTGGTGCGGGTTCCAATCGGAGTCGTAGATGATCACAGTGTCCGCAGACTGCAGATTGAGACCCAGACCACCGGCACGCGTCGAGAGGATGAACACGTCGTACTCAGAGTCGGGCTTGTTGAACTCGCGCAGGAGCACCGAGCGGTCATCGGGCTTCGTCGAGCCGTCTAGACGAAGGTACTTGATACCGCGGAAGCGCAAGAAGTCTTCCATGATGTCCATGATGGCCGTCATTTGGAAGAAGATCAGCACACGGTGGCCGGTGGAGAAAAGCTTCGGCAGAATTCGGTCCAGCAGCTCAAACTTGCCCGCGACGCGGAAGAGATCCGGGCCGTTTTCCTTGCTGGGGTTGATCGCCGCCTCCACCTGTTCAAAGGCGTACGGGTGGTTGCAGATCTTGCGCAGCTGCATGATGGCGTTCTGCAATCCGCGAATCCCAGTGGGCTTTGTGACCTGGCCAGCCGGGCCGGCGTCGCTCATGATCATCTTGTGCTTCTTCATCTGCTGATACAGCTTGGCCTGCAGGGCGCTCATGCGGCACTTGATCACCTTCTCGACCTTGTCCGGAAGCTCAGACTCGACGTCCTTCTTCAGACGGCGCAGCAAGAACGGACGCAGCACCTTATGCAGACGCTTAATGATCAGCAGCGCCTCTTCTTCGTTCAGCTGCATGCTGTTGTCGTTGGTGCCCGTGTTGACGAACGGCGTGTTGAACCACTCGTCGAAGCTCTTGATCGAGTTGAAGATCTTGGGCAGCACAAAGTTGAGTAGGGCCCAGAGCTCAGGCAAGTTGTTCTGCAGCGGTGTACCGGTGAGCAGCAGACGGTAGCGACTCGAGTAGTTTTGCGTGAGCGTCACCGTGAGCTTGCTCTGGGTATTCTTCATGCGGTGGCCCTCGTCGATGATCATAAAGGTCCACTTGATCTTGCCCAAGAGGTTCTTTTCCTTGATGATGTACTCGTAGGTCGTGAGCAACACCTGGAAAGTGCCCATCTTGAGCTGTGCCGCGAGCTGCTTGCGCACGCTCGGAGTACCCTTGTATACCAGCGTCGACACCGACGGCGCCCACTTGTTGAACTCGTTCACCCAGTTCGTCAGCGTCGAGAGCGGCACAATGACCAGGTACGGTCCGTTCTGCTTCTTCGACTCGATCAAGAAGGTGATCAGCGAGATGGTCTGGATCGTCTTGCCAAGACCCATTTCGTCGGCGAGAATGCCATTCAGCCGGTTGTTGTACAGGGACACCATCCACTGCAGACCCTTCATCTGGTACTCCTTGAGCTTGCCACCAACCAGGATCGAGGGCTGCTCGATGATCTTCTCCGTGTACCGGTGCGCCACGGAGTAGTAGTCCACGCGGCCCGTGTCCTCTGTCGGATCGTCCTGCCGCGAGGCGCCAAATGTCGTCTCGTCCACACCGCCGTCTGCAGACATGCGCTTGTCCAGCGCGTGGAGGTCGGCGTGCGCCTCGTCGTTCTGCTGCGCCTGGACGGCCTGCGCAAGGTTGTCGAGGTACGCGTCGGTCTGCTGCAAAAGGTGCGTGATACGCGTATCCTTGGCGGTGTCGATCAGTTTCAGATACGCCTCTTCGTCGTCGGCCTTGAGCGCATTCAGACGCTCCTTGGCGATGCGCTCCACACGCTTCTGCTCCTCGCGCTCGGTGTCCGCGTGGAACTTGAGCACCAGGCGACCGATGCGCCGCGCCTGATCCGATGCCTTGTTGTGCGCAGCCACCAGGTCCTTGCCGTGGGCGCAGATCATCGACAGGTAGTCCGTATGGCGCTGCTTCGCCTTGCGCTCACGCTCCGTGCGCTGCTTGCGCTCAAGCTGTTCCGTGACGCGCGCATCGCGCAGCGCCTGCTTACGGACCCGGCGGAAGGCCGAGCGGTCCAGACCAAGCGTCGTGGCCAGCCGCATGCTCGCAACGACCTTCTCACGCAGCTGCTGCTGGCGCTCAAGGAGGTGCAGCGACTTGAGCTCGATCAGCGCCTTGACCTTGGCGTTGTGCCCTCGCGCCGCATCGCCGTTCAACTGCTCCTGCAGCGGCGCATCGCGCGCACGCACGGCGTCTTCGACCGTCGGCACCTGGGCCATCGTCGACGGGAACGACTCAAGCTCACGGATACGCTGCTGGATGCGCGCACGAATAAACATGTCGCGCTCCTCGAGCAAGAGACGCGCATCGATGCCTGCCGGGAGCAGACTCGGGACGAGAAGGCGCTGCTGCATCGAGGACAGATCGTCGCCGGCCTTTGTGCTCGGTTTGGCAAGCAGCGTAAAGGGGTGGAGATAGGCGTTGTATGGGTACACGGGGCTCGTCGGGTCGTCCTTGGGGGTTTCAGCGCGTGGCGCGTCTTGCGTGGGCGTCGCATCCTTTGTGGTCTTGGACGAGGCGCCCTGCTTCACCGCCTCGGGTCCGTTGGCGGCCAGCAGCGCCGCGTGTGAATCCGCCGCAGCATCCACGACCTTGTTGGTGACACTCGCCGAGGCCTCGCCTTGGTCAGGCTTAGTGTCCTGCACGGCATCCTGCAGCTGTGCCGACATGGGCTGGTTACGCGATAGCTGCTTGAACGCGCCGACCTGGTTGCGGAGCGTCGAGAGTTGCTCATTCGACAGCGCCGGGCCGCTGCCGCCCGGGAACGCGACGTTGGCCGCACCGTTGCCGGGCTGACTAGGAGACTCGCTCGATGCACCCTTGTTCGCGGGCTTGCCCTGCTGCGAGGCAAGCTGCTGCATGCGCAGCTGCTGCATGTACTGGACGGCCTTTAGCGTCTGTACGAGCGAGGCATATTCTGGATTCGTCTGCTCGGTGGCGCCGCTCGCCTTAAGCTGCTGCATACGCTGTGGTGAGCCGAGGAACACGTACGGAGACCGACTGCTGCAGGCGTTCCTTGGTCATCCCCGCGAGCTGGCGCTGCGCCTGAATGGGGAGCTGACTCAAGAGACTGGTCACGCCCTGGGCGGAGTCCCCACTGGGCGGAGCCTGAGGTGAAGAGGTGTTGCCCTTGGGGTCCTGGGCCCCCTTGGCTTGGGACGACTGGGCCTCCATCGTGTGGGCTCGCGACTACCTTCCACGGGAGGACCGATCGGGCTTAGGGAAAGGGAGAGGGAAGGGCACTGGGGGAGGATGCTCTCCAGGCCAAGAGACAATAGGGGGACGGTCCACTGGTGTTGCTCTCTCGGACTCGCGACGCGTCCAACTTGCAGCTAGGAAATCAGCCGCGCTCGCGTTTGGATCTCGGCGCGTAATGTCCGACCTGCGTGCAAACAGGGGGCGTTGTCGAACCGGGCCCGGCTGGAAGCGCTGATCTCAGCCTCAGCCCCGGCGGCCGACACGGCGGCCAATGGGATCGACGCATACCCATGCTTCACGTGAGGGAAACTACCTCCACTATGCCACGTGCTGTTCCATCGACGCACTAGGCCTGCAGGTGCAGGGCCTCGACAAACGATAGGAGATCATCGCGCTTCACCTCCAGAACGCTCGAGTCGAATCGGTCGTTCCGCATTCGAGCGCCGCTGCTGGCGGCGGCTTCCTGGAAGGCAAGGCCAAAGCGGTTGCGACCCACGTCGCCGTAGTCAGGAGCTCCGACGATGCCCACCACCGTATAGGTGTCCCGCGCCTTGTCGAGCGCTGCGAGCACAAAGGGCAGCGACTGCAACGTATGCTGTTGTTCAACGAGCTCAGCCGACTCGTCATCCTTGCTCCGCCGCTTGCTGCGCCGGGCTGCCGCACGGCGCTCGGTCTGCTCGCTAACGATGTCACGCAGCGCATCGATCAGCCAAAACCCAAGGCGCGTCAGAGTGTCGGGGTGCACGAACAGGTGCAGCTGCGGCCCGTCCTGTAGCACAGTTAGTCGGAAAGAGCGCAGTGTCTTGATCGATTGTTTTACGATGATGCTCACGCCCTGCGCGACGATGGCCTGGTGTAGAGCCTTGGCAAGCTGCAACGAGTGCTGCAGCAGGTGGATACTCGAGGCTTTCTGCACATCCATCGCGCGGTAGGCCTCAAAGAAGTTCTGCACCCAGGTCGCCGAGGGCAGATTCTCAAAGTCGGCGCCCGCGCGTTCGTCTTCCGGCTCGTCCTCGTCGACGCCGCGCGCACCGACATGCACGCCGGTGTCCTGCAGCGACCACAGATGTCGCGGGCCATACGTCGCAGCTCCGCGGTCCGCAGCGCTGTCAACCGCACGCGTGCTGGTGACTGCGTCGGAGCGCACGATCTGCGTGCCCTCCACCTCGACGCGGACGCCGTGCGCCGCCTGCAAGAGCGCCGAGAGGCCCTCGACCGCGTCGGAGGCGCTGAGCGGCATGGAGCGGAAACCGTACGAGCGGGTGAACGACTTGAAGACGAGGTCCGTGAGCCCGTACTCGGGCGCGATTGACTCCATACGGCGCACGAGCGATTCCTTCAGGTCCAAATCCATGTGCTCATAGGTCTGCCGGCAGTTGGCGAGCGATAATCCCATCTTGGCCAGCAGCCCACGCAGCTTGCTGATGCCTTTTTCGCGCCAGATTCCGAGCTTCGCGGCGACGTACGACGTGTGGTACATGCTTGTCTCCAGACTCCAGTGCCGGTAAAGGGTGAAGCGCAGCTCTTCAGGAACCACACGGATCGCCGAGTCGTCCGCGCCATACATGTTCACATCGCGCAGGCCACGGACCTCGACGGGTCGCACATCGTCGGAGCCTGTCGCGACGACGTCCGAGGCGAGCGCCGAGGCATACCCCTCGTACGTGCCAGAATGGATCGCATTTGTGATATATTGCGCCGTGAGGCCCAGAATCGCATACCAAAGGCAGTCGCGGTCTCCGCGACCCAGTGAGACAGCGAGCAAGTACATCATCTGAGCGATGCTCATGCCGGTCCAGCTGCCCCGTGAGTAGTATTTGGCCAGGATCGCACGGTAGATATTGCGCTGTTCGCCATCGAGTCGCCGTGTACGCTTCCGCGACGCATCCTCCGCTGGCGACCGAGCACGCTTAGCGGACGAACCATCCGCAGGGGTATCTGATGCAGGGTCGCCGCCCTCTCCGTCGTCGTCGCCATGTTCTGGGTCATGGTCCTCTTCATCATCGTCTTCGTCTTCGTCCGAGTCAGAATCTACGTCGAACTCGAGCATTTCGTAGGCCTCGCGCTCTCGTCCGAGGCGTTCCTCGACTTCGCCGTCGTCCCAGATGTAGATGTGGTCGTTCGCCTGTGACGTCGCAAACAGATTACTCAAGTTCCAAGGGCGGTGCGCGTCAAGCACATGCAGTGTGCAGTTCGGTGGCAGGGGTATCGAGGTCGGGAGGGGCATCAACGAGCCGAGATTGAGGAACACGAGCGTGTGCAACTGGCGTGAGTCGCGTGGCTTACCTCCAAGTGTCCCTCGACATCCTCCACGAGCACTTGCTGCAGGGAGCGGTAGCCGTTCACCGGCGTCACGCGGAATGCAATCTCGTCGTCGGCCAAAAGACGCGTAAAGACGCGTGCCGCGGCCAGCGAGTCGACCTGCGGCGTGGTGAGGATCAGCACCGTGGCGCCTCCCGGCGCCTCAGCGCCAGGATCACCGAGAATCCGTCTCCGCGCCGTGCGCAGAATCTGACGGTACGCGTCCGCGTACTCCAGGGTGCCCGTGGTGCGCGCGCGCGCATCGCCTGTCTCGCGCGGGCGACAGACGAGCACCATGAAGAAACGCGTCGCGGACGCGTCGCGATGACTAAAGTAGCTGTATGGAGGTGCGTCTCATGCCGACGCGAGCGTCACGAGCAGATTCTTGACGTTCGGCAGCGTGTTGCGCAGATCGAGGACCGGGACGCCGTGCGCCTGCATGAGCAGCTCGATATCTTTGTTGAGAAGAAAGACTCCGTATTCGTAGCGGTATGGCTCGATGCCTTTGCCGTACAGTGCAAATGTGCGCGGCCCATTCATCACGCTGATCCCGTCTTGGACCACAGCGCGGCTGCCCACGGGGCGCACGGGATACGGCAGGTTGGTGTGCAGGTAGTTGCTCGCAAGGACCACGATCTGCGCGACATACGCGAGTGCCGCGGCCGTCTCCTCGAGATTCGTCTTGTGGACAAGCGCACCCGAGCGGTCGTCGGTGGTCGCGGCCCCGTTCGGCAGGTCGAGGCCCGCGATCGAATAGAGCAGCTCGCGCGCACTCTCGAGCTGGATCGGGTAGATGAATTCAAGGTCGCGCAAAAGACGCACACGGTGCTGCTGGATGGCGCGCTGCACCTCTTCGGCTTGTTCACTGCGTCAGGAAAGCGTTACGCACCGTTTCGCGAATGTGGCGGCGCGCACTTGCGCGTGGCGCTCGCGGAGGCTGCCGATTAGTGAAGCCCCACGCGCGAGGTTCTCGCGCCGCTGCTCCAGCGCCTTGCGCGCCTGTACGAGAGACGTGCGCACTGTGTGAGTCTCACTCGCACGTACGTTCAGCCAGCTCGTCTTTGCGAGACTGGACCAAGTGGCGTAGGTCCTTGGCGGTGTGCCGAGCCTCGAGCTGCCGGCGCTGCGTGAGGGCACACACATACCTTGACGCTCAGCGCGCTGTTGGTGAGCGCGCCGCCACACCGCTCCTGTAAGGCATCGTGGGTGTGCTGGAGCGCGGCAAGCTCGCCCTGTGCGCGTATAATCTGGCAAGCCTGTCCGAATGTATAGCTGTGCTTCATCTGCGTCTCGACCATGGAGAGGAGCATGGCGCGACGCCCCGCCTCGTCGGCGTCGAGCTCCTGTGTCTCTTGGTCGTGAATCGCGATGTATTCGAGGTGGGCATCGGTTTCACTGGAGCGCAGGCCGAGGTAGACGACGTTCGCGCGGGTATCACGGAGGCTGCTGAGCTCGGAGCCGACCGAGGACAGCGTGCGGAGGTCCACCTCGACCTCCCAGACGCAGATCCAGCGTTCATGTGTGCTTGCGTAGAGCCCAACGAGCAGTTCCGACGTCTGGGACCACGCCCACGGTGCAAAGTCGCGCGACGGGCAGAGGGGCGCGCTGGTATACTCGCCCCACGAGGCGTGTGCGCCGTGCGCCGGAGGACTTACGTAGAAGGGCACCTCGTTAGGTCGCCGCAGCGTCACTAAGCAAGCGAGGGCTGGAGACGGGGCTGATGTCGAAGCATCTGGAGCGTCTGCTGCCACGTCGAGATTGCGCACATGCACGGCGGCGAGGCAGGCGAGGCGCCGGAGGGCGGCAGCCATCGTCGCGCCAGGTGGAGGAAATCGGGCGTTTTTTGGCGGACGATGACCACTGTGCGGCCGTTCGAGGCCAGCGACCTGTTCCGTTTCAACAATGTGAACATGGACCACTGGACCGAGACATACAGCAATGGATTCTACCTGAACTATCTTGCGCAGTGGCCCGATATGATGCTGACGGCGACCGCGGCGCATTCCGGCCGGATGATGGGGTATGTGCTGGGGAAGACGGAAGGGCGCGCGCCCAAGCGGCTCTCTGCGGAGCCACCGACGCTGCATGGGCATGTCACGGCCGTGACGGTCGCGCCCGAGTACCGCCGGCTGCGTGTGGCGGAGATGTTGATGGACTTTTTCGAGCTGGTGTCTGAGCGGGTGTACGATGCGTTCTTCGTCGACCTGTTTGTGCGCCCGTCGAATGCCAAGGCGATCGGGATGTACGAAAAGCGCGGCTACTCGATCTACCGACGGGTGCACGAGTACTACCGGGGCGGCGGTGCGGATACGCTCGAGGACGGCCTTGGTATGTGCACGGCTGACGCAGACATGCGCAAGCCCTTGCCGCGGGATACGAAGCGGCAGACGGTGCGCAAGAACGGCAACAGTGTGGTGGTGCGGCCTGAGTACGTGGCGAGCTGACACAGGGCGACGCTCTTCCCGCCGCTCGTGCGGCCCGGGGTGTAGCGCATGGGCGAGCTCGATGGGATGGCATAGGTGTAGCAGGCTACTTGGGGGGCTGGTACGGCTCCACGAGGTACTTGGAGAGCGAATCGAGCTTCGCGGACCCGCGCACCTCCTCGGTGAGCAGCGGGATCTTGACGATGTTGAAGTCCTCGGCGTACAGGTCGACCATCTCGGCGAGGTACTTTTCCTGCATCGCCTTGCGCACGCGGCAGTGCTCGCAGTTGGAGCCCGGCGGGGGGTAGAGGAGCTGGTTGCAGACAATCGCGTGGGTATCGATGTCGTACTGCGTGAGCTCCTGGATCAGGCGCTCCGTCTCGTAGAGCGAGAGGAACTCGGCAATGCACACGCACACGAACGTCGTCTTGTCGGCGTCCTTGAACTGCGTGTTGACCTCGGTGATGACCTGCCGCATGGACTCGAGCTTCGCGAACATGTCCTCCTGCGAGCCCTGGCCGCCGCCCATCATGCTGCTGAGCTGCGAGAACATCGGGCCCAGGCTCTTGCCGAACGAGCTGAACTTCGCGAGCGCCTTCTCGAGCACGGACGGGAAGGAGAGGAAGCGCAGCGTGTGTCCGGTGGGCGCGGTGTCGAACACCACGACACTGTACTCCATCGACTTGACGAGCTTCATGATCTCGGCGAAGCCCATCGCCTCGTCGACACCGGGGATGGCGAACGCGAGGTCCTGCATGAACGGCGCCATGGCGCCTCCTTGCTGCTCGGCTGCGTCAGACGCGGCACGTACACTGCTCGATCATCTCCTGCATGCTGCTCGTCGGGTCGATCTCCATTGCGCTCAGGTTCTCGAAGCCGTTCACTTTCACCGCCTCGCGGCCGAACTTCTGGCCGAACGCGTCCGAGAGGTTGTGCGCCGGGTCGGTGGAGATCAGGAGCACGCTCTCGCGCACCTTGGCGAGCTGGATCGCGAGCGCGCACGACGTGGTCGTCTTACCGACACCACCCTTGCCGCCGCAGAAGACCCACTTCAGCGACTTTTGGTCGAGAATGCTCTGCAGCGTCGCGGGCTGCGCGTCGTCCACGGTGGTCGCCATGGTGTGTGCTGGAAGGGCACGTGCCCTCCACGTGCTGCCTCTGTGCCTGGGCGACGATGCACCGGTGGTACGCCCGGCGGGTCGTCGTGCTGCTGCTCGTCGGCGCGTGTGTGCGTGCGGCCGGCGCGCCGAGCGCACAAGAACTCGCACGCCGCCCGCGCGTGCACGAGACGCGCATCCCATACACGAGCCTCCCGCCCGATCCTTCGCACCTGCTCGATCTCGAGCTGTCCAACGTGCTGCTCGCGACGACGATCGACGGCAGCCTGCTCGGCGTGGACCGCACGAGCGGTGCCGTGCTGTGGGACCTGTCGTCGTCGCATGCGGCGTCCGTGCCGGATCTGCTGCAGCCGCTCGTCGCGTCGCACTTCGGCGCCGACCACCGCACGCTCGAGCAGCTCGCGGCCGATGCTGTCGCGCACGGCGACACCGAGACGCTGCGCGTGCTCGAGTCCGGCGGGATCTACGTCGTGGAGCCGTCGTCTGGCGGCGATCTGTACATGCTGCGCACGCGCACGGAGCACGGCGAGTCGCGCCCGCAGCTCGAGAAGATGCCCTTCTCGCTGCCGGACCTCGTCGCGCTCAGCCCCTTTTCGCTGAGTAGCGACGACACACGCATCTTTGTCGCGGAGAAGCACACACGCCTCGTCGAGCTCAACGTGTTCACCGGCTCGATCGGCACCGTGTTCGACGCGAAGGACGCGTTCCTCTACGACGTCCCCCACCGCGCCGCGTATGGCGGCGCGCGGCAGGACGACCGCAGCGAGTACGACGCGATCGAGTCGCCGTGGGTGTACGTCGGGCGCACCGACTACACACTCACCATCCACGTGCGGCACACGCCGAGCGCGGCGCAGACGCTCCACTACAGCGTCTACGCCCCGAACAGCGCCGACCAGGACACGGCGGCGCTCTGGGCGCAGCACGGCGCACAGATCGACCGGCGCGGCGTGCTCATCGCGCCCGAAGAAAAGGCGCTCGTGTGCTTTGACCTGTCGCGCATTCCGCGCGCGCGCCGGAACGAGGCGCCGCGCATGCCGCCCGTGCTCTGGACGCGCACGCTGAACACGAGCGTCGTCGACCTCTTTGACGTGGTGTTTGTGCCCCCCACGGCGCCCGCCGCCGATACCCCCCTGCTGCGCCCGATCATCGCGCCGCACACCGCCAGCGAGGTCGCGCAGATCGTCCAGCAGCAGCGCAGCGGCGTCGCGAGCCACGCGCCCAGCGCATACCTCGGCATGTCGCCCGGCGGCAGCCTGTACGCGCTCGGCCAGTCGCGCTACCCGCTCGTGGAGCTCGCGGCGCCGGCTGCCGCGACCACCGGCCAGGTGCCGTCCGCCCACTCGCTCCAGCCGTGGCTCGGCGGGTACGAGGTGCCGAACCAGCCGCCGCCGCGCGCCGTGCCGCTGCTCGACGCGCCGTTCCGCGACCACGTGCCGCAGCTCGGCGCGCCGGCGGCGCTGCCCAAGCCGTGGGTCGATGCGCCGGGGCTGCTTGCCTTGCGCGTGCTCGGCCTCGCGCTCTTCGTGTTTGTCGTGGTGCGCGGCTACGTGCTGATCCGCCGCGACCGCTCGCCGCTCCTGCTCACCACCGAGGCGCTGCACTTTGACGGCGAGGCGCCGGCGGACGCCAAGGAGCGCTTGCCTGCCGCGGATGCGCCGGAGGCGCGCGCGGAACCGCGCGAGGCGCACGACGCATTCGCGCCGGAGCGCGCGGCGCCCGACGCTCCCGTGGCGCCCGAGCCCGAGGCGTCCGGCGCGGCGGACACATCGCTGCCCGTGCCCGAGAGCGAGCGCGGGGACGCGTCCGAGTCCGAGTCGCCGCAGCCTGCGCCGACGCCCGAGGAGGACACGAAGCGGCGGCGGCGGCGGCGTGGCAAGCGTGCGGGCGCTGCGGTGCTGGCGCGGCAGGCGCCGGCGGCGCGACGCGAGGACTCGGCGGAGCCCGCGCCTGGGCCGATGCCGCCGCGCGAGGCGACGCCGAGCGGCGGCGAGGTCGCGCCGTCCGCGCTGCAGATCTCGGACGAGGTGCTTGGGTACGGCTCGTCGGGCACGGTCGTGTTCCGCGGCACATTCCAGGGGCGCGCGGTGGCCGTGAAGCGCCTGCTGCGCGACTTTGTGCTGATGGCCTCGAAGGAGGTGTCGCTGCTGCAGTCGGCGGACAACCACCCGAACGTGATCCGGTACTTTTGCCAGGAGCTCACGCCCAACTTTCTGTACATTGCGCTGGAGCAGTGCCCCGCGAGCCTGGCGGACCTGGTGGAGCGCCCGGTGGAGTATGCGCATTTGGCGCAGCTCTTTGAGCCGCGCCAGGCCTTTCGGCAGATCACCGCGGGGCTGCAGCACCTGCACTCGCTCTCGATCGTGCACCGCGACATCAAGCCGCAGAACATCCTCGTGACGCTCGGCACGCAGAACAAGCTGCGGATGCTGCTCTCCGACTTTGGCCTGTCGAAGCGCATGGACGGCGTCGCGCAGAGCAGCTTCAGCCAGTCGTTCACGCAGCCGGGCGGCACGGTCGGCTGGCGCGCGCCCGAGGTGCTGCGCGGGCAGCGCTCGCTGCTCCCGCGGCCCGAGAGCGAGGAGAGCGCGCGGCTCACGCGTGCGGTCGACATCTTCTCGCTGGGGTGCGTCGCGTTCTACATGCTCACGCGCGGTGCGCATCCGTTCGGGTCGCAGTACGAGCGCGAGATGCACATCATGCAGGACGCGCCGGACCTCACTGCGCTCGACGAGGTCGGCGAGGACACGGCCGAGGCGCACGCGCTGATCCGGAGCATGATTGCCCACGACGCGACCGCGCGGCCGTCTGCGGAGCGCGTGGCGCAGCACCCCTTCTTCTGGAGTGCGCAGCGCCGCCTCAGCTTTTTGCAGGACGTGAGCGACCGCCTCGAGACGCTCGAGCGCGAGCCGCCGTCGCTCGCGGTGCAGCTGCTCGAGCGCGACGCGGACGCGGTGATCGGCGCAGACTGGCGCCGGCGCTTCGACCGCGCCTTCCTGGAGGACCTGGGGCGCTTCCGCAAGTACGACCGCGGCAGCGTGCAGGACTTGCTGCGCGTCATCCGGAACAAAAAGCACCACTTCCAGGACATGCAGCCGCAGCTCAAGAAGCAGCTGAGCCCGATGCCCGAGGGCTTCCTGCTCTTCTTCACGCGCCGCTTCCCGCAGCTCTTCCTGCACGTATACCAGGCCATGGAGCAGCTGCCGATGCTGCGCAGCGAGCCGATGTTCCGCGGCTACTACCAGGACGAAGATGCATAGCTGTATAGTATGTACGATTACGGCCCCCCCATCGCGACCTCGCGGTCAATCACGCTCTTCTCGAGCTTGATCAGGATCGTCGTCCGGTTCGGGTATGCCGCCGTCGGCACGCCGTGTGCCGTGACGCGTGCAGGCTGGGTGAGCAGAGAGGCACGTACGAAGCCAAGCGCATCGAGCGCGCCCTCGACGATGCCCGCAGCGTATGCCTCGACGCTGAGCTGCGTCATCTCCTTTGGGATCGAGATGCCCCGCGAGAGCAGCGGGTCGTTCGTCGAGATCATGTCTGGGTCAGCGCGGGACGTACATTCGTCGCTGCGCCCCGACTCCGTGCTGCGCTCGAGGCTGTCAGCCTGCATGCCAAACACCGCCTTCCAGAACGTCGTGTGGAGCCAGAGCAGTGTCGGCAGCAGACGCGTCTCGCGCCGCGGCTTCTTTGGATTCGCGCTCGTCTCCTTGCGGTGCGCGAGGAGGATCAGCGCACGCTGCCCGACGCGTGCGCCCATCGTCGAGAGCAGGCGCTCAAAGTCGGCGATGCCCGAAACGCGCGCCTGCGCGTACGCGACCATCTCGGCAAAGAGGAACTGGAGCGCGCCGAGGTCGACTTCGCTCGCGCGCAGCTTGTCGCGTGGGCGCTCGAGGATATCGGGCACGGGCCCACTCGGGCGCACCTCGGACGCCGCAGGCAGCGGGTAGGTGTGCGTCACCGGCGCGGCCCCCGGTGAGTTCAGCGCAAAGGTCGCGGCCCAGGGCCCCGGCGGCGGCGGCGGCGGCGGGGCGTTGGCCATGGTGGAGAGCCAGGTGGAGGTTGGCCAGAGACTACAAGACTCCACTACAGATCGTCGAGGTCCGAGTCGCCCTCCTGGTAGTCATCGGGCTTGCCCGTGCCCGAGGGCTGCGCATCCCCTTCGTCGTCGTCGTCGTCGTCGTCGTCATCCTCGCCGTCGTCCTCGTCATCGCTGTCGTCGCTGTCCGCCTGGTCGAGCCACTCGAGGAAGGGCGCAGCGGCCTTGCGGACGCGCTTCGACGTGTCCTTGTCGACGTACTTCTTCGAGACGTGCGTGCCCCACTGGCGCGCGATATCCTCATCCAGCACATCCATCTGGTACAGGCCCATGAGCAGCTTCGGGACGCCATTCGGGATGAGCGACGGGTGCTGCAGACCCGCGAGGCGCTCGATGCCGCCGAGCATGGCTTTTTGGTGTTTCTCCGAGGTGACCATCTTGAGGAGCATCGGCGCATACTGCTCGACCTGCTGCGGCGCCTTGTCGTCAAAGAGCGCCTGGAAGAGCACCTGGAGCGTCTTGTGCTTCTTCTCGATGCCGAGCTCCTGCGCCTTCTTGTAGACGTCCGCGGCGCCGAGCGACTGGCCGCTTTCGCGCGTCTCGAGGATCCACGTGCCGAACTGCGAGTACGGCGACGACTCGCCCTCGTCGTCGTCGTCGTCGACGGTGAGCACCGTGTTCAGCTTGCCCTCGAGCGCCTTGACGCGCTCCGCGACGGCGGCCTCGGAGGTGTCCACGGACCAGTCCTCGTCGT
Organism: Malassezia obtusa; assembly: GCA_029542945.1. Lineage (NCBI taxonomy): Eukaryota > Fungi > Basidiomycota > Malasseziomycetes > Malasseziales > Malasseziaceae > Malassezia > Malassezia obtusa. The sequence continues at coordinate 1,483,295 of CP119935.1, read as the reverse complement.
CGTTCTTCTCCGCGGCACGCTGCTCGGCGGTGGGGATGTGCGCGGCCTCGGAGGCGATGCGGCGCGTGAGCTCGTCGTCGCTGCCGCCGTTCGCCTCGTCGTCGCGGTCGACCGACTGGCCCGAGGAGGCGCCGGCGCCCTTGGCGCCCTTGACGCGCTTCGGCGGCGGGTTCTTGCTGATGAAAGTTGTGAGCTTGTGGCGCGGGTCAAGCGACGTGCGCTTGCCGCACGCCTTGCAGTCGCGCAGGATGTCGCCGTCGCGGATCTTGAGGTCCGTCTCGGGGTTTTTGCACGCGCCACAGAGCACGAAGCGGTCGATGAACCCGTCGAGGAGCTCACGCAGGCGGTTCGCATCGTGCGCGCCGTTCACAATGTAGCGGTCGCCCTTCTCGTCGACGATCGTCTGGGCGCCGAGCTCGAAGCCAAAGTACTTGGTCGCGTCTGGGTGAGTGGCGCACGTACATGTCGGCGGGCGGCTCAGCGCGCGCGAGATGTCCGACATGTTGGGAATCACCGTCTTAATGCCGTTACCGCGGCCCTCGATCTTGGTCTCGAGCAACGGCATCCTGCGTCAGGAGAAGGACACGTACCGGTAGCGGTAGAACTTGTCGTCCACGTCGCGGCGAATGTTGACAATGGTCATCTTGCTTACTTAGAAAGGGGGCTTGACACGTCGGGTGATCGGCGGGGTCGTCGATAGCAAAGCTGTTGTCGCGTACGTATGTATCATAAACCGCTGCGCAGATTCGTCGAGCACAGCAGACGCGTCCGATGGGGGAGCGAAGGCAACCGCCGGAACTCGGAGTGTGTCACGTGTCTTGCGCACGCCGCGGCACGATGGCGAGCACGGGCCTCGGCGCGCCGCGCGACGCGGCACGGCGCGCGCAGGAGCGCTACGAGGCGCGCGAGGCGTCGACGTACACCATATGGGCACCCTCGCCGCCCCACTCGCTCTCGGACAGCGACGAGGAGGCGCGCCGCCGGCGCTCGCCCAGCGCAACGCCCTCGGACGCCCCGCGCGCGCGGCGGCACCACCGGCACCGCACGCACCGGCACCGCGATGCGCCGCGAAGGCACCGGCACCGGCACCGTACGCGTGCCGAGGATGACGCGCCGCGCGCACGGCCGTCCGCATCGCCGCGGTCCGACGAGGAAATCGGGCCGCAGCCGCTCGCGAACGACGCCGCACCGGTGGATGCGCGCGCGTACGGCCCCGGTCTGCTGCCGAACGAGGGCGCAGCAATGGCCGCGTTTGCCCAGAGCGGCAAGCGCATCCCGCGGCGCGGCGAGATCGGGCTGGATGCAGAGCAGATTGCGTCGTTCGAGCGTGCGGGGTATGTGATGAGCGGCGCGCGGCACGAGACGATGAATGCGGTGAGGCAGCGCAAGGAGAGCCAGGTATATTCTACGGAGGAGCGGCGCGCGCGTCTGCGGCAGCAGGCCGAAGAGCGCGCGCGGAAGGAGGCGGAGGTCATTGCGCAGTTCCGCGAGATGGTCGATACGCTGCAGAGCACGCGCGGCGCGCCGCGCTAGTCGCGATGCGCGGCGTCCCATGCGGCCGCCGCACGCAGGCGCTCCACGGTCGGCGCCTGCCCGAGGCGGAGCGCGACGTCCGCGACGGGCGGCCCCGCCTTTTGCCCGGTGAGCGCGATGCGCAGGCTCTTTTGGACGGCCGCGCGGCCGTCGGGCTGCGCCTTCATCCACGCTTGCAGCGCGGCAGGCAGCTCTGCATCATTCCATACGTTGATACCCTCGAAAAAGGTCTGGGCGGCGCTTAAAACCGCGTCTGTGTCAGTCGGTCACGTACCGAACGCCGGTGTGGGTACGGAGCGGCGGAAGCGGCGGCACTCGTCGCTGCCCCAGTCGGGCGACGCAAAGAGGTACGCGACGCTTGCAGGTACCTGCTCGAGTGTGTCGACGCGCTGTGCGGCGAGCGCCGCGGCGTCGAGGAGCGCGTCGTCCGATGCGCCGTCGGCCGCCTCGCCAAGCGCCGTGCGGAAGAGCGGGCGGAGGCGCGCGAGCATCGCAGGGCGTGTGCGTGCGTCGTGCACCTTGGCAGCGAGGTGCCGGCGGTTGAGGAACGGGAGCTTGTCGGTCGGGAGTGTCGCGCGCGAGTGTGAGATGCGTGCAAGGTCAAACTGCTCGATGAGCTGCGCCATCGTGAGCACCTCGGCGTCGTCTGCATCCGCGTGCTGGTGGTTGTAGCCAGTGAGTGCGACGAGGTTGACGAGCGCCTCGGGCTCGATGTGCTTCGCGCGGTAGTCGTCGACGCGCACGTCGCCGGAGCGCTTCGAGAGCTTGCTGCCGTCCGCGTTGATCAGCAGCGGGAGGTGCACGAACGCGGGAGGCGAGACGTCCAGCGCCTCGTACAGCGCGAGGTGCTTCGGCATGGACGGCAGCCACTCTTCGCCGCGGAGGACGTGCGTGATGGCCATCTCGGTGTCGTCGACGACGGACGCGAGGTGGTACGTCGGCCACCCGTCGCTCTTGACGATGATCGGGTCGTCGCCCACGCCGCCAATCACATCCGGACGGAAGGTCATCCGGCCGTACACCGCGTCGTCGTACGCAAACGTCCGGTCGGGCTCCATGCGCAGGCGCACGACGAATGGCTCGCCGCGCGCGATGCGCTCCTGTGCCTCGTCCTCGCCGGGTGGCAGGTATGCCTCGCGCATGAGTGCCGATGCACGCGCGCCGACCGCGCGCTGCGTCGGTGGGCGAAAGTCGCGGTACGCGCGCCCCGCGCGCAGCAGGCGCTCGGCGTATGTGCGGTAGATGCCGAGGCGCTCGGACTGCACGTACGGGCCGTATGCGCCGCCCTGGAGCGGCCCCTCATCGAAGGTAATGCCTGCCCACGCCAGTGCGTGCTGCAGTGCATCGGCCGCGCCGGGCACGAGGCGCGACTGGTCCGTGTCCTCGATGCGCAGGACGCATGCGCCGTTCGTGTGCCGCGCGAGAAGGAAGTTGAAGAGCGCGGTGCGGAGCCCGCCGACGTGCAGGTATCCGGTGGGCGATGGGGCAAAGCGCACGCGCGCCGCGGTGGCCGCGGGCGCGCCGGCGTGCGCGGCGGCCGCGCGACGCAGCGAAGGCGCTAGCATGCTCGGCGCGTGTTCGGTGGAGGCGACGTCGGCCGATCGGCCGCGCTGGGGCGCCGCCCCATGGCGTGCGCAGCTGCCCCGCCACTGCCTCTCCACCTGCACCCCGCACTTGGCTGATCAGCATGGATCCAAGCAAGGGCGCCGTGTCGATTCCCCATCGGCTGCCCGTCCTGGTGCTTCCGTACCCCCAAGTCCTTCATCCCGGGCTCGTGCTCTCGGTGACGATGCCGCAGGCCGCGTGCCTCGGCCTCTTGCGCACGGCCCTCCAGGAGCGCAAGGAGCTCGACAAGCCGCGTGGCGACGGCACGCCCGCGCCGCGCGCGCCGCCGCAGACGCAGCGCCCCGTGCTTATCCTGTGTCTCGCGAAAGAGGGCGCAGAGGTCGGCGAGGTGCCGCCCGACTCGCTCGACGGCGTCGTGCGCTGGGGCTGTGTGGCGCGCGTGCTGCGCCTCGTGAACTCGCCCGCGACGGACGAGTGCCGCGTGCTCATCTCTGGCCTCGTGCGTGCCGAGGTCACGGAGCCTGTCGTGCGTGCGGAGCCCGCCGCGCCTGGGAGCACGGTCGTGGCGCTGCGTGCGTTTGCGCAGGAGCTCAGCGCCGCGCCGCCGAAGCACGAGACGCCCGCGGTGCGTGCGCTGCGTGATGTGGCGGCGCGCCTCGCGGAGCTCATGGGGCGCCCGAGCGTGCCGGCGAACCATGCGGCGCCGAACGCGGCGGTGGCGCGTGTGCCGATGCTGCCGCCGGCGCTGCTGCGGCGCGTGGCGGCCCTTGTCGAGAACGCCGAGCCGCTGCCGAGCGGGATGCTTGCGGACCTGCTTGTCGGTGCATTTGGCGGCGCGTGTGCGTGGGAGGACCGCGTGCACCACCTGTCGCTGGTCGATGTCGATGCGCGTGTCTCGTACACCACCGAGATGCTGGAGCGCGGCGTGGCGCGCATGGAGCAGCTGCGTGAGATGCTGCTCGCGATTCCGTACGCGCTGCACGACCAGCAGCGCACGGCGCTTGCGCGTGCGCAGCTCGAGGCGATGGCCGCCGAGCTCGGGCGCATCCACCCTGCGGTGATGACGGCGCTGCGCGTGTTCCAGGGCGACGATCCGCGCGCGGGCGACGAGCGTGCGGTCGTGCGGCGCGGTGTGCCCGAGAAGCGTGCGCCGGCTGTGACGCGGCGCATCGTCGGGCGCGAGGATGCGCCGCGTGCGCCGCCGAGCGACGACGAGGACGAGGACGAGGCGGGCGACGAGGTGGCGGCGCTGGCCGAGCGTCTCGAGAGCGTGCGCCTCACGCCCGAGGCGCGCAAGGCGTGCAACCAGGAGCTGCGCCGCCTGAAGCGCATGCCGACGCAGAGCATGGAGCGTGGGATCCTGATCAACTACCTCGAGACGATGGCCGACCTGCCGTGGGAGAGCACGTCGGCGGACCTCGATGCCGAGGAGCGTGCGCGCCTTGTGCCGCGCTCTGCGGCGGGCGAGCTGCATGACGAGGCGCTCATCCCCCGCGCACGCAAGGTGCTTGAGGCGGACCACTACGGGCTGGACAAGATCAAGAAGCGCATCCTCGAGTACCTCGCGGTGCTCGACCTGAAGCACGTGCAGGCGCGCGAGGCGGCCGCGGCGGGCGGCGCCGAGCGCCCTGCGCGGGTTGCCGTGCAGTACAAGGGCCCGATCCTCCTGCTCGTCGGCCCGCCGGGCACGGGCAAGACGTCGATCGCGCGCTCGCTGGCGGCGGCGCTCCAGCGGCCGTTTGCGCGTCTCTCGCTCGGCGGCGTGCGGGACGAGGCGGAGATCCGCGGCCACCGGCGGACGTACATCGGCGCGCTCCCCGGCTCGATCGTCTCGGCGCTGCGGCGCGCGCGTGCGAGCGACTGCGTGATGCTCCTCGACGAGGTCGACAAGCTCTCGAGCGGGAATGCGCTGCACGGCGACCCGACCGCTGCGCTGCTCGAGGTGCTTGACCCCGAGCAGAACCACGCGTTCAAGGACCACTACCTCAACGTCCCGCTCGACCTGAGCCGCGTGCTGTTCATCGCGACGGCGAACACGCTCGACACGATCCCCGAGCCGCTGCTCGACCGCACCGAGGTGGTCGCCGTCCCGGGGTACACGCACGACGAAAAGGTGGCGATTGCGCGGCGGCACATTCTCCCGAAGCAGATCGAGGCGCAGGGTCTGCAGCCCGCGCAGGTGCAGCTCGACGACGACGTGCTGCGTGCGATCGCCACGTCGTACACGCGCGAGGCCGGCGTGCGTACGATGGAGCGGCGCATTGCGGACGTGGTGCGTGCCAAGGCGGTGGAGTACGCCGAGGCGCGCAGTCTGGGCGGCGTGTCGTCTGGGCGTGCGTACGACCCGGCGGTGCGTGTCGCGGACCTCGACCGGCTCCTCGGGCGCGCGACGTACGAGCCCGAGGTCGCGGACGCCGAGGGCGTGCCCGGCGTCGCGACGGGCCTCGCCTACCAGGGCTCCGGGCAGGGCGGCATCCTCCACATCGAGTGCGCCTTCCTGCCGCCCGGGCGTGCCGAGCTGCGGCTCACGGGCTCGCTCGGGGACGTGATCCGCGAGTCGGCGGAGCTGGCGTTTGCGTGGGTCAAGTCGCATGCGTTTGCGCTCGGGATCACCGCGGACCGCGCGTCCGAGTTCCCGAAGCACGACGTGCACCTGCACCTCCCGTCGGGCGCCACGCCGAAGGACGGCCCGAGCGCGGGCGTGGCGATCACCTGTGCGCTCGTCTCGCTCTACCTGCGTGTGCCGCTCGACCCGCGCCTCGCGATCACCGGCGAGATCACGCTGCGTGGGCACGTCGCGCCCGTCGGCGGCATCAAGGAAAAGGTGCTCGGCGCGCACCGCGCGGGCGTGCGCAAGGTCGTGCTCCCGCAGCGCAACCGGCGCGAGTACGAGCAGGATTTGCCGCGTGCGGTGCGCGACGAGCTCCAGGCGGTGTTTGTCGGGACGATCCACGACGCGCTCGACGCCGTGTTTGGCCTGAGCCTCGAGGCGCAGATCAACACGCTCTACGGCGCCTCGGAGGGCCGCCGGCGGCTCCAGGAGCTCGACTGGCACCCGCGTCTGTAGCCGCCCGTGTATAGCCTGTAGGGCGGCGGGGTATCTATGCAAGGTGCGCGACGCGCTCCGCAAGCCGCTCGCGCGCGCGGCACTGCGCCGCGTACTGCACCGCGCCGCGGCGTGGCGCGCGGCTCACGTCGACGACGCGCGGCGCCGCCGCGAGCGCCGCGGCCTCTGCGGCGAGCGCCGGTGCGCGCGTCGCCGGCGCGGCGGGCGCACGCGCCGCGAGCGGCGGGAGCGCCGCGAGCGCCGCGAGGTGCGCCGCCGCACGCAGGTGCTGGTTGTCGGCGCGGAGCGTGCGCAGCGCACGGCGCACGTCGCCCGCGTCCGCCGCGGGCGCCGCGGCCTCGGGCGGCGCCGCGGGCGTGGCGTGCGCCGCGCCGCGGGCGTGCAGCGCCTCGAGCTCCGCGCGCAGATCCGACGCGCTCGTCGCGAGCGTGCGGGCGCGGTCGAGCTGGAGCTTGAGGCGCTCGATCTGCACGCCCGCGGCCTCCGCCTCGTCCGTGCGTGCGCGGAGCGCGCGCTGGGCGTCGTCGGCGCGCGCCGCGAGCGCCGCGAGGCGCGCGTCCGCCTCGGCGCTGTGCTGCATCGCGGCGTGCAGCGCGTGGGCGCGTGCGGGCCACGGCGGCGGGTCGTCGACTGGGTCAGTGCGCGCGACGTACGGGGCAGCGTGTGGTCCGGGTCCGCGATCGCGGTGTGCAGCGCGTCGAGCGTGTGTGCGAGCGTCTCGGCGCTGTGCACCATCGCGCCGAGGTCGTGCGTGGCGAGCGCCGCGGCGTCGTCTGCACACAGCGCGTGCGCCATGCGTGCGGCGGCGGCCGCGAGCTGCGACGAGTGCTGCCCGAGCGCCGGGAGCTGCGGGACGCACTCGATGCGCACCGCCTCGTGTGCGGCGCGCAGCGAGGCGAGCAGGCGCACCATGTTGCGCGCCGGCACACGCGCGCGGCGTGCGGCGGCCACGAGCGCCGCGACGTGCGCCGCGGCGTCGGGCGGCGCGGCGGCGCACGCCGCGAGGCGCTGCTGCGCGAGGCCCGCGGCGGCGAGCAGCGTGTCGACGTCGAGCGCCGCGAGCGTCGCGCTCCCCGCCTCCTTCGCGGCGAGGTCCGCGCGCGAGACGCACGCCGCAAGCGCCCCCGAGACGCGCTCGAGCTGCGGCACGACGGCGTCGCACACCTGCGCGCACGCCGCCTCGTCGAAGCGGTCGCGCTGCAGCGCCTCGGCCATCTGCCGCAGCTGCTGCTCGGCGGGCGCGAGCGCAAGCGCATGCCGCGCCTGCGCGACAAACACGTCGGGCGGCGCGGTGCCGAGCGCCGCGGCCGCCTGCTCCGCGAGCGCCGCGAGGTGCGCGAGCGCGTGCCGCAGCGCACACGCCGCGAGCAGCGGCTCGTCGAGCGTGCGCGCGAGCAGGCGGTCCTGCACGTCCGCCTGCGCCTCGAGCGTGTGCCGCACGAGCGTGCCGAGGCGCGCGATGCGCTCGAGCACGAGCAGCGTGCCGATCGCCGCCTCGTCCGCGGCCCAAAAGTCCGGCGGCAGATACACGCGCACGACGTCGAGGTGGCGCTGCGCCTGCGCCGCATCGAGCTGCTCGAGCGCCGTGCGCAGCGCGTGCCGCTGCGGCGGCACCGCGTCCAGCAGCGCACGCGCCGGCGCCGCGCGCGCCGGCGCCGCGCGCGCCGGCGCCGGCGCGGCCGCCGCGGCACGCAGCTGCTCGAGCTCCTGCACCTGGTCGCGCACCAGCTCACGGAACTGCTGCACGGTCGCGTCGTAGTCCGCGAGCTGCGCGGCGCTCGCCACAAGCTGCGTGCGCAGCTGCGCGGCCTCGTCGGCGCTCTGCGCAAGCTCGTGGTGCAGCTGCGCCTCGGTCTCGCGGTGCGTCTCCTCGAGCTCGTCGCCGACCGCACGCAGGGTGTCGAGCTCTTGCACCTCGGCGACGAGCGCCTCGACACGCGCCTCGAGCGCGCCGTTGCGCTCCGTCAGCTGCTCCAGCATTTCCTCGGCGCCCTGCGCAAGCTCCGCCTGCGCACGCAGCTCCGTCACGAGCCGCTCCACCCGCGCGAGCTCCGCACGCGCCGCGTCGTGCGCCGTGCGCTGCGCATGCGCCGCCTCGGCCTCGGCACGCAGCGCCGCAAGCTCCTTCTTCTGCGCCGCGTCCGTCTCGCGCGCCGCGTCCCGCAGGCGCACAAGCGCCTCCTTCAGCCGCGCATTCTGCTCCGCGAGCGACGCGTCCACCGCATCGCCCGCCGCGGCGTCCGCCGCCGGCGCGTCGTGCAGCTGCGCCGCGAGCTCCAGCTCCTCGACCGCCTCCTTCGTCGCCTGCAGCTCATGCTCCAGCGCCTCGGCCTTCTCCTCGGCCATCTCGCGGTCCAGCGCGGCCATCTCAAGCGCCTCGGTCAGCTCATCGATGCGCGTGTCCTGCGCGTCGCGCGCCTCGTCGAGAGCCGCGCGCGCCTCGCCCAATGCCGCCTCGGCCGCCGCCGCGCGCGCCGCCGCCGTTGCCTCGGCATCCGCGGCCGCCGCAGCCGCCGCCGCACGCGCGTCCGCTGCGGCCTGCGCCTCGCGGTCCGCACGCTGCTCGGCGTCCGCACACCGCGCCTCGGCGTGCTGGAGCTGCGTCACGAGTGCCGCGATGCGGGCATCGGCGCCACCCGACGCCGCTGGCTCGGCGCGCGGCGCGCGCGTCGGCGAGCCGAGCGGCGAGTGCGCCGCTGCCGCGCGCTCGGGCGACGCACTCGGCGCGCGCGCCGGCGACGTGCCTTCGGTGCGCCGTGCGCCCGGCGTCTGGAACGCCGCGGCACGCGCGGCCACCGGCGTCGCGAGGCGCGACGGCGTCGTGCTCGGCGAGTCGCGCACATTGCGCACGCCGGGCCGCAGGAGGCTCGGACGCGTCGCGCTCCGCGCCGCCGGTGTGGGAGGCGCGCCGCGCGTCTGGGTCGGAGTCCCGATGGCAGGCCGCGCGGCGGGACTCGGACGCGACGCAGCAGCGGGACTCGCGCGCGGCTTCTCTACGGTGCTCCGCGCGCTGCGCACGCCGCGCGGAGTCGGGCTCTCGAGCGACATGGCGCGCGTGGCACTCGCGGGCGCGGCGGGCCGCGGGCGGCTCTCGGGCGTCGCGAGGTGGCGCATCGGCGGCGCGGTACGTGGCGCAGGTGCCGGTGCGGCGGTCTCGGCACTGCGCGGCGTGCTGGGCGCGCCGGTGTCCTCTGGCGCGACCTGCGACGCGCGCACAAACACGCCATAGCCCGGCTCGGTGTGGAAATACCGCTTGCCCTGCACGGACCCGTCGTTTTTCCCGAGTGGCTCGTCGAGCTGGATGCCGATCCAAAGCCCCGGTGCGAACGATGTCTGCCCGACGAACAGGACCTCGCCCGCGCCGAGCTTCGCGACGCGGCAGCGCTGGTGCAGCGCGAGCGGCGCGGGGGCCATGGTGGCTGTCACGTGAGAGTGTTGCGTTGCGCACCGTCTCAGCGCGGCGATGGGCGGGCTGTTCTCGCGGCTGAACGGCAAGCTCTTCGGCAGCCGGGAGCTGCGGATCCTCGTGCTCGGCCTGGACAACTCGGGGAAGACGAGTAGGTGGCACGCCTGACGCAGCGATCTTGTACAAGCTCAAGCTGAAGCAGAGCGTCAAGACGATCCCCACCGTCGGCTTCAACGTCGAGACGGTCACGTTCCGCAACACCAAGTTCAATGTCTGGGTACGCCGCGGCGCTCACGCAGGACGTCGGGGGACAGGATAAGATCCGGCCGCTCTGGCGCCACTACTATACCGGCACCCAGGGCCTGGTGTTTGTCGTCGACAGCCGCGACCGCGCCCGGCTGGCCGAGGCGCGGCAGGAGCTGCACCGGATTCTGAGCGACCGCGAGATGCGCCAATGTGCGCTGCTCGTCTTTGCGAATAAGCAGGACGTCGCGGGCGCGATCTCGCCCACGGAGCTCACCGACAAGCTCGCGCTGAATACGCTCGAAGACCGCGCGTGGTTCGTGCAGCCGTGCTGTGCGACCAGCGGCGAGGGGCTCTTTGAGGGTCTGACGTGGCTCAGCCAGAACATCCACGAGCAGCCATGAGCGCTACGCGTCTACGTGTCAGTAGCCGCCGCCGTCGTCGCGGCCGATATGCGACGTGGCGCGGCGCTGCGTCTCTTCGAGCTTGGGGCAATCCTTGATGCTGTGGCCGAGCCCGCCGCAGTACGCACACCCCGTGCGTGTGCTGAGAGCCGCGCGCGGATCGTCGATCTCGCGCAGGAACGCGGGGATGCTGCTGTGAGTGTGCGCGACGTACCGCTGCTTCGCCTCCAGGAGCAGGTATTTGAGGTCGAGCAGCGTCGGCTCCGCGACGCGCCTATTCACAAAAGTGGTCGCCACGCCCGTCTTCCCGCTGCGCCCGGTACGCCCGATCTGGTGCACATAGTCCTCAATGTCTTTGGGCATGGTATAGTTGATGACATGCTGGATCTCACGAAAATCAAGCCCCTTGCTCGCGATGCCACTCGCGACCATCACGTCCTTTCTCCCCTGCTTGAACGAGGTGATCGCGTACTCGCGCTCCTCCTGCGTCTTCGACCCGTGGATGGCGACGGCCTCGACGCCTTTGCGGAGCAGAAACTCCTGGATATCGTCCACTTCGGTCTTTTGGTCGCTGAACACGATCACAGGCGGCGCCGTCTTCTGCAGCGCATCGAGCAGGCTCGCGAGCTTCGTCTCCTGCGGCACATACTCCACCTCCTGGATCACGTCCAGGCTCGCGGCCCCCGCGCGGCCCACATTCACCACGACGGGCTGCACGAGCGACTGCTCCGCAAAGTCGAGGATCTTTTTCGGCATCGTCGCGGAAAACAGCAGCGTCTGCCGCTGCCGCTGCACATAGTTCAATATGTTGCGCACGTTCTCCTCGAACGCACCGTCCATCATGCGGTCCGCCTCGTCGAGGCACACGTAGTTGCATGCCGCGAGTGTAAACCGGCGCTGCTCGAGCATGTCCTGCAGCCGCCCCGGCGTGGCGACGACGATGTGGAAGCCCGTGCGCAACGTGTGCGCCTGCTCGGCCATCGGAATGCCGCCGATGCACAGCAGCGCCTTGGCGCGCGCATAGCCCGCATGCGCTAGCGCGTCGGCCAGTGCGACGATCGACTCGTACGTCTGGCGCGCGAGCTCGCGCGAGGGGCACAATATCAGGCCAAGCGGCCCGTCGCTCGCGTCGAACGCGAGCCGCCGCTCCGCCTCCGCCGCAAAGAGCACGAGCGGGAGGCTGAACGTGATCGTCTTGCCGCTCCCAGTGAACGCGATCCCAATCATGTCGCGCCCAGAGAACGCCGTCGGAAGTCCCTGCATCTGGATCGGCGAGGGTGTCGCGATGCGCTTCTGCGCCAGATAGTCCAGCACGCACGCCGGCAGCTTCATGTCGCGGAAGTGCGCGATGGGCGGCGGGATCTGTGCGCCCTCGGCAAGGATGTGGTGTTGCTGCCGTATCGCCTCGTTCTCGTCCTCGGTGCGTGCGCGCACGTACCGCGGCGCGACCCAGCTGCGCCGCAGCGGCTCGGTGTACCGGATGCCCTGTGCGAGCTCTGCGTGCGACGCGAGCTTCTTGCGCGCGGCGTGCGCCTCGAGGATGCGGCGCTCCTCCTCGGCCTCGCGCTCCGCCTCGCTCGGCACCGCTCCGAGCGCGCGCTGCCGCTCGCGAAGCGCCTGCGCCTCGTGCAGCAGCGTCGGCACGGGCGGCTTCGGTGCGTCTTCGGCGTCGTCCTTGCGCGGCGCGGCGCCAGCGCGCGCGCTCAGCCGCTCCATCGCCTGCTGCTTGCGCTGCTTCACCGGGACATACGGCTCGTAGGACTCGTCGTCGTAGGAGTACACAAACTCCTCCGTGTCCGCGGCGCGCCGGCGCTTCGCGCCGTCCATCGTAACGGTCCACGTGACGGGCGCGGCTTCCCCGCAAGCGTCCGCCGGGATGACGCGCAAAGGACGGGCGCCGCATGTGTCGCTCGAGGCGCAGCTGCAGCAGCTCACGCTGCTCAGCGACATCGACGCGAATCCCGAAAATGTCGAGCAGCTGGGTCCGATCATCAAAAGCCTCGACGAGGCGCAGCAGCAGGACGAATTCCTGCGGCACCTGCGCAAGTTTGTGCGCCAGAAGGACGAGGAGATCGAGATGGTCTGCAACGAGAACCACCAGGAGTTCGTCTCATCCGTGGACGAGCTGCTCATCGTGCGCTCCGGCACCGTCTCGCTGAAGCACCGGATCAACGAGCTGGACCAGGAGATCCAGGCGAGTGGCCAGGCGCTCAGCACCAAGAAGCGCGACCTGATCGACAAGCAGAAGACGATGCAGAACCTGGACGAGGGCCTCGAGTCGCTCCAGGAGTGCATCCATGTGCTCGAGATGAGCGTCCTCGTGGAGGACCTCATCGCCCAGCGCAAGTACTACTCGGCGCTGCGCCGCCTCGACGAGCTCGGCAACATCCACCTCAAGCCGCTCATGCACCACGAGTTCGCGCGCATGCTGCGCGACAGCATCCCCGAGATGCGCGAGCGTATCCGCCTGGAGGTCACCAAGGAGATGAAGGGCTGGATGTACGACGTGCGCGAAAAGAGCGGCGCCGTCGGCCGCATCGCGCTCGAGACGATGGAGGCGCGGCAGCAGCGCTGGCGCCACCGCAGCCAAAAGGACCCCATGCTGCGCATGTCCTCGATCAACTCGCCGATCGAGCAGGTCGTCAACGAGAAGATCGACGTCAACTTCCTCGACAATGAGCGCGTGCAGATCGACTTCAAGCCGCTGTACCAGTGCATCCACATCTACGAGGTGCTCGAGCAGCGCGAAAAGCTCCAGACAAACTACCAGGAGGACCGCAAGGCGCAGGCGAACTTGCTCCTCTCGCAGAACCTCGTGATCCACAAGGGCAGCAAGGCACTCCTCGCACTCCTCGAGGAGGTCGTGGGCTTCTTTGTCGTGGAGAACCACGTCATGCACACCTCCCCGCCCGGCTTCCGCCCCGCGGCCGAGGTCGAGGACCTGTGGGAGACGATGTGCGAGCGGGTCGTCGACATGGTCAACCTGGGGCTGCGTGACTGCAAGGACACCAAGGCGTACGTCGAGACCAAGTCGGCGGTGCAGACGTTTATCCGCACGCTCGAGAGCCTCGAGTTCGGTGTCGGACGCCTGAATGCGCTGCTACTGAATCTGTTCAAGCGCTTTGCGGAGCTGCTGCGCCAGCGCTTTGCGGCCGATTTCCAGCAGGCGATCCGCGAGGCGCAGCACCAGCCGATGATCGTCAACGACAAGGACGAGCTCGCGAAGGTACTGAATGTCTGCTGGCTCAAGCACAGCGAGGTCGAGGCGCTTCAGAGCCAGCCCTTCCCACTCTCCCTGCCCTTCTCGCAGACCTACCCGCTGTGCTGTATGGACATCCGCAACCTCGTCGAACAGTACTACAACTTCTCGAGCGGCTTCACGCAGTACCACCGCGAGATCGACTCGATTCTCAAGCACTCACTCGACGAGCTCCTCGTGCAACAGATCAGCTCACACATCCGGACGACGGTCGAGCAGTCGAACAACCTCAGTCAGATTGCCCAGATCATCGTCAACGTCGAGCACTTCCAGCTCGCATGCGCCGAGCTGGAGGTCTGGCTTGCCAACTCGCGCAACCCCAAGGGCGGCGGCCGCTTGGATCTAGACGCGTCGCAGCACCTCGCAGGCACGCTGGAGGTTGCGCAGAAACGCATCGACACCGCGCTCTTTGTCAAGCTCGACCAATTTCTGGACCTGCTTGAGTACGACTGGACGCCTCCGATGCCGAAGCGCGATGGTCAGGCGCATGCGTCCGGCTACCTGGTCGACATGCTCGACTGGCTCTCGACGATGATGGAGTCTGCGCTTGTCCTGCTCTCGGCACAAGCCAAGGCCGCGACGTTCACGTCGTGCTTCATGCACATCACGAGCCGTCTGCTGAACTCGGTGCTGATGGACCCCGAGGTGCGCATGGTGAACCTCAACGGCCTGCTCAACTTTGAGCTGGACATCACCTACCTCTACCAGTTCGCCAAGTCGCTGCAGATCGAAGGCATGGACGGCGTCTTTGGTCAGATCCGCCAGACACTCGCAGTGATCCTGTCCGAATCCATCTCGGAGTACGCGCTGTCTCCACTCGCGCGGAACCAAAAGTTCCCGCAGGCGCAGCCCACGAAGGTCGCGGCGATCCTCGACAAGCTCGTGCAGTACTACTCCACACAGCCCGGCGGCGTCGAGGCCGCATCCAGGTGCCTGCGCGAGCGCGAATTGGTCACGCGGCTCATCCGCCGGTAGCGCTCGTAGCAGCCCATCATACCCCCTTGCCTGCACCGCGACGCGCACCGTGGCTCCTGCGGCCGTGTTGCTTATGTAACACACACCACCATGAGCGGCGCCGAGGCGGACGCGTTCGAGTACGAGCCGCGCCGCAACATGCTCGAGCAGCGCGAGCTCCGGCGCGAGTACCGCACTCTGCTAGCTTCTGCACAAAACACGCGGCGGCATCTCCCAGAAAGCTCCATTTCCGATGTTGGCGATATGGTGCGCCTGGGCGACGAGCTCTATACCAAAGGTACGCCGCGTCGCTCACCCAGTCAAGGCGCCCTCCGACAGCCTTCTCGACTCGCGCTTCTTGCTCAGCATGTCTGACATGGGCGCAGAAATGACGCGTACGCGGCGCGTAGGTGCCGATGCGTTCGACATGGACGACTACCTGCACCGCGTCGCGCAGTTCATCGGCGGACACGTCGTGAGTGGCAGGCGCACGCGTGACGAGGACGCGCTGGCGTCGGGTGACACAGAGCTCTGGGACTGGGACAAGCTCGGCGCAGTCGCGGCGCAGTACACGCGGCGCGCGCCCATCCCCGAATTCATGCTTGGGCCGCTGCAGGTCGTGCCGAAGCACCGAAAAGCAGCTAGGACTGCGCGGCTAGACACGGACGCGGAGCACGTCGCACCTCAGCAGCTCGCAGCAAGCGACATCACGCAGTCCGAGAACGAGACGTCGCGCATGGTGCTCGATATCGCATCGCGCCTCGAGGAAGCGTCCGGAGAGGAGGGCATATGTCTGTTCCGCTTCGCGTTCAACCCCGAGAGTTTTAGCAACACGGTGGAAAACTTGTTCTACATTAGCTTCCTGATCCGCGATGGCAAGGCGGCGATCATCGAGGACGAGCACGGCGATCCACGCCTCATGAGCACGTACGAGCCGACGGAGGAGGACCGGAATGCAGGCCTCACTCGCCGCCAGATCGTGCTCGAGCTCGACGAGGGGACGTGGCGCGATCTCTGTGCGCTCTACGACGTGACGCAGCCAATGATACCCTCACGGACAACACATGCACGGACCGGCACGACGACGTGGTATGGGTAGCTATACGTGAAGTGCATCCAGTACGGAAAACAGGCGACGCACCTCGTCTACACGCCACTGACCCAGATCCACTCCCTGGCCCAGTGGTTTGTCGGGGAACGTGGAGCGCACCACCGAAAGCACCATGTCCTGCACTTTCGCCTGGGGTGCGCCCGGCGCGGGGTCCACCGACGAGTGCCATGCCGGTGCATGGCGCTCGTCTCGAATACGCAGACTCACGGTGCCGTTCTCGGCCTCCTGCCGTCCAACGACAACCAAAAAGTTGAAGCGGCCGAGCTGCGCCTGACGCACCTTCTTTCCAAGCGTCTCCCCAGCAGGTTGGAGGTAATGCGGCGGAAGCTCCACGTAGAAGCGCGTGCGCGACGGCACCTCGAGCGCGTGGTGTGCCATGGTCGGCGACAGGAATGGCTCGTCCGGCTTCGTTGCTCCGTTTTGTGCTCCGCGGCTTAGCTGATCGCGCACCTGCTTCGCATACGCGCTGATTCGGTCATGGACCTCGGGCTCGTTCGAGCTGTAGGTGGGGACGACCACTGCCTGACGCGGGCTCAGCCAGAACGGCCACCAACCGCGGCACTGCTCGAGCAGGATCGCGAGGAAACGCTCAAAGCTACCGAGGATCGCACGATGAATCATCACCGGCCGCGCGTGGCCCGCACGGATGCCTGGCCTCGTCTCGCCAGGATCCGCCAACGCATACTCCAGCTGGAATCGCTCCGGAAGCTGGAAGTCCAGCTGGATTGTCGCAGTCTGGTGCTTGCGCCCCATGGCGTCGACAAGACGGATGTCGATCTTCGGTCCATAAAAGGCACCGTCGCCCTCGTTCATGGACCAGGGCCGCCCGCTCTTATCGAGGGCCTCCTTGAGGCTCGCCTCGGCGGCGTCCCAAACGCCGATCTCGCCAATGTAGTTGTCTGGCCGCGTAGACAGCACGAGCTCAAAGCGGTTCCCGAAACCAAACACACCGTAGGCCAACGCGAGCATGCGCAGCATCGACTGAATCTCGGACGAGACCTGCTTAGGCGTGCAGAAGACATGGGCATCGTCTTGGTGGAAGCGCCGCACACGCGTGAGTCCCGAGAGCGCACCCGTCGCCTCGTTCCGATGGAGCGGGCTGAACTCGGCAACCCGCATCGGCAGCTCTCGGTAAGAGCGCGGCTGGTGCGAGAAAAGCACACAATGGCCGGGACAGTTCATGGGCTTCAGCCCAAACAGGTGCGATTGCGCATCGTGCGCGTCGCAGCACGAGCGCGACTCGCTCGCGGCCTCCTTGAATCCTTGAGCACTAAACATGTCCTCCCGGTACTTGTCCCAGTGACCACTCTGCTTCCACAATGAGCTGCGGTACAACTGCGGCGTCTGAACCTCCTCGTACCCGAATACATCATAGAGGTCGCGAATCACCCGCTCAACCTTACGGATAAGCCGCATGCCGTGTGCAAGCACAAAAGGGCTTCCTGGAGACGAGTCATGCGCGAAGAAGAGGCTCTGTGTGAGGCCCAAGGCACGGTGGTCGGACTTCTCGACCTCGGCCATGTGAGCCGCATACTGCTGCAGATCGTTCGAGCTCGGAAAGGCAATTCCGCGCAGTCGAAGCAAAACCTGTTGTGCCTCGGGAGCAATGCTGCTCCAATGTGCAGGGAGGGAAGCGGCCGACCATCCCAGAATCTTGGTGGCCTTGATCGGCTTAGTGCGGCGCAGTAGCACAGCATCCTCGCACGACCACGGCGCAACATCCACAAACGATGTTTTGCTCATGCGTACAATCGGAATGTTGGGACGCTCAATACCCTGGGCACGCGCAAACTGCAACAGAGCATCGAGCTTGAGCGGGTTGCGGGCAAAAAGGGCCCATGCCTCGTCCCACGGCACTTGCTCGACAATAAAATCATGACCAGCGCCACTCAGGCGCTTCATTTCTTTCTCAAGCGCATCCACATCATCCTTGGCCAATTTGGGGGTATGGGAGGCCGCAAACACAGATGCTAGTGCCGCGGCAACATTCGACTCGGCCTCGAACAAGTTGCTGCCATACGCGATGGGTTCCGGCCGCGCGCACTGCACGGCCTCATAGGTATATCCCGAAGTCCCATCTGGGCTCGCACCCATGCTTGAAGTCACGGTCGGCGCGCTTGTCAAAACCGCATCGCCGTAGAGGTTGTCCAGAGCGGCGCTCAGCATATAGGCAGCTGAAATCCAAAACGAGCGCTGAGCGAGCTTATCTGTCGATTCAAACGGAAGGAAGGTGAGCTCTTTGGGCGATTCTGAGCCTCCAACCTCTTCGAGGAGCGACACGGCCTCGCCGTGGCTTCCACGCGCCACGAGGTACGAGCCGGCCTCGTTGGAGCACGCGTCATTCAACAGCTGCGCCACGCGAATGGGGCTCTGTGGGACAGATACTGTACGTGCATCAACGCGCAAAATCTGGGAGAAGCTAAGCGTGCGCGAGCCACGCGCTGCGCGCGCGACACGCCGCGCCCAGCCGTGCGCGCCTGCACGAATGGCCGCCATGGCTGGAAGAATGCCCGATTCCCGATTGCACACGTGGGGGTGTCGGGACCGGTGCTGGGGCCAGAGCTCATCGACTCCACACTAGGATGGTGGGCACGCAGGACCCCAAGCACGAGCACTCGGAGCCCGTCCTCTACTCGTTTGGGTCGGGCGACGAGCTGAGTAATGCTCTCGCAGACTATGTGATCAAAGTCCAGAACGAGGCGATCGAGCGCCGCAACATGTTCACGGTCGCCACGTCCGGCGGCTCGCTGCCGAAGCTGCTGGCCAAGAGCCTAGTGCATCGCTCGGACAAGGCCGTGCGCTGGGACAAGTGGCAGGTCTTTTTTGCTGACGAGCGCATCGTGCCGCTGAATGACGCCGAGTCGAACTTTGATCTCTGCAACAAGGAGCTATTCTCCAAGGTCCCGGAGCTGCAGCGCAGTCAGATCCACACGATTGACGAGAGTCTGCTAAACGACCCGGAGGAGCTTTCTGACCAGTACGAAAAGCAGCTTGCGGATGCGTTCGCTGGAAAGGACTCTGTGCGCAACCCGGTGTTCGACTTGATTCTCCTGGGTATGGGCCCTGACGGCCACACGGCAAGCCTGTTCCCGGACCACCCGCTCCTCGGAGAGCACGGACGCTGGGTTGCGCCGATTTATGACTCGCCAAAGCCCCCTCTTCGCCGTATCACGCTTACATACCCCGTGCTGAACCACGCGCACCACGTCGTGTTCGTGCTCACCGGTGAGGGCAAGCAGGATGCTTTGACGAGGGTGCTTGAGGAGCCAGAGAACCATCTGCCCGCGAGCCGTGTGCGTCCATTCTTGCCTGGTGATGTTCTCTTTTTCGCCGACGACCTTGCATCGAAGAAGACACAGTACCAGCGCGCCAAGTTCAATCTATAATCGGCTAGATATACATGTCGTTAGGTTTGCTTTGGCAACGCCATCTTGATCTCGTCCACAGACTGCTCATCTCGTTCGCCCGACCCCGACTGGGGTCCCGAAAACACTTCGCTGCCGAACGAGAGAGCGTCAATAAGTAGTGGCAGCCGACCGGTGGCATTGCTGGTGCCCGCTGACTCGCTGCTGAGCCGCGGATCGTTTTGCCGCAACTGATCCAGCTCATTGCCAAATTCTTCCGTGAGGGCCTGCATCCATAGAGAGCGGAAAGAAGCCTGTTGCTTTTCTTTGAGCTCTTCTGAGATGGTTTCTGGTGTAAGCGACGCGAGACGCCCGCCGACGCGGGTCTTTGGTGTATAGGTATCGGTTGGGTCTTCGTCATCGCCCGTTGGCATATGGATGACTGGCGGGGATAGCGCATCCTGGAGATCCGCCAAGTCCTTCTCATCCTGAGCTGCCTCCATGGCATCCTGTCCGAACTCGCTGCCCGAATCAGAATCATAGCCACCTTTTTGTTCTTCTTGAGAAGGAGAGTGGGCCTTTGGTGATGGTCGCTTGGGTGCCTCGGCGGCCTTTGTCGACGTTTTTTCATCACTTGAAGAGCTCTCCGATGAGCTGATCACAGCGGTGCGTGTCTTGCGGACACGCTTCCGCTTAGGGCGCCGGGGAGGCGCCGTCGAGGCCATGGCGATCAACACCGACGATGTGCGATCTTACAAGACATATTTCCACATTTGACCAGCTAACCTATTGGAAGCTCGAGCTCGGCGACGAACTCAGGCCAAAATATGGTCACGAATGCGCACTACCTCTGCATCCGAGAGTGGTGCAAAGGGGAGCGCGCCGGATGGATGTGCTTGGGTGTGGGTATTATGAGCAGCAATGCTTACGTCCATGTCACCGGGGACATTGCTGCCCGAATGAGCGTCGTAAAGACTTGCATCCGAATTTGAGAGACTAGCAGACTGCTGCGCCAGTCGTTCAAATAGAGCCGAGTCGTGGTGTTTTAGCCTGGGTAAGGTAAGGGTGAAAGAGACATACGAGAACATGCGCTCGTTAAGAATCCAAGGCTCGTGCAGGTGATCCAGAAGAGTGTCCTGGAAGCACTCTGCGATGTGGCAAACAAGGCCAGATAAAAAAGCAGGATGGTTCGGCTCGAGCGGCCACCCCCGTTCCTGCGCGAGGGCCAAGTAGGGAAGCAGGCTAAGACGCCCGTCGGCCGGCTGCATTAGCCACACGCGTACCTCAACCAGGGGATGCAGCAGGATAGGAGGGAAAAACACAGTCGGTATATTCAATTCATTGTTTTTTATCGCAAACTGAATGCTGAAGCGAAATATGCCGGTGGAAAATGCACCTGCGCGCACAAACACCACGCCGTTCCATCCTGCATGAGAGGCTGGGACGTACGCAAAAAATCCTCTGGGTCGTGAGTCAAGTAGACCCCATCTGGGCATGAATCAGGTTGGTAAAGATGTGCGCTTTTTTAGAAGGGCACGTACGCTTGTACCAGCAGAGACTGACGCGCACAGACGTCGGCCGCCTTGGGTGTGCCGCGCACCATTACTTTATCGGGCAATCGGGACCACGTGGAGGATCGACACAGTGTTATCGTCGATGTTGCGTGGTTTGTCTTTATCTCCATTGCTGAGTCAGCTAGGGAGTTAATCGGGCTTTGGCCACGCCTGTGCGCTGGTTGTCTTGGTCGCTGATCCCTCAGGACGGGAATGGTGTCAACTCCTCATTTAGGGGAGGCTACCAACTCGTACGTACTGAAAGTTTTGGGATTGCGTACTAACACCCTGGAAGAATGAAACGGCTATTCTGGCCAACATCCAACGCAGGAGCATCCACCTCCGTGTCGCACGAGAGTGCAACAACGGGCACTCAAGCGGCGGCGGCAGCGGCGGCGGATGCACAGCGCAATGCAACTCAGAACCAACAGACGCATTCAAGGAGCTCGCCAACATCCATCTCGAAGGGGTCTGAGGCACAGGACATCCCCACGCCCACTTCGGGGTCGCAGCCACCGAATGCGATGCCCATGCACGTACAGACAGGCTCAGTGCTCGACAGTGATTTGATGGCAGAAAGCCTCTTGGGAAGCTCGCAAAACACCGGGTCGGAAGATGTGAACTCGGTGCTGACGGAAGACGAGGAAGACTTTGAGGACTACTGTCGCGGCGGGTACCATCCCGTAAACGTGGGCGATCGATTTTCGGATGGGCGCTATGTGATCGTACGCAAGCTAGGATGGGGGCACTTTTCTACTGTGTGGCTCGCGAAAGACACGGTGTACGTATGCGGGTGTGGCGCAGCTGACCTCTAGGGCGAACCGCCATGTGGCAATGAAGGTGGTCAAATCGGCCCCCCATTATACCGAGACAGCTCTGGACGAGATCAAGCTCTTGCAGCGACTTGTCTCTGCGGACCGCAACCATCCCGGGTGTCGGCATTGTGTATCTCTCCTCGACCATTTCCGGCACCGTGGCCCGAATGGCTCGCACGTGTGCATGGTGTTTGAGGTGCTCGGCGAGAACTTGCTGGGGCTGATCAAGCGGTACCAGCACCGGGGTGTGCCCACGCACATTGTACAGCAAATTGCGAAGCAGGTTCTTTTGGGACTGGACTACATGCACCGGAGCTGCGGGATCATTCATACGGACCTGAAGCCGGAGAATGTGCTAATCTGTATCGACGACGTCGAGGCGGTGGTCGAGGCGGAGCTGCGGACGAGCCCGATGGCCGTGCCGACGAAGCTTGTGGGAGTGCCCCCCAGTCAGGGGCGCGGTGGCACGCAGACGCCACGGCCCGACCCTGTCTTTATCACGAGTTCCCGGCCGCTGCCAAGTCCGAGCAGCAGCCTGGGCTCGAGCCCGATGCTAGACAAGCTTGCATTTGGCATGTCTCGTCTCGACTACGATGCGCGCGGGTCGCTCGACTCGAGCCAGGCGCAGTCGCTGGCCTCGCTGAGTGGCAGCCTCGCGACGTCCAACTTGCCGCCGAACGCGTCGTCGAATCCGCTGTCGCCCATGGATGCCAAGCCGAGCCAGGCGAACGTCGCGCTTGGAGGCAAGATGGTGCTGCCTGTGCAAAAAGGCCCGTCGCTGCTGTCGCAGCAAGCGCGCAAGGTCGATGCGCAGACATCGCAAAATACGCCGCCCGCGCCGAGCAGTGCCGACGCGGTGGCGACGATGCGCGCGGACGAGTCGGCGTCGACATCGCCGCCGCAGTCGGCTGCGACGTCCACGTCCGGCCCCGATGTGCTTGAGTCCGAGCTGCGTCCGACGCCTGAGGCGGGCGACCCGAATGTGCTGCCGCCGCCGCCGCCGTATGATCCGTCGTCGCTGGAGCGCATCACGGTCAAGATCGCCGATCTCGGGAATGCATGCTGGACGGACCACCACTTCACGAACGATATCCAGACGCGGCAATACCGGTGTCCTGAGGCGATTCTGGGGGCCAAGTGGGGCACGACCGCGGATCTGTGGAGCGCGAGTGCCATGTTCTTTGAGCTGCTCACGGGCGACTACCTGTTTGATCCTGCGGCGGGAGCCAAGTACAACAAGGATGACGACCACATTGCGCAAATCATCGAGCTCCTGGGCGACTTCCCCAAGAGCTTGGCGTTCTCGGGCAAGTACAGTGCCGAGATTTTCAACCGGAAAGGCGAGCCGCGGCACATCCACAAGCTGCGCTACTGGCCGCTGATGAACGTGCTGCAGGAGAAGTACCTCTTGCCGCACGACCGTGCGAGCCAGCTGTGTTCGTTCCTGCTGCCGATGCTGCGGCTGAATCCGAAGGAGCGTGCGTCGGCGCGCGAGGCGCTCGAGCACCCGTGGCTCGACGGGGTGGTGACGCAGGGCGAGCTCGAGCTGGCGCTGCAGGCGCGCCAGCAGAGCGCCGGGGCGTCGGCGGTCGACGTCCCGATGCCGAGCCGCCGCGACCTGGATGTCGAGGACGCGCTGAAGCCGGTCAACTCGGTGGTGTCCTCGCCCGGGGACGTGCACGGCGGGTCGCTGTCGCACAAGGGCTCTGCGCCCCACGACACGTCCGTCGACACGCTCTCGATCCAGGACCAGCTCTCCTCCACGCGGCTCTCGCACGAGGACGGTCGGCTGCGGTAGACACGGGGTTATCTTGGTTTTCTTCCTACGCTAGTGGATATAGACGTCAAGACGCGTCAGCTGACTGTACGTCTCGTTGCTCATGCGGAAGCGGAGCATGCCCGCCCACATCATGAGTGCACGCGCCTGCGCGCGATACTCGTACAGGGCGCCGGAGCCGGAGCGCGTGATGGAGTTCTTCAGCTCCTGGTGCAGCTTGTAGAGCAGCGTCATGGCCATGAGGACCACGTCGGAGAAGTTCTTGGTGATGTTTTCGTCATACGTCTTGAACTCCTCGGCCTTGCGCGTGATCGACACGACGTCCTTGCGCGACTCGGCATCGAGCGGGAGCAGGTGGAGCGCCTCGAGTGCCTGCAGCGCGGGGAGCAGCTGGTTGTCGTTGTAGAGCGACACGGCCTTCTTGAGGCCGAGCAGCGTGTGGCACACGGCGCCTGCCGCGCCCTGGTACTGGAACTGCTGCTCGTAGCTCGCGAGGATGCTGCGCGCGAGCGTCACGACGCTGGACACGGCCGAGAGCGTCGCAGGCGAGCCGGCGCCGACGTTCGTCTGGAACTCGGACAGGCCCACGGGCTCCATGAGCGTCGCGCCCAGCTCACTGTTGAGCACGGCGACGACCGTGTCGTGCTCGCCGATGTGGTTGTACAGCAGAATGGCGTCGGTCGTGCGCTGCTCGCGCTCGCACTGCTCGGCCGCCGACTGGACAATCTTGCGCACAAACTCGCGCTTGTCGCCGAGGTGCAGCAGCTCGAGGTGCTGCTCAATGAGGCCCGGCACCGGCGTCCCGTCCGCACGGACGCTACCGAGGAGCTCGACAAAGCTCGAGGACGGCGCATCGAGGATCAGGCTGCGCACAAGCTCGTGGCAGCGCTGCACCTGCTCGGCGCCGACAGGCGCAGGCGCGTCGGCATTGAGGCACAGCAGGCTCATGTACGCGATCGCGTCGCGCGGCGACGACGACGCAAAGAGGCGCGTGTACCGCTGGAGCATCTTGGCAAAGTCGATGCACGCCACGCCGCGCACCACCGACAGCGTGTCGAACTGCGACGCGTCCGCGGCGGGCGGCACACGCAGCAGGCCGTAGTAGGTGAGCGCGATGGCAAAGTGCATCACGTCGACCTGGTACGCGCTGCGTGCGTACAAGAAGGCGATCGCCTTTTCGAACTCGCCGACCAGCAGCAAGAGCTGGAAGTAGTGCAGGGGGCGCGTGCCCTTCGGGTCGAAGTGCGCCTCGCCATACTTCTCGAGCTTCTGCGCCAGGTCGCGCAGCGTAAGCGTGCGCAACGTCGGGTCCTGCGCATCCGCATCGGCGCCCGACTCGCACGTCATGCACAGCTGGAGCCAGAGCCAGTTCTCCGTGCTCGACACGAGCGGCGGCGGGAACTTTTTCGCGACGTCAAAGCGGCCCATGAGGCGGTACAGCGCATAGTGGTACGGGTCCTGCGCGTCGAGCGCAACGCTCCGGAAGCGCGTCACGTACTCGGCCATGAGGTGGTCACGCATGCCGCGCGGCAGCTGGCGCTCCGGCGCATCGAGCCACGCCTTGAAGTACGCGAGGAACGCAGGGTCGACGCGCTGCAGCGCCGCCTCGTTCGCGTGCGCACACTTCAGCGCGTCGCTCGTATGGCCGGTGCGCACGAGATAGAAGAGGTGCGCCCACAGCGGCGTGTCGGTCACCGTGTCCATCTCCGCGGCGACACCCGCAACCCAGGTATTCTGCGGCGTGCGCAGCTGCGCACGCAGGAACGCCGCGACGGTCGCCTGCACCGTCGGCACTCCGCCGCGCTGCGCCTTGAGCGGCGCGGCGGCGATCACCTGTTCCATGTACTCGGTGAACTGCGCCTCGAGGTACGCACGCGCGCCGCCGACCCATTTTTGGCGCAGCGCGACGCCGGGCGCCGAACGGAACGCGTCGAGATCGACGTAGGCCGCGGCATACTCGCGCTCCTTGCCCGCCTTGAGCACCATGTACTTCAGCACGGTCCATGCCTCGAGCAGGCCACGCTTGCGCCCCGCATCCTGCACCATGCTTTCGACCGTGTCCATGAACGCGTGCACGAGCGGAAGCGGCTCGTGCTCGACGCGCGCGCGGTTCAGACGCGCGATCACCGCGTCGTAGCGCACGATGCGGCCGTGCAGCAGCGACGCGTTCGGTGCATCCTCGGCAATCCCGGGCGCAGCGCTCTGGCTCGGGGCGACCGAGCGGCGCAGCAGCGCGCTCGCCTCGCCCTCGTCCGGCTGGTGCTCGCCGAGCTCCTCGACGATGCGCTTCTTCTGGCTCTGCCAGTCCTGGTGCAGACACTCACCCAGCTTGCTCTCGAATTCGTCAAAGGTCTGCCGGCGGCTCTCCTCGATCATGCTCAGGATCACCTGCTCGTGCTCGTGGCGGTTGAAGCCCTCGATGTCGGTATCGTACACGGGCTGCAGCGGCTCAAAGGTATTCGCAATGTTGGTCTGCTCGATCGCGTTCGTGAGCTGCACCGCATCGATGCCGCCGCCCGCAAGCAGATAGTGGCTGCGTGAGTGGTGGGACGTACGCGCGCGCATCTGCGGCGGGGTGGCCGTTCCGGACGCTTTTGCTCGCGAGTTTGCGGCTCTGGCTCTCGATCTGGTCGATGCCGAGCTGGATCGACGGCAGATCCGAGTCACGCCCCAGCTGGTTCGTGAGCTTGCGCGACTGCTGCAGAATCTCGGAGAGCGACAGGCCCGGTTGGCCGGCGCCGCCCTGTCCTCCAAAACCGTCCATGCTCGCAGCGACCAAGCGCGGGTTACGCACGTGACTATGAACGATTCCACGCGACGAGCGCCGCGAGCGTCACGCCGCTGCCGCCAAAGATGTCGAGCGCGCTGCCGAACGTGAGGTCGACCTTGCCGTGAGAAAGTCGGTCCACAAGCTGCATGTCCTCGATGTCTGTACGTCAGTAAAATGTCCACATACGCCGCGCGCCGCCCGCATACGTCGTGGGAATCGTGACCCACTCGGCCAGGCGCTCAACGAGGGCCTCGTCAATACCCTGGCACAGCCCCTCGACATCCGCCGCATGGATTAGTAGCTCACTGCGCATGCTCGTAGAGTCAACGTACCTGCAGTGTGCCGACACTTCGTCGAGCGTCGCCTTGGACAGGACCATGTCGGTCAGATCCTGCCAGCGATTCATCGCGACGACCCACTCATCGCCGCGGCGGCGGCAGCTGATGTCGACCACGAGTCGCTCCTTGCCGACCGCGGCCTCAAGCTCGAGCAGCCGCTCTCGCGAGAAGCGGCACTCGGGGAACAGGTACGACGTGACGATCACCTTCTCGGCGCCGCGCTCGACCCACGTTCGTGCATTCGCCGTGGTGATGCCGCCGCCTACGTGCAGGCCATTGGGCCACGCTGCGAGTGCCTCCTCGGCCGCGGCATCGTTCCCTGGGCCGAGCTTGATGACGTGCCCACCCCGCAGACCATGCTCTTTGTACAGCTCGGCGTAATACGCAGGCGGGTGCTTCGCGACAAAGTTCGTCTGCAGCGTCGACTCGTCTTTCTGGAGCGTGCCGCCGACAATCTGCTTCACCTCGCCGCCGTGCAGATCAATGCACGGCCGGAACTGACTCCGCCGTCCCATCCAGAGGCAGTGGTCACGTGTTCGTTCTGACGATGACCGTGCTGACCTGGGCGTCGCGGCCCCGCGCCGTTCCTGGCCTCGTGGTGGGCGTACGTGCAAGCTCGACGGGCGGTGAGAAGCGTGCAGGACGCACGCGCGAGTCGCTCCTGCGTCGCTCGCTGGCGCCTCTGTCGCCGCCGACGCCGCCGCCGTCACAAAAGACGTACAGCCCGTGGGCCGTCGCACTGATCAGGGGTGCGGGGCGCCTGCTTGGCTACAACTTTGTGCGCAGCAAGGCAATCAAGGTCACCGGCGACCTGTATGACCGCGCCGCGCAGCGTGCGCACGCCGAGGCACACTTCTGGTACAAGGAGTGCGCGCTCCCCGCGTCGTTCCAGACGTGGTTCCAGCTGACCAATCTGCACATCTTTCTGCTCCTGAGCCGGTTCCGTGCGCTCCCGAAAGAGGAAGCGCGTACCTACTCGCAGGAGCTCATTAACCACTTCTTCATTGATACCGAGTCGCGCATGCGCGAGCGCTTCGGCGTACAGACCGCCCGCCTCGTCAAGGGCTACCTGAAGGATCTGCACGTGCAGCACCGCGGCTCGATGGTCGCCTACGACGAGGGGCTCGCGACCGATGACGTGCGTCTCTCGGGCGCCGTGTGGCGTAACGTATGGGGCGGCGGATGGGGCACCATCGGCGGTGTGAAGCGCAAGACGCCCATCGACAAGACGCGGCGCGGCGAGGACCCGAGCGAGGAGGGGAAGCCCGTCCTGGCCGTCGACAAGGACGACCCTGGCGTTGCGCCCGTGCCCGTGAACAGCGAGCTGGAGGAGAACCGCGCCCTGCGTGCCGAGGTGCTCTTCCCCCAGCACCTCGAGCGCGTCACGCGCTGGCTGCGCCGCGAGATTTACCGTCTCGGCCACCTGCCGGACCAGGCCGTGATGGACGGCGACGTGCACGCCGTGCGCAATGTCCCGATCGAGAACCAGCCGTCGATGGCGGCGCCAGTCGATGCGGCGTCGACGCGGGGCACGGCGAGCGGGCTGTCGATGCCGGTGGTCTCGGCGTACACGCGTATATAATCTATGGCGGTTCTGCAGAGGGAGCGAGGGTCGCCGAGTGCGGCGACGTACCCTGCGATGCAGGCGACGTAAGCTGAGAGAGTGGCAAGGGCAGCGGCTGCTGCTCTTGCGACGTAGGGTTGCCGATAATGTAGCGTAGGATATCAGAAAGACACAAAAGACCAACGAGCTTGCCCTTGGTCCGCGTCGGCACGACCTCGTCGTCGGTCGTGTTCGAGTCGCGGCGCGCATTAATCGGCCGCACCGCGGCGCCGCTGCTCGACGGGGAATCCGCCACATCGAGTACGAGCATGCGGTGCATGCGGCGCGTCTTGAGCAGTGCAAAGATGTCCGCCAGCGAGTCCTGCGACGTGCAGCAGGAAACACCGACATAGTCGGCCGGGCGCCGCTCGAGCGCTTGCCGGATCGTCAGGTCCAGCTGGTTGTAGGCGCCGGTGCGCAAAAGCGTAATCACGTCGACCGACTCATAGATGTCCACCACGTCGCCGTCGTCATCGAGGATCGGCACCGCGCTGATTCCCTTTTCCGAGAACATGTGCACGATGTCCGAGACGGGCGTATCGAGCGATGCGGTGTGCAGCGGCCAGTAGGGGCCCGCATCCGCCGGCGGTTCGGCGCCCATCTTGAGCCGCGCCAGCGGCGTCTGACGCCTTCGCTGCTGCATATGGGCATACGTGTATGTGCCGATCCCGAGGGACCCGATACTGGCCCGCAGACCAGCAGTCTCGTGGCAGTTCATCGCGATGAATTTGAGCAGGCGATACTGCGTCAAGACACTGACCACCGTTTCCACGCCGAGGTCTTCATCGTAATCGAGCAGGGGAATGCGCCGCGCGTGCGTGCGGACAAGCACCTCGCCAGCCTCGGCAAGCGAGCGCAGCGGCCCGATCCAGAGCAACGGGGGCGGCGGCACGTTCAGTGTCTGCTCAATCTCGCGCAGACGCTCCAGACGCAGCGTCTCGACATCGAGACTTGCCGAGTCGTAGTTCGACGCCGTGAGGTAGTAGTACTGAATAAGGTGGATGATATCGTGCACAGTAATCATGCCGGAAAAGCCAGGCCGACCATCAGCACGGCTCGAGTACTCCTCGTTCACGGGGCGCTCGGTGTGCTCGTCGTCAGACAGGGTTGACCGCCATAGAGGCGCCGACACTACGCCAGCCTGAAACATGACTTCGAGCGCCGATTTTACGGTCAGCTTGGTATCCAGAACGACTAGACGGAACGACACAGGCAGCACATCGTAGCTGCTGCGCGTGCGCAGAAAATGCCGAATAGCATGCAACGCGTGCAGATGATGATGCTTCATCTGCGCCAGGCGCCGATCAAACCGACGATTGGACATCGTCGAGAATAGAGGGCTCCCGGACGCATTGCTGGCACCTGCATCGCTGTCTCGACGCTGGTCCAGCATGACTCGTACGGCCACCCCAGAAGCTCGGACGACTCGCGCGGAAGTTGAGCCACGTGGACGTGGAGGGGAGGCGTTGCAGGGCGACGCGGACCCAGGGGGCGCGGAGGTCGGCGTGGGCAAGAATATGGTCCTCTAGAGCCCTATGGTATGTGCCAGCGCGGGCTTTTGTCTCCTATCAGGAACGACGCGTAGACTCTATGCAGGGTTGCCGGTGACTTAGCCAAGAACATTATTCATCCAACAAGTCCTGGACCTTGTTCCAGTATGCCTGTCCCTCCGGCGACGTGTCCTTCTTGAGGTGCTCCGCGGCCTCTTCCTTGGTGAGCCAGGCAAACTCGGTCTTCTTGCTGTCAAGCGGTTCGCCGGCAAGCACGCGCGCACGCAGAACATACGTCTTCGGTGCGCCCTGCACGACAGCGATCGGCAGCTTGCTCACCAGCCATAGATCCATGGTATCGCCGAGCATGTCGGTCACGGCGCTCATCGCCGTCGTGTGCAGAGTATCGTGCGCCGTGCGGTCGGCAGCAAGCTCCTTGGAGGGCAAGCGCCACGAGCCCTTGCTGCCCTTGTCAGCGACGAACAGGTAGAGCGTACGGTCGAGTGCACGCTCAATGCTCTTGACGTTTTTCTGTGCATCTGCCTCGGTGGTGCGCGGCATCGTGGCATAGAGCTCTGCATCCGAGTCGGACTGGGCATCTTTCCGCACACTCTTCGACGGATCCCGGGTCTCCGTCTTGACCTCCCAGGTCTTTTGCAGTTGTGTGTAGTACTCATCAAACCGCGATTCAGCGGCTGATCCCTTTTTGAAGTACATGTCACGAGGGAACGGCTGCTGCAGCTTGTGCGACAGTGCCGTGTTGAAGCGGTAGTACTCGCGCTCAAATGCACTCGGCTCGCGCTGAAGCACAGGCGCACGCGTCACCAAAAGTGCCGACTTCAGTGGCGCATTTGCGCGTGCATCGGTGCTCGCTGCGCGTCGCACACACGCCGCTGCCGCCCTCCGCACCGGTCGGAGCATGGTCGAAACTCTTCTTCCTTATCACGTGGAGCCACGTGGACTAGACCGCACGGGCGGCGGGTCGGGTCGCTTGCCTCACCATGCCGGAAGAGAAGCGCGGCCAGCAGGCCGTGTCGACGTCGCCCCTGCTGCCGCTGGAGAACAGCTGGCTGAAGGATACGGCGGACAAGCTGCGTGCGCGGCAGACTGCATGGGAGGGCTACCAGCGTGCCGACCTGATCAGCTCGGAGGAGCTGCAGATGCTCCGCGACGCGGAGCAGGCAGGGCGCGATGGGAAGCTCGACGCTGTGCTTGAGAAGGGATCGCAGTACGCTGCGCTGTACACTAGGCTCTTTGGGAAGCTCAGTCGCGCCGATACCATTCAGCAGGTCGTGCTCCTCGCCGACGATCTCGTGCAGGCTGCGCCCGAACACCTGGACTACTTTTTGAACGAGTCGCAGCTGTACGCTTCGCTGCTCAAGTAGGTACCGTGCGCTGACACCAGGCTGCTCGACGTGCAAGATGAGTTCGTCTCGCTCAAGGCTGCACAGTTCCTGGGCATCTTCCTCACGGCGCAGGCCGCGTCGAGGTCGAGCGACGCGCCGCCGACATCTGTGCTGGACAAGCTGCTTGAGTTCTTGAACAAGCAGCTGAAGACGGTTGTCGGCAACAGCACGGACGGCGCACAGGGCAATGCTGCATCAGTCGCGCTGCTGGTCCTGAGCGAGGTCCTGCGCCAGGCGTCGTTCCGCTCGCGTGTGTGGGAGCAGGCGACGCAGCAGGCGGAGTCGAAGGACGCACAGCAGGCCATTGTCGGGACGCTCGTGGCGCTCGAGCAGAAGACGACCGCGGGCGGCTCTGGGACGCAGACGCCGCGGGAGTCGACTTCCGGATACCCGCAGCTGCAGTACCAGGGCCTGTTCGCCCTGTGGGTGCTCACGTTTGACCAGCAAGCGGCCGCGGGAATTGATGCCTACTTCGGCCTGGCGTCCGTCCTGGTGCGCCTGGCGCAGACCGCGCTCAAGCACAAGATCGTACGGCTGATTGTGGGCATCTGGGACAACATGCTCACGGTCTCGAACGCGTCCGAGGAGAACGCCGGACGCCTGCTGGGCGCCAAGGTGCTCCCGCTCTGCAAGACCCTGCAGGAGCGCAACTACCCCGACGAAGAGATGCGCGACCAGCTGAAGCACGTGGCCGACGTGCTCGCCAGCCGCCTCGACCAGATGAGCTCCTACGAGGAGTACCAGTCGGAGCTCCAGAGCAAGCACCTCTCGGAGGACAATCCGGTGCACAGCCTCGACGAGTTCTGGAAGGAGAACGCGGAGAAGCTCATCGAGGACAACGAGCAGGACCTCAAGCAGCTGGTCGCGCTCGTGAAGCCCGAGTCGAACTCCGACTCGACCACGCTGGCGCTCGCGTGCAATGACATTGGTAAATTTGTGCACAACTTTGAGGGTGGGCGGCGTCGCGTCACGGCCCTGGGTGCCAAGGACGCGATCATGGGTCTCGTCGACAGCGAGGACCCCCAAGTCCGGCACGCTGCCCTGCAGACGCTCGCGCGTCTGGTGTCGTCTAGCTGGAAATAGTGTGAAATGAGGGTCCGTATCGAGCTCGAAGCGGCGGCGCCACGCGTGCGCGTGCAGGCCGTTGGCCCCGTGCCGACGTGCGGACGCGTCTGTGCTTTTCCTCCACACGCACCGCGAGCGAGCGTCGCATGTCGCAAGACCTTGACGGGGACGGTTCGCAGCTGCTCCTGCTGTCAGCTGCCGTAGACGATCCGGTGGACGCCGATAGCGGCGCAGATGAGAGTACCAAAAGTGCGCGGGCAGGCATCAACCGGATCGACTCCGCGGCCAGTGCCATGGTTCGAACCCTGGTCAGCTCGCTGTCGTTCATGTTCCAGCGGCCGATCCGGCTCTTTCGGCCCGTGCAGTGTACGTGAGCGTAGCTGACCTAGTCTCTACCTTTTCGCTTGTGGAACTGCTTGCGCGCCGAGAAGGCAAAAAGCTCGGGATACCCTACCTGCGCCGGCTGATCCGACAGGAAAAGGTGCGTCGTAGCGCTCTCACGCAGCCGGTCCTGCTGCTCTCGCTCGTTGCGCCGCCCCTGCGTACGTGCGCAAGCTGACTCAGTGGCGAATCTGGCGATTGGGTTCACGCTCTTTCAGACATACACACTCACGCAGGATGTGCTCCTCCGCAAGCGGCACGCAGAATTGGCCAACGAACAGGCGGGCACCTTTACGCCCATGTCCGTCGTCGTCGTGGCGGGTGCAGCAGCCGGCGCCGCGCAGTGCATCATCGCGGCTCCGCTCGACAACATCCGCCTCGTGGTCCAGCGCCTGCTTGTACGCGACGTGAGCAGCCAAGTGACGCTGCCGGCGATTGTGCGGCACCCGCTGGAGACGTGGCGCACGATCCTGCAGGCAGCTGCGCTGCCGTTCCTCCCCCAGCGCTGGTACAACCGCCTGATCCAGCACATGACGAGCCCGACCGCGCTGCGCGAGCCCAAGACCTCGACCGTGTTCCGGCACCTGCCGCACCACCTGCGGCTGCTGTCGCGCCGTGTGCACGGCATCAGCATGGCGCTGTCGCTCCTGCGCGACTCGGCGGGGTTCTCGTGCTTCTTTGTGTCGTTTGAGCTCGCACGGCGCGTCGCGTTCCACGCGTCGCTGGCCGTCGACAACGTCGTGCGCATCCTCCGGCGGCAGGGCCCGGGCGCCTTGACCAAGTCGCGCAAGTCGGACGACGCGCAGGAAGACGTGCACCTCGACTTTTCCTACAACGCCAGCCGCACCGTCTACGGCCGGATCACCGCCGCATTCATCCTCGTGTGCGGCGGCGCGGTGGGCGCACTGCTGTACGAGCTCGTGAGCCGCCCGATCGAGTACGTCCGCATGGTGCTGTGGTACGGCCTGCACGTCTCGCAGCGCCCGCGCTCGCGCGCGGCGTCGGCGATGGGCACCCCGTCCAAGGTCCGCGTGCCGCCGCACCGCCAGGCCTCGGTCGCGTACACCGTGCGTCCCGTGCGGACCATGTACCCAGTGCCCCGCGTAAGCCACACGCAGTCGGTGCGCCGCCTGCGTCCGCTGCGCCGGCGTGTCAAGCTCCCGCAGGTGCTGCGGCGCGACACGCAGCGCAGCGCCGTGACCAGCGACGTGGCGAATGCGCCCACCACGGCGACGCGTGCATCGCGCGACGTGCGTGCGATGCGCGCGCGTGCCAAGGCGCGCAAGCGGCGGTACTCGCAGAGCACGCTGGCGAAGCTCGTGCGCTACGCGAAGCTCACGGCGCCGCCCGGCTCGCGCCTCTCGCTGCTGCGCCTGCTGGCGCAGACCTACTTGGTGCGTCCGTTCGTGTACCCCGAGCTGTGCAAGGCGTCGGCGCCGCGGCCGTGGGGCGCCGCGCCGCCGGCGCTCCCGCCGCCGCCGACGACCGTGCTGCAGGCCATGCGGCCCGAGGCGGGGACGCTCGGCAGCCGCCTGTGGCACCTGGCCCAGCGCGTCGGTCCGCGGACCGGCCGCGTGGCTGCGCCTGTGGGCTACTTCCTGAACCGCGTATGTACGCCGCCTGACGCAGCTTGTCTCGCCGTATGGATGTGCGTTCCTCGTGTTCGCGTGGATGGGCGGAGCACTGGGCTAGAGGGTGCGCACAGCCGAGTCATATACCCCTTTGACCACCGGGAACCGGAGCGAGGACGCGTGTTGCGTCTCGGATTCCTGGAAGTCTGCATCAGTAGAGCACGTACATCTCACCGTCACGGCCTTGCCGCGGATCTGCTCGGGATGCGCGCCGTACCGGAGCCGCTCGTCAACCGAGAACCCGGAGCCGACCGAGACGCGCGCGCCTTTGTGCTCAATGACGACATCTGGCGGTCAGCATGCGACCTACGCGAAAGGGCTGGCCGCTCCTCGTAGTGCCCCTGGACCGGAAGGCGCATCGTCGTCACGACCACGTCGCGCACCACATACTCGGCCTCCTGCGTGTCCCGCAGCTTGAGAAGCGACGACGTGCGCCGGCCCTCGTACGGCCGATCGCCACGCACCATGAGCCCCTCCCACTGCCTGTCGGTGGCCTGCTGCAGTAGACGATCAAGGCTCGACAGGTCCGAGACACTGACCTGTTCGAGATGCCGCAGGCACGTGTCGCGACGCTGCGCAAGGCACCAGTCGACCAGCGCTCGAAGCGGCGCTAGCCGCTCCTGTAGCGGCGGAGCACGGCCCTGCTCAAGATAGGCTCGCCAGCGCACAAAGGCATCGAGGGGCATGCAGTCGAATGGGAACAAAATGATCGGGGTAGGGCTGTCGGTGTGCCGGCGGACAACAGAGAGGGTATGTAGAAAGTCCTCGACGTAGGTCTCGCCCCGAGCGTCCTCCGTAGGACGAAGCGCGCACAATTCGCCGTCCAGTACAAATTGCGCCTGTCCATGCGAGTCAGGCGGCCCGGCGAGCGCACCTAGGTCCGGGTAGGCCTCGAGGTCTTGACACAGCTGCCGGCGAAAGGGGCCCAACGACTCCAGCGGACGTCCGCTCCGGGAAAGGGTATAGACCTCGGCGACACGAGGATGTGAGCCAGTGCAGTCGAGCGAAACAATGACAATGCAGCGGATTCCGTCAAGCTTGCGAGATACGAGCCAAGGCTTGTGAGACTGTAAGCGGCGCAGACGTCCAGGCGTGGCAGAGTGAGCCAACGCAATCTCCATCGGAAACGAAGCTGTAGACCCAGTCGCGCGCAACATTGCCAGAAACTGCTGAGTCCTTCCATCTTGATCGGTCACCTCTAGCATCTCGCGCAGCGTGTTCTCCGAGACACCGGCCTTGAGATTCCGGTCAAGGCATCGGTAGAAAATGTCGAGGACCGTAGGGGACGCAGATCCGTCACGCTTCCTCTCCGCTAGACCATGCTCCAAAATGCGGTTCTCTGCAAGAAAATCACGCACGACCCTCTTGGCTTGATTCCCTGAAATAGACCGGGCGCCCAGCGCATCGAGGAGTGCCTCCAAAGTGGGAGGTACTGGATGCACGTTGTCCGCCGGATGCGGATCGGGATGCTCGAGTACAAACTTTTGGATTGCTCTAGACGATACAAAGAAGCGTATGGAGCGTAGGTATAATCTGTGTCAGCATAACACGTACCGTTCGAGGATGGGAGCCACATCCTGGTACTTGGAGAGGATGCCTTTTTTCTTTGCTGGACTATTCGTCGCAGAAACTTCGCGCACCATTGATTGAAGGCGCTGTAGTTGTTCCAATGGCTTTGGGATATGCACGCCTGCGCCCGAATGCAGAGACGCAGTCACAGCCAGGACCCACGGAGGCCGGCGTCGCGCACGACCCAACCAACCGCCAATATGCAGCATGAAGTGGAGGAACCTCCACTACGACCATGGAAGAAGGCCAAGTGTATGTGCTGCACTTTGCCCAGTCGCATGTCGACTTCCGCCTCCCCGAGTTGGCGGCCTCGGCCAAGTATTTGGGAATCTCTTATGAGCTTCTGCCGACGCCCTCGCGACTTAGCACAGTCCGCCCGGATCAGCGCCCCTTTGTGCTCTGCCGGCTGCCCTCAGAAGATGCTGCGTGCGAGCTGCTTGGCCGGTGCTCGTGCCTGCGCGCAGTCTGGGAGCTCTGGCTGTGTGCAGAGACCTATGATGATCTCCACCAGCGCAACCGCGAGACCAAGCCATACGCGGCATTCAGCCGCCCAGACGTCTCGTGGAAGGCGCTGATGCAGGGTTTCAATGCGGCCATTTCGGACACACGCCGCCTCGATCTCATTGAATCGTTCTCGTACATGGATTTGCCTGGTCCAACGCGTATGAAAGGCGCCGACCTGACCTGGGGCGTACTAGAGGAGTATGTGCGCTCGCACGACGCCGGCGGAGCGCCGCCGCCGCAAGGCGACCAAGACCCACGCCTGGTGCAGCTCTTCTTCGGGCGCAAGATCAAGGACAGAATGGGCCGAACCCCCGCGCGCGACCTCATCGACGAGCTCAGCCTAAAGAAGCGGCAGTATATCGGGAACACCAGTATGGAGAGCGAAATGAGTGTCGTGATGGCCACCATGGCTCTTGCAGGGCCCTCTAAGTTTGTATATGACCCATTTGCAGGGACTGGCTCGATGCTCTATGCGTGCTCAATGCTTGGCGCCTTTTCCTTTGGCAGTGACATCGATGGCCGCATGATGCGGGGCCGTCAGGACAAGCCGGGTGGGCGCGGCATTGCCCTAAGTGCAAAGCAGTATGGTCTTACAGGCCGTATTCTGGATACTATCACGTTTGACATGACGCACTCGCCGTGGCGCACGCCATTTCGCGACGGCGGCGGTGGCGGGATATTCGATGCCATCGTGACAGACCGTACGTGTGGACGACTGACGCAGCCCCCTACGGAGTACGTGCAGGAGCGAAGCGCCTCGGCAAACGCGATACGGCACTGCAGCGAGACGAGCCGTTCTTGATGCCGGACGGAACGCCGTCGCACACGTTGCCGGACTATGTGCCGCCTACGAAGCCGTACCCCCTTTCACATCTCACGGCCGACCTACTTGAGTACTCCTCCGCACTGCTCAAGCCTGGTGGGCGTCTCGTGTTCTGGCTGCCTACGATGAACGAAGAGAACGCCGAGACACCGATCCCTGAGCATCCTCACTTCGTGCTGATTGCGCACTCGCTGCAGGACTTTGGCAAGTGGGGTCGCCGGCTAATTACGATGGAGAAGAAGGAAGATGCGCCGAACGCACCTGTTCCGACGCCGCAGCGCACCGCGGGCCCTGCGCGCGCGAACGAAGACCCCCACGAGTTCCGCAACCGCGTACGTGTCCACCTGACCCAGTATTACGCGCCGAAAGCGTAATCACGTGATCGTGTTCCTTGCCTCACGCCATGGTCGCGTCGCAGGACGAGGGCGCGGCGCCGACGTATTTCGAGCGTGAGCGCGAGCGCCTAGTGGCCGAGATTGCAGGCGTACGCTTTTTTATTCTGACACACAGAGTCTCGAGACGCTGATCGGCAATGCGAATGCAACGAACCGCAAGCTCGAGGAGCAGATCTCTGTCGGCAAGGGTTTTGAGTCGATTGCCGAGCTGTGGGGCCGCTTCTCGACGCTGATGACGCAGGCCGGAGTGCCAAACCCAGAGAGTGCTCGGCGTGCAGAGGAGGGTGCAGAGGATACCAGTGCTATGTAGTTACACATGGTGCATCGATGAAACCGACGAAAGTAACACCCCCCGCTTGCGGCGCTGTTTCCCGCTGCCCTGCGCCTGCGGCAGCTCCTCACTCGGCCCGGCCTGGGGCAGCGAGCCGGAGACTTCGCTCAGCGAAGGGAACGCGTCCGAGTTCAGCGCCGGCGCGCTCGACGAAGCGCCCCACGTGCTGCGCGGCGCCGGCGGCGGGCGCGCAAAGAGATGGCGCTTTTCCGCCTGGCGCTGCGCCGCGGCCTGGTTCGTGGGCAGGCTCGGGAATTGGTTCGCGCCAAGCATCGGACGCGATGCGCCACCGGTGTGCCGCGATGCGTTCACAGACACCGAGAAGGGAGCCGGACGTGGTCGCGGCGCGGCGCTGGCGCTCGGCTGCGACGCATTCCACGGCGTGCTAGCCGATGCCTGGACGCGGCGCATCGACTGCGCGCTGTGCGCGGCCGATCCGGGGACGCGCGCCGAGCTCGCTGCGCCGAGGGTGGGGAAGTGCGAATGGCTGCGGACGCTGGGAGCGTTTCCGGCGGCACGTGCGACATTTTCCCACACGCGGTTGTTACCAGAGGATGCGTTCTTCAGCTGGCGCACGGCGCCGCCATGCGACTCGAGCGGCGTAGGGAAGCGGTTCTCCCGTGCCTTGATCTTGCCCCACTCCTCGACGAGCTCGCGCCGCTTGTCGCTGTTCTGCACGATCTCAGCGAGACTCTGGACGACGAGGTCGGTAGAGCCGTAGTCGAAGTGCTCGGTGCC
This sequence comes from Malassezia obtusa, assembly GCA_029542945.1. NCBI lineage: Eukaryota > Fungi > Basidiomycota > Malasseziomycetes > Malasseziales > Malasseziaceae > Malassezia > Malassezia obtusa. The sequence goes on along the minus strand of CP119935.1, from coordinate 1,445,219 downwards.
GTCACCCGTGATGTTCATGACGGTCTTGAGCAGGTCGTGCACGTTGAGCTCCGAGGCGCGGTAGGCCTGCAGGGCGCTGCGGCAGGAAGTGAGCTTGATCTGCGAGTCGTTCAGCACCGTCAGCACGGTCGACCAGTACTTCTCCGACTGGTGCTGCTCGGGGCCGGGCTCCTGCTCAGTAAGCGCGTGGCCGAACTGCGCGCGGCGCGAGGACGTCGGTCCCTGGATCGAGACCGGCTCGCGCCCCTTCTTCTTGCGGCGCGACGTGCTGCTCTCGGCGGGTGTATCGTGGATAAAGCTCGCGTCGACACGCAGCGCGTCGCGCTTCTCGCGGCCAGAGAGCATCTTGCCGTGCTCTTGCACCTGGTGCACCTGGAATTCCATCTGGTTCTCAAACACGACGAACTTCTGCGCAAGACACTCGGCGGCAGGACACAGGTAGTGCTCCTCCTGGAAGTGCTGCTCGAGCATGCGGTAGTCCTTGTAGTAGCGCCAGCGCTCTTCCTCGCTGCGGCTCTTGCAGATGTGGCACTGCTCGTGCCGGTCGCGCATGTGCACCCACAGCTCATCATCGCTGTAAAAGTGCTGTCGACAGTACTCGCAGTACCGGTGCTCAGCGGAGAGATGCCCCTGGAGCGACGCGGCGGTATACACGTTGTGCTCGTGCGAGAAGATCTTCTTGTGCTTGATACACAGGTCACACAGCAGCCGCGAGTGATCGCGCTTCACGTGCGACTTGAGGTCCGACCAGCCCGCGCTCATCACCTCACAGCGCTCGAGCGGGCAGTTGAAGCGCAGCATCGCAATCGTGTCGTCGTAGTCCTTCTCGCGCTCAAAGCTGATCGAGAGCTTGTCGTCGCGGTACGGCAGCTCAGCCGGCGAAAAGTCTCCGTAGTTGCGCGTCGCGCTTGGAGTAAAAATGACGCTGGTCGCCTCGCCCTTACAGAACGTGCAGTCGCGCTTCTTCCAGAGCGCGCGAAGGCGCATCGAGCAGATGTGGCAGATGCGGTGGTTGCAGGGCGGGACAGAAAAGAGCGCCACAGGCTCGGCGCAAATGAAACAGATCTCTGCATCTTCAGCCGGGATACCCGCCTCTGTGGGTGTCGGATCGGCAGCTGCCGATGGCGCCGCCGCAGGCTCGGCCGCCGAGGGCGCCGTTGCCGCCGCCGTGTCGTGTGAGGTCGCTTTCGACGAAGGAGGGGGGGCGCCGCGACCGCCGCGGCCCCGACCACGGCCGCGGCCACGGCCATTGCCACGACCTTGCGCACCGTTTCCTCGACCTCCGCGTGCGCCGTCCGTGCCCATACCGAGTATGGCTATGGTATCAAAATGAGGCTATCACGTGGCCAAAAACGGCCGTACGGCGTCCAGGCGGTGGAGGGCGTCCCACGTCGGAGGGTGTGAGCACAAGAGCAAACGTACCTGGTCGAGCTCGGGATCCACGGCGCGAAGTGTTACGCAGAGCGTGCGGAGCGCCTCGATGATAGTCCGCACACGCTCTGTTGCAGGTGCGCCTGGCGTCTCTCGCGCCTGCGAAGCAAGCTCCGATAGACGCACGTAGCACTTGGCGCATGCACAGACCACCTCAGTCGCCCATCGGTGAAGCCCAGGAAGCTGTGCAGGAAGCCTTAATATCCCTGGGCCTTTTTGCTCGTTGCTGGCATCTGTCGCTCGGTCGACAAGCGCCTGTGTCCCGCGCACACTGAGTGCAACGCTTGTCAGCAACACGCGCGTAGCTTCGGTCCATTGACCGGACGCAGAAAGACTGGCATCGTCGCCGCCTGCATCCCCATCGGCGATTTCTGTAACGACACTCGTCATCGAGCGCCGCGGCGCAGCATCAAGAGACGAACAGGCATCGAATGCGTTCGCAACCCACGCCGCAGCCCAGTCCATGTACGCATTCCAGTACCGGAGCACCGAGGTTCCAAGCTCGGCGCATAGCCGGCATATCCACACGGATGCAACGCCTGCGAGTGCCTGCTGCAAGCGAGCAGATCCCAAAGCGGTGCCAGACGGCGCCGGGAGCGCGGGGGCAGATGCCGAGGCTGGCGCACAGTACGACAGAGCCGCAAGGACTCCGTCGGAAAAGATGCTTGCGTACGCCTCGTATGCGTCTGCCGTCTCGTCAAAGCATGGATGCAGGGTGCATGCAAGATAGCTCCGTGCGCTGAGCGCAGCATAGAGCAGCATCGCGCCGCACTCGGCGTCGGAGATGTGGTGCAATGCGTTGCTGAGCGCGTCGTGGAGGAGGTCTGCTAGGCCCGTGCGCTGCAGCAGAGGCGCAGGCACACGCGCCGGTGCATCTTTGGCAAGCATCTCACACACAGTGCACGCACCATACAGCTTGGGGCGTGCGCCCGGCGCATCGAGCAGCACCATGATCGGCGGCACGACCAGCGGCCAGACACGCTCCCATGCCGCGACGTCGCCGCGGCTGAGCATGCGTACACACCAGCCCAGGACGTTCTGTGCGCCGGACCCATCGTTCCAGATCGTCTGCTGCTCTTCCCAGACTAATGGACGCGCGCCAGCCGCTGCACGCCCATTGTCTTGTACACGACTGTGCTGGGCTGCCTTGGCAAACAAAGGTCGCAGGTAAGTCTGTAGGATGTGCGTGACGACGGCTCCCTTATGCTCGAGTGCCCCAATCTGATTAAGGAGATCTAGGTCAGCCGTGCACATACCCTGCGCCTCTGACGATGTCTCCATGGAACACGACACGGCCTGGACGCCCGGCGCGAAGAGTTCTGCAAGCTCCGCATCCTGCATCGTAGCACCCGTCACAGGAACACACCGAGCTACCTGAATGGCAGCATCCGCGAGCGTCTCTACATCGGCGCAGCCCGCGAGGCGCGCACGCAGCGCGGCCAACGCCGCGGCGTCGTCCGCCATCGTGGTCGCTTCCACCTCCACATTGCACCATTGCACCATGGACCCCGACGCGGCGCCGGCGCCGCTGGTCGTGAAGGTGATGCGCATGTCGGCCCCGGTGCTCGCCACACAGTCGGTGCCGCTGTTCGAGACTGCTGGCGAGTCGGGCAGTGCCCTGGATGCCGCCTCGTCCGTGGAGCCGTTCGCAGAGTCGACGTGGGATACCGTGAAAGACGCATACGCACGCGGCGGCGACGCGCACTTCTCGCGCGCGCACGACACGGTGCGTGATGCGGCCTACACGGACCATCTCACGCTCCCGTCATCTTTTGGCTTCGTTTGTACGTTGCGCCACTGATGCAGCCGTCGGCGAGATGTTTAGCGTGCTGGTGAGCGTAGTGAACGAATCGGACGCGGCGGTGCGAGGCGTGCAAGTCCAAGTCGATATGCAGAACAGTACAGCCGATGCGGAGCGGCCAGAAGAACACCCTATGGTGCGCGCGCCGCCATCCGTCTGTACTTTAGAGCCACAAAAGCGCCTGAGTGTCGTCGCGCGGCACAGGATCCAGTCCACCCTCCCGCACGCGGTCGTGTGCCGCGTGCGCTTCGAGCGCGAGGGATCCAAGAACGAGACGTGGATGACCAAGTACGCAGCCCGCTGACCCCAGAGTGTACAAGTTTAATGTGAACCCAGCGCCGATCGCGCTGCATACCACGGCGCACGGAAACCGCGCGGGGCTGATGGACCCTGCGCCGGCGATCCGCGAGCGTGCCTATATCCAGGTGCAGGCGCACAACATCAGCGCGCGCGCGGTCGTGGTAGAGCAGGTGGAGCTTGAGTCGGACGCTTGGGAGTGGCACGTCATTGATGCCTTCGAGGCGAAGAGCACGGCGCGTCACTTGAGCCCCAAGGACGTGCAACAGTGGGTGCTCGTGCTGACCCCTCGCCAACCCGAAGCGGTGCAGCGCGCAACACTCGACCAGCTCGCTGCGGCACCGCCGGAGAAACGCGTGGTAAACGTCGTCCACGCGCTGGGTACATTGGCCGTGCAGTGGCGCGTGCCTGGCGGCGAGACGGGCATCACACGCATCGGGCCCATCCAGCGCACCGTGAGCCGGACAGCGGCAGTTCCTTGTGGCACGAGCGGGCAGGAACCACGATTAGCCGTGCAGGCGCTGCTACAGAAACCGGAGCGCGCTCAGGCGCTGGTGCCGTGCACATGCACGGTACGGATCTCGCTGCACGACCTTCAAAGCACGCCGACATCAGAGGCACAAACCTACCGGCTAGCGCTCATGCCCAAGTCCGGCACCTGGACCGACATGCAACTGCTCGGCCCCTCCACGATCCGCGTCGAGCCCGACACCGATCTAGCCCTTCCAGTCGTGCCGCTGCACAGCGGCGTGGTGCGCAGTGGAGGGATGGCACTGGTGTTGTATGGGTACACGGAAACTATGGAGCTGGACCCACCACGAGTGTTGCGGGAATGGCCCTGCTTCGTCGAGCTCGTGGTGGAAGAGGCAGACTAACATCACTTCGACTTGTTCGCCTGTGCACGCTCGCGCTGCGCCTGCTGCAGACGGAACTCGGTGATCATCTTCCCCGTCTCGTTCTTCAACCATTTTTGCAGCTCAGGGCGGTAGCCAAAGAAGAAGAGCACCTCAAGGAAGACAAAGAGAGGCGCGAGCACCACAGCACCAAGTAGGTTGTCGAGCAGCGCTGGCGCACGGCCCTCGTGCACGCCGTGGCCGTAGAACTGGGCAATCCAGCTCGCGATGAACACTGCAAGCGAGATCAACTGGGCATGCGGGTAGTGCTCGACGAAAGCCCACGCCGCCAGGTAATAGGCCGCCCAGAGAGGCGAAATCAGCGCGGCGGCCGCGACGTCCAGCACGGCATAATAGATCAGGTAGGCCAGCGCAACGAACGAGGCGATGTTCAGGTGTTGGTATACGACCGATGGCGTGTGCTTCACCAGGAGCGTGTCCACCTCCAGCACGGGGGCCTGGAGGACTGCTGGAAGATGCATCGCGGCGCCATGCAGGCTAAAGCCCGACGTGAGCACCAGCGCGAGCGCTGTCATCCAGATCAGGGGCACGCACACGATGTGGATGAACACATTGACCGTGTTCGTGTGGTAGGCGCCGTAGAACGCCAGCTGGTCGCGCAAACTCAACGGATCCGCAGAGAGCCCCATCGTGAACAAGTGGAGTATGGGGTTGTCCGCGGTCCGCCTTACATCCTCATTTCAACGTGCAGCTGGGAATTAAGCGCTATCTAGGCCCGTGGCGCACCCAGGCCGTGCTCGCGAGCGATGGCGGACAGCCGGTTATGCTCGACGATGTCCTCCTGCTCCCACGGGAAATCAATCCAGACAGGCGGGGTCGTCTCCGCCGCATAGTAGTACACGCCCGTACTCACGCCGTCGACAATCTTCTCGTCAGCGGCGTTAGGAATCACAGGCAGCTCCGCGCGCTTAGGACCAAGCTTGTTGTGCACAACAAAGATCGCAAAGCGCGTGGGGGGGATCTTTGCGCGCTCCTCCGGCGTATGCGAGTCGAGCGCCGCCTTCACGTCTTTGAGAAGTTCGTTGTATGCATAGCTGGGTAAGCAGAATCGACGTACTGAAGAGTCGTGCGCGAGTCGTCCACTTCGTCGACAACAAGCACGTTCTTGCCCAAGAGACCACCTGCGTCCTTCTTGGCATTGTCAGGTGCGGAAGTGCTGCCCGAGTCGAGCCACTGCGTGCGCACGACTTCCTTGCCGATCACTTCCTCCGATACACCCGCAACCTCTTCGTAAAGGCTTAGACCAATCGCCTGGATAGGGATGTTGCGCTTCTTTGCGGGGTTCGCCTTGTCCTGCGTCTTGAGGAACGTGCGCAGCACACGCGCCGGGAAGAAACCCCCACCGCCAATGGCAACCATCAAGTCGGGCTGGAACTCATCGCGGATTTTTGCCGCGATGTTGCGAATCAGGATATGGATATCTTCATAAGTAGGGCGCCAGTGGTCGTCCGGGAGTCCAACCGCTTTAAGGTCGACCATGTCGTGCGTCGCTATTGGTAATGTTGGTCAAAATTTGATGTAAGACTGTAGAATAAAATGGCTCAAATTATCCGATCGGGGCACCTCGACCCGATCCGGTCCACGGCGCACGAGCCCGACAAGCGACAATGTAATGTACGAGTAAGACTCGCATTTCCAGAAACACCCCTGCCCATCATCCCTAAGGTTCTGTCTACGTAGAGAGTATATCGCCAAGAGTCCTCAACTCGAATCGGTCTTTCGTTGCTTGAATACTAGCAGGGCGGTACTCGGACGACGCTCACACAGTCGTCCCAGGACACAAAGAGTATATCGTCCATACACTCACTATAGCGACAAACGTATAACCAGAACACTCATGCAGTACGTCCTATTCTCTAAGCGCGCGCGATGTCTGCGCGGGGGCGGAGTGGCACCTGTGCCCGGCAAGCGCGCTCAGGGGGTGTGGAGGGTTGCGTGGGATTTATACATGCATTAGTCTGACACGGGGACGGAGGCAAAAGCGACCCCAAGGCGCACCGACCCTCTCAACAACGGCAGCCGTTGTCTTGTTCACATAATGATGAACAAGATCCTAAGCACTCTCCCCCTCCGGGCTGCACGCACTGTAAGTATCAAAAAACATGCTAATCACTACTAGTCGGCCTGTGTGCCGGGCGTGCTGTCTTCGCCGCGCTACGCTGCGCAGGGTGTGCGTCATCTGCACATTGTTGCCGATACGGCAAAGCCCACGGGCGCGGTCCCGCAGTCGGACACGGAGCCTTTTGGACTGAAGCTCAGCGAAGAGTCTTTCCACGGATACAGGATTGATCCGCCCTCGAATGAGATCATGGTGACGAAGAAGGACCTCGTGCACCTGTACAGCGAAATGGTTAAAATGCGCCGCATGGAAGTCGCTGCGGACCAGCTGTACAAGCACAAGTACATTCGTGGCTTTTGCCACCTGTCGATCGGCCAGGTACGCTCTTCCTCACAACAGCATCTAACGTGCGCAGGAAGCCGTTGCGGTCGGCATGGAGTGGGCGATTAAGCCCGAAGACTATCTGATTACCGCGTACCGTTGCCATACTTTCGCCGTTCAGCGCGGCGGAACGATCGCGGGCATGCTCGCTGAACTGATGGGCCGCGAGGCTGGTATGTCGAAGGGCAAGGGTGGCTCGATGCACGTCTTCACCCCCAACTTCCTGGGCGGTAACGGTATTGTGGGCGCGCAAGTCCCTGTCGGCGCCGGTCTTGCGTTCGCGCAGAAGTACAACAAGAGCGGCAACGCTACTTTCACGCTGTACGGTGACGGCGCATCGAACCAGGGCCAGGTCTTCGAGGCGTTTAACATGGCAGAGCTCTGGAAGCTTCCCTGTGTCTTTATCTGCGAAAACAACAAGTACGGCATGGGTACGAGCGCCGAGCGTAGCTCGATGAACACCGAATTCTACACGCGTGGCGACGTCATCCCTGGTATCCAAGTGAACGCGATGGACGTGCTATCGGTGATGCGTGGAACGCAGTTCGCGCGTGAATACATCACTTCGGGCAAGGGGCCGCTGCTGATGGAGCTTGTTACCTACCGCTACGGTGGCCACTCTCTGTCTGACCCGGGCACGACCTACCGTACTCGGGAGGAAATCCAGAAGATGCGCAGCTCTTCGGACCCCATCCAGGGCCTGAAGACTAGCATTCTCGAGTGGGGCGTCCTTGAGGAATCTGAGCTGAAGAAGGTCGACAAGGCCGCGAAGGAGACGGTGGACAAGGCCGTCGAGGAGGCAAAGAACAGTCCCGAGCCGAGCATGGACTCGCTCTGGGAAGACATCTAGTACGTGCACAGTGTCATTCGCTAACCGCAGTGTCAAGGGAACCGAGCCCGACTGGATGCGTGGTCGCGAGCGCGAGGAGGTCCATCGCTTCCGTTGATCAACCCCTAGCCGTCGTAGTGGGCACGTGATTATTCGCATGGCTGGGCGAGTCGCGCGTCGTTGATCGTCCTCCGCGCACCTTCTGCCCGCTATAGCGTGAAGAAGTACGCAGGTGTATACGCGGGTCAGTGACCATAACTGTACGGCAACATGGCGACGCTGCACTTCTGCGCCGAGTGCAACAATTTGCTGTACCCTGAGGCGGATCGCACAAACAATGTCCTCATGTACGCCTGCCGCAACTGTCCCTATCGCACGGAGGCTACATCGCCTCTTGTATTTCGAAACGATTTGAAGGACATCTCGAAGGAGCAGCCGGGTGTCGTTGATGAGCTGATGACCGACCCGACGCTACGTCGCACTCATGATCTTACCTGCCCTCAGTGCGGTCACACAGAGGCGGTTTTGTTCCAGGACCAAAGCAAGCGCACGTTCAACAAGATGATCCTGTTCTATGTGTGCTGCTACTGCAATTTCCTGTTCCAGGACGAACCTGTGAAGCGCCCTCACGAGGAAACGGACTGAGATTCGTTGGGTACGCGTATCGGAATCAATCTATCGGCAGAAACAGGAAATGTATGTCGAGTTCGTCTTTTCCTTCAGCATGGAGACTTTCAGTCCAACTCTATGACCCAAAACCACGCTTCTTTGGCAGCTTTCACGTAGATATCTTATACCCTTGATTGATCATGTATGTTATAATGCGGTTTGCCAAAGCATGATCGACCTCATTTTGTCTTATATTAATTCTGGCATTCGTGCCGAAGTATCAAGATTACATTCAGTATGATTCCATGTGCAGTCTTCCGATGACTTAGGCATAGTGCTCCAGGACTCCGCTTTGCGCTTTACCGGCACTCGCCTCGGATTATTCCGGAGCCCGCTCTCGCGTGGAGGCCTTACTAGGTCGCGACGCGGTTTTGACGGATTCTAGCCAATCAAGATTTACCCAAAACCAATCGCAGGCAGCCGGCAGGGAGGCTGAAAACCACCCCGTCCCACACAAAGCTTCTATCGAACCAGCGAAAATGTCGATGCGCTCCTTCGTTGGGTTGAACAAGCAGCTTCCTAGCCAGGCGTACGCGCGTGTGCTTGCCAGCGGTGTGCGTGGTTTCCATGCTGGTATGTCCCTCTATTACCTCCGAACACTCGCTAACACGCGTCCAGCTCGCCCCACGGCTGTGAGCGCCTCTAAGCCGCGTGCTTTCGGTGGCGACCGCATTTACCCTTCCAGCGGCTGTATGTTGATGAAAGAGGTTCGAGACTAACTTTTTAGCGTACATTCAGGGCACGGTGAATGACCCTACGCAATACCCCGAGCCTGACCGCTACCACGGTTCTTACCACTGGGCGTTCGAGCGCATCATCAGTGCTTCGCTGGTTCCGCTCTGCGCTGTTGCCGCTGTGAAGCACGGCGTATCGGGTGTCCTCGATGGTGGCCTTTCGGTGGCTCTGCTGCTGCACTCTCACATTGGCTTCGAGAACGTGCTGACCGACTACGTCGAGAAGCGCAAGTTCCCGATTACTGCCCCCATCGCCACCTGGTTCATTCGCGCGCTCACGATCACGACGGGTATTGGTCTCTACGGTATGTACACGGCATTCTGACCTTCAGAGTACAACACGAGTGCGTATTTTTCAGAGACAGGAGCGTCGATTTTCTACCGCGAGGTTCTGCTGCAACAAGGAGGCAGCTGTTCCTTGTGTGTAGTCATTGACTCCGGCTCAATCTTATCACGAATGGATGCTGACACCAGCTGTTTTGCAAACACCAAACAGACGACATCGGTATGTATTTTTCACTCTGGGATACAATAGCTAACCCATCAGGTATCACTGAACTTGTTGCCAAGCTCTGGACCGCGTAGATGCGCTCACCATGTCTGTAGTGATGGAATGGACCCCTACGATATGCATCTACTTTTAGCTCGACGTAAACCGATTCCACGCACTTTGATTTTGGGTGGCCTACCAGTACCCTCGTGGCAATTTGGTCTGGTCCAATGAGAATTTACTGGGAACCCGGCAGCAGTCCTGGGAGAATGGCCGAGTAATCTTGGCGAACTAGTGCACATCGTCACTTTCCCGGGATGACCACGTTGCCAAAGCCCAACTTGTCCAAGCAGGGGCAAGTGACCGTTGTGCTCGGGTCCCAATGGGGCGATGAGGGCAAGGGTATGTCGCTCTTCGCTTTGGGTTTGCGCTAACCGTCAGGCAAGCTCACCGATATGCTGGCTGGTGAGATGGACATCTGCGCACGGTGTGCGGGCGGAAACAACGCTGGCCACACTATTGTGGCCAATGTTGGTCCTGAGCAAGTGAAGACCAAGTTTGACTTCCATCTTCTCCCGTCCGGTACGAGTATTTGCTCATGCAGGCTTGGTCAACCCTCGCTGTGTTGGTTTCATCGGCAACGGTGTTGTTGTGCATGTGCCTTCTTTCTTCAGCGAGCTTGACACGCTCGAAAAGAAGGGTATGTTTTCTTTGCTCATGCAGGTCTCAAATGCGACAACCGTCTGTTCGTGTCGGACCGTGCGCACCTCGTCTTCGACTTCCACCAGGTAGTGGATGGACTGAAGGAGGTCGAGCTGGGTGGTAGCAGTATTGGCACGACCAAGAAGGGTATCGGCCCTGCGTACTCGTCGAAGGCGTCGCGCTCGGGTCTTCGTGTGCACCACTTGTACGACTTCGAGACCTTCGCACAGAAGTTCCGCAAGCTGGTCGAGGGTCGTTTCAAGCGTTACGGCAACTTTGAGTACGACACGGAGGGCGAGATTGCTCGCTACCGCGCCTTTGCTGAGCGTTTGCGCCCGTTTGTCGTGGATGGCGTGACTTTCATTCATTCGATGCTCTCGTCGAACCGCCGTGTGCTGGTTGAGGGTGCGAATGCGCTGATGCTCGACCTGGATTACGGCACTTATCCGTTTGTAACCTCGTCGTCGACGGGGATCGGTGGTGTTTGTACGGGTCTGGGTATCCCGCCGCAGTGCATCGGCAAGGTGATTGGTGTGATTAAGGCGTACACTTCGCGTGTTGGCGCCGGTCCTTTCCCGACCGAGCTCAGTGATGAGGTGATGACCCACTTGCAGGAGGTTGGTGCCGAGTACGGTACCACTACCGGTCGTCGGCGTCGCTGTGGCTGGCTTGATCTCGTCATGATGCGCTACTCGTGCTTGATCAACGGCTACACCTGCCTGAACCTGACCAAGCTCGATGTGCTGGATGGCCTGAAGGAGCTCAAGGTTGCGACGGGCTACATGATCAACGGCAAGGAGCTTGCGAGCTTCCCCGCGGACCTTAACATGCTTGCTAAGGTCGAGGTCCAGTACAAAACGTTCCCTGGCTGGGAGGGTCCGATCGCGGATGTGACGGAATACGACCAGCTTCCCCAGTCGTGCCGCGAATACGTCGAGTTCATTGAGGACTTCCTAGGTATCCCGATCGAATGGATTGGCGTGGGCCCTGCGCGCAAGTCTATGCTTCACCGCCCTATTCCGCACTAAATAGCGTGAAGTACTTCCATGGTCATTACTGTGTCTACTGGGTGGGGGGACGAGGTGGAGGCATGCTAGTATTTTTGCTCAAGCCTGGTACCGACTGCCCGGTGGTGCCAGGCAGCAGCGAAAACTGGCCCTCTCGGAACCACTTTGCATTGGCTTCATCGACCTTCTTCTGCCGCGACGGGTCCACCAGCTCGATGCCCTGTACTGGTGTAAAGGAGAGCGACGAGGCTGTTCCCGAAATGTTCGACGAGCTGGGCCCGCTGTTTTGTAGGGAGAGCGAAGGACGGTTGAGGGTAGCCAGTCGCGCCTTGTTTGCTTTAGACATCTTAGCCTTAGATTTTGAGTCAGCCACTGCAGCGCGGATCTTCCCGCTGGCTTTCGTGTTGATCATGCCGAGACCCATTGTTTCATCAAAGGCACCCGACTCTTCCTCTTCCTTGCCAAATTCAACACGGTTCTGCATCTTGCGCAGTTCCGTCAACCCGTGCATTTCACGGAACTTACGGGCGCGGCGTCCGCCTCGGCGCTGCTTGCGCCCGCCCTCCGTTGGGACAGGAAGTGCCTTGATGAGCTTAGCCGGCGGCGGTTCCATCAGTTTTTCGATCTTGTGCGCAATTTCTTCGTGCAGATTTGCACCGTATTGACCGTTGCGCTTTCCTCCCGATCCGCTGACGTCCATGCGTGCAGCAAGCGATGCTTTAGCACTGACCATGCGTAGAGCTTGCGTGCGATAGTCACTTGGAGTGTCTGTAACCAAGTCACACTGGGCCAAGTATCCGGAAAATCGGGTTGAGTTGCCATGGATCGTGGAGAGGCCACTCGCCTGCTTCTTGGAAGCACCCAATAGATGCAGATTGCAGGACGGAATCTTGGCCAGGGCTGCCAGGCCGCCTGCCACGCCCACCAGCTTAGTCGCGACCGTCGTACCCACCAAGGATGAAAGGTTGGGGGCGAGCAGCGTCATGCGTGACTCCACGTACTGCAGGATTTTGTGACGCTTTGCCTCCAGGTCCAGCGCCATGTTGCAGGCTTCCTGGACACGTACCCATTCATCTTCTGGCAGGGGCCGACCTGGTGTCGTCGAAGCTGTCATGCTGATCACGACGACAGTGCCATGAGGGAGAATGCCTTCTAGTTTGGAGTGTATCAGATCTTTCTCGTTGCCCAAAGCGCGCACGGTTTGGATAAATTCCCATGGGTTCAGGACTAGTGTCTCTAGTTCAGGGAATCGTGGCGAGTACCGCTCGCGGATAAACTTGTGCAGCATCATCACCTCGTTATCCACTTCGACTGCCATATTGTTTGCCTTGACAATCAAGTAATACTCGGGTGTGTCCTCCAGGGCGCCTGCGAGCTCCGGCGGCGGTTGGGTCATAAATGTGTCGATGGACTGGGTGAGTGTTTCAACAACATACCTTTAGCGCATCTTCAAGGGTATCGCTTCCGTACAATTTGGATACGGAACGCGCACTGTCCACGCTCTCCTTACGAAAATCAAGGGTGTCGAGCGTCTCTTGGTCCATTGGATCGGGCGGTCGTGACGCGTCGTGCGTCAGGTCGAATGCTGCATTTTCGTCCGGTTCATGGGCATCAGCATCCTGTTCCATGGGCTGCAGTGCATTTTGCTCCTCTGCATACGTCTGCGCGTCCTCTTGCGGAGGCACGGATTGCTCCACCTCGCCCTCCGGCCCAAGATCGGCCAGAAGCTCGTCCGCGAGGCTGGTCATGTTGAATTTGTCTTACGTGAGCCAGGGCCAGGGCCAGGGCCAGGGCCAAGGCCTCGAGAGGCACCGATCACTTGCCACGTGCGTAAAACAAGTTCCGGCCAGATAAGAGCTGGGTTTATCTTTCGTGAGGCCTTGGCTGCCGAGTCATCAATTGTTATGCACGCCCTCTCATTGGCTGAGTTGAAACTATATGCGGGGTTACCTCTATGGAGCCGGCCCGGCATATAGAGAAGCCAAGACTGCGAGATAAGAGTTTTCGTTCTCCCTTCTCCTTGTCTAAGGCGTGGCGTCTGTCCATCTGTAAAGAAGAAAGTCCCTCCAAAGACAAGAAGAGCTTGCGTTGTGTTTGTGCTGCTGCCGAAGCAGCACCGGAGCGCTAATACGAGTTATACGACCAAGTAGGTCTTATCAGGTCCTAACCGAGCAGCTTTCGATACCAAACCAACGTCTTTACCAACATTGTAACAAGGCTATGCCTTCTATGACCGATTTCACTTCATCCACTGTGGACTACAATGCCGACAACCGTGAATTTGTAAAGGAGTACTCTTCGCCCGAGGCGCTGCACGATAGCGGCTACGATGCGGTGACCAGGGACGAGCAGTCCTGGGCCGGCACCCTCCCCGCGTCCCAGGGCCTGTATAACGCTGAATATGAGAAGGATGCCTGTGGTGTGGGCTTCGTCTGCCAGGTGAAAGGCAAGAGCTCGCACAAGATCGTGTCCGACGCCCGTTTCCTTCTCTGTAACATGACCCACCGTGGTGCAACGGGTGCGGATGCCCGCGACGGTGACGGTGCGGGTGTGATGACGGGTATCCCCGATGCGTTCCTGCGTCGTGAGGTCGGCAGCGACCACGACTTCGAGCTGCCGCCCGTGGGCGAGTACGCTTGCGGTAACCTCTTCTTCACGCCGAAGGACGAGCAACGTGCCGAACACGTCAAGCAGTTTGAGCAAATTGCGCAGAAGCTCCACCTGCGTGTGCTCGGCTGGCGTGAGGTGCCTGTCGACAGCACCATCCTCGGTCCGGCGTCGCGCAGCCGCGAGCCGAAGACCCTGCAGCCGTTCGTGGTGCTGGGTGACTACTACGGCTGGTCCTCGAAGAAGTCGGAGAACAACGGCAAGTTTGACGACAGCTACTTCGGGCGCCAGCTGTACGTGCTGCGCAAGCACGCGACGCATCGCATTGGCCTCCAGAACTGGTTCTATATCTGCTCGCTGAGCCCGTCGAACATTGTGTATAAGGGCCAGCTGAGCCCTGTGCAGGTGTACAACTACTACTACGACCTGAACAATGCGTACTACCAGGCCCACTTTGCGCTGGTGCACTCGCGTTTCTCGACGAATACGTTCCCGTCGTGGGACCGTGCGCAGCCGCTGCGCTGGGCCGCTCACAACGGTGAGATTAACACGATCCGGGGCAACAAGAACTGGATGCGTGCGCGTGAGGGCAACCTGCGTTCGGAGGTGTTCGGCGACGAGCTTGACCTGCTCTACCCGATCATTGAGAACGGTGGCTCGGACTCGGCTGCGTTCGACAACGTGCTCGAGCTGCTCGTCGTGAACAAGGTCCTGACGCTCCCACAGGCGGTGATGCTCATGGTGCCCGAGGCCTGGCAGGGCAACGAGCACGAGATGGACCCGGCGAAGGTGGCGTTCTACAAGTGGGCCTCGTGTCTGATGGAGCCCTGGGACGGTCCTGCGCTGTTCACCTTCTGTGATGGCCGCTTCTGTGGTGCGAACCTGGACCGCAACGGTCTGCGTCCCTGCCGCTGGGTGCTGACCGACGACGACATCATGGTCTGTGCTTCGGAGGTGGGTACCATCTCGATTGCGCCCGAGACGATCGTGGCGAAGGGCCGTCTGCGCCCGGGTCGCATGCTCCTGGTCGACACGCAGGAGGGTCGCGTTGTCGATGACAGGGAGCTCAAGGCGACGACGTCGCACATTGCCGACTTTGCGGCATGGATTGAGCACGAGCTGCTCGACATGCGCAACATCACGAAGGAGGTGCTGCAGGTGCGCCCCAACATTGTGCCCGAGCTCGACGCGGAGCGCCTGAGCAGCGACCCGAAGCTCCTTGCTTTCGGCTACACGGTGGACCAGATCAGCCTGCTCATGCTTCCGATGCTCAACGACGGCAAGGAGGCGCTCGGCTCGATGGGCAACGACACGCCGCTTGCATGCTTGTCGCAGGGTACGCACCTGATCTACGACTACTTCCGCGAGCTGTTCGCGCAGGTGACGAACCCGCCCATTGACCCGATCCGTGAGGCGGTGGTCATGTCGCTCGACCAGTGGATTGGTCCGGAGGGCAACCTGCTCGACCTTTACCAGAAGCAATGCAACCGCATCTACCTCCCGAGCCCTGTGCTGACCCTGGAGGAGATGGCCGCGCTGAAGAACATGGACGCGGTGCAGCCTGGATGGACGTCGACCACGATCGACATCACCTTTGAGCACAGCGAGGGCAAGGCCGGCTACGAGCGCACGCTGGACCGCGTGTGCGCCGAGGTGTCGCAGGCGATCAAGGACAACTACAAGGTGGTTGTCCTCTCTGACCGCAACGTGAGCGAGTCGCGCGTGGCGATCAGCTCGCTGATTGCGTGCGGTGGTGTGCACCACCACCTGATCCGCAACAAGCAGCGCAGCAGCATCGCGCTCGTCGTCGAGACGGCCGAGGCACGCGAGGTGCACCATGTGTGTGTCCTCGTCGGCTACGGTGCCGATGCCATCTGCCCGTGGCTGGCGCAAGAGGCGGTCATGAAAGTCGGCCGCGAGGGTCTCTCGAAGAAGGACCTGAGCGTGGAGCAGCTGACGCACAACTGGCGCCACGCGGTGGACGGTGGTATCCTGAAGGTGATGTCCAAGATGGGTATCTCGACGCTCGCGTCGTACAAGGGTGCGCAGATCTTTGAGGCGCTCGGTCTCGATGGCCGTGTGATCGACCGCTGCTTCGCGGGCACTGCGTCGCGTATCCAGGGTGCGACGTTCGAGATGCTCGCTGCGGACGCCTTTGAGATGCACGAGAAGGCGTGGCCGAAGCGCCAGACGGTGCACTACGCGGGTCTGCCTGAGAACGGCGAATATCACTGGCGCGACGGCGGCGAGCCGCACGTGAACGACCCGAGCAGCATTGCGGCGCTGCAGGATGCGACGCGCCAGAAGAACCAGGCGGCGTGGGACGCATACTCGAACTCGACGCGCAAGGCGGTCGAGAAGGTGTGCCTGCGTGGTCTGCTCGACTTTGACTACGCCAAGGCGCAGCCGATCCCCATCGACCAGGTGGAGCCGTGGACGGAGATTGCGCAGCGCTTCTGCACGGGTGCGATGTCGTACGGGTCGATCTCGATGGAGGCGCACTCCGCGCTCGCGATTGCCATGAACCGCCTCGGCGGCAAGTCGAACACCGGCGAGGGTGGTGAGGACCCCGAGCGCTCGATTCCGCTGCCGAACGGCGACTCGCTGCGCTCGAAGATCAAGCAGGTGGCGTCGGGCCGCTTCGGTGTCACCTCGAACTACCTCTCCGATTCGGACGAGCTGCAGATCAAGATGGCGCAGGGCGCGAAGCCCGGCGAGGGTGGTGAGCTGCCCGGCCACAAGGTGTCGGAGAGCATTGCCCGCACGCGCCACAGTACGGCGGGTGTCGGTCTGATCTCTCCCCCGCCGCACCACGACATCTACTCGATCGAGGACCTGAAGCAGCTCATTTACGACCTGAAGTGCTCGAACCCCCGTTCGCGCGTCAGCGTCAAGCTCGTGTCCGAGGTGGGTGTCGGTATCGTTGCGGCGGGTGTCGCGAAGGCGAAGGCGGATCATGTGCTGATTTCCGGCCACGACGGCGGTACGGGTGCGTCGCGCTGGACGGGTATCAAGTACGCGGGTCTTCCCTGGGAGCTTGGTCTCGCCGAGACGCACCAGACGCTGGTGCTGAACGACCTGCGTGGGCGTGTCACCGTCCAGACGGACGGCCAGCTGCGTACGGGCCGTGACCTGGCGATGGCGACGCTGCTGGGTGCGGAGGAGTTTGGCTTCTCCACCGCGCCGCTCATCTCGATGGGCTGCATCATGATGCGCAAGTGCCACCTGAACACGTGCCCGGTGGGTATTGCGACGCAGGACCCCAAGCTGCGCGAGAAGTTTGCGGGACAGCCGGAGCACGTCATCAACTTCTTCTACTACCTCTCGGAGGAGATGCGTGCGATCATGGCGAAGCTCGGTATGCGCACCGTCAACGAGATGGTGGGCCGCTCGGACCTGCTCAAGGTGGACGAGTCGCTGCGCACCCCCAAGACGTCCAACATCAACCTGAACGCGATGCTGAAGCCCGCGTTCCAGATGCGCCCCGGCGCCGCGACGTACAAGGTGCGCCAGCAGGACCACAAGCTGTACGTGCGCCTGGACAACAAGTTCATCGACGAGGCCGAGCCCGCGCTCTCGGGCGGCCTGCCGGTGCAGATCGACTGCCAGGTGGTGAACACGGACCGTGCGCTGGGCACCACGCTCTCGTACCGCGTCTCGAAGCTCTTCGGCGAGGAGGGCCTGCCGCGCGACACGATCCACATCAACGCCAAGGGCAGCGCGGGCCAGTCGTGTGGTGCGTATCTCGCGCCGGGCATTACGCTCGAGCTCGAGGGCGACGCGAACGACTACGTGGGCAAGGGCCTGTCGGGCGGCCGCCTGATCGTGTACCCGCCCAAGGTGTCGCCGTTCAAGGCCGAGGAGAACGTCATTGTGGGCAACACGTGTCTGTACGGCGCGACGAGCGGCCACGCGTACATCTCGGGTATCGCTGCCGAGCGCTTTGCGGTGCGCAACTCGGGCGCGCATGCGGTCGTCGAGGGTGTCGGCGACCACGGCTGTGAGTACATGACCGGTGGACGCGTCGTGGTGCTCGGCAGCACGGGCCGCAACTTTGCCGCGGGTATGAGCGGCGGTATTGCGTACGTGCTCGACATGAAGCGCGACTTTGCGTCGAAGTGCAACATGGAGATGGTCGAGCTCGGCGGCGTGCGCGACCCGCACGATATTGCAGAGCTGCGCAACCTGATCGAGGACCACCGCCACTACACGGGCTCCTCGGTCGCGGAGCATGTCCTCCACGAGTTCCACCACCTCCTGCCGCGCTTTGTGCGCGTGATGCCGACCGACTACAAGCTCGTGCTCGAGGCGGCGGCCGCCAAGGCCGCCGAGGAGAAGAAGCGCTCGAGCCACGTCGACCTGCTCGGCACACTCTCGCGCCGCGGCAGCGAGGTGGATGTGACGGTCACCGAGGAGACCGGCAAGGACGCCAAGGCGCACGAGCCCGCGGTCACCGACATGGAGGACGCGATGCTCGACGCGGACCTGGCCGAGGCGCGCGCGGGCAAGCTCGACAAGATGCGCGGCTTCATGAAGTACAAGCGCCGCGGCGAGTCGTACCGCAACGCGGGCGCGCGCGTGAAAGACTTCCGCGAGCTCTCGAAGCGCCTTACGGACACCGAGCTCAAGCTGCAGACGGCGCGCTGCATGGACTGCGGTGTGCCCTTCTGCCAGTCGGACACGGGCTGCCCGATCTCGAACATCATCCCCAAGTGGAACGACCTGGTGTTCAAGGGCCAGTGGCGCGACGCGCTCAACCGCCTGCTGATGACGAACAACTTCCCCGAGTTCACCGGCCGCGTGTGCCCTGCGCCGTGTGAGGGCGCATGTGTGCTCGGCATCATCGAGAACCCCGTGGGCATCAAGTCGATCGAATGCGCGATCATCGACAAGGCCTGGGAGGAGGGCTGGATGGTGCCGCGCATCCCCGAGCAGCGCACCGGCAAGACGGTCGCGGTGATCGGCTCTGGTCCCGCGGGTCTCGCGTGCGCCGACCAGCTGAACCGCGCGGGCCACTCGGTGACGGTGTACGAGCGCGCAGACCGCATCGGCGGCCTGCTCATGTACGGCATTCCGAACATGAAGCTCGACAAGCGCGTCGTCGACCGCCGCGTGAACCTCATGGCCGAGGAGGGCGTGCAGTTTGTCACCTCCACCGAGGTCGGCCGCGACATCGACGCCGCGGACCTGCACCACCAGCACGACGCGGTGGTCTTCGCGACAGGCGCGACCTGGCCGCGTGACCTCAAGATCCCCGGCCGCGAGGCAGACGGTGTGCACTTCGCGATGGAGTACCTCACGTCCACGACCGCGAGCCTGCTCTCGTCGCAGCTCGCCGAGGGCACCTACCTCAGCGCGAAGGGCAAGAACGTGATCGTCATCGGCGGTGGTGACACGGGCAACGACTGCATTGGTACGGCGGTGCGCCACGGCGCCGCGTCGGTGACCAACTTTGAGCTGCTCCCGCAGCCGCCCGAGGCGCGTGCGCCGAACAACCCCTGGCCGCAGTGGCCGCGCATCTTCCGCACCGACTATGGCCACGCGGAGGTGAAGGCGAAGTGGGGCAACGACCCGCGCGAGTACTGCATCTCGACTACCGACTTTGAGCGCGACGAGAACGGCAAGCTCGTGGCGCTCAACACCGTGCGTGTCTCCTGGGAGCTGGATGCGAGCGGCAAGTGGCAGATGAACAAGGTGCCGGGCAGCGAGCAGCGCTTCCCTTGCGACCTGTGCTTCCTGGCGCTTGGTTTCCTCGGCCCCGAGAACGAGGCCATCAAGTCGCTTGAGCTCAAGCAGGACGCCCGGAGCAACATCCTGGCGGACGACAACAAGGGCAAGCTGCCCTACCGCACGTCGGTGCCGCGCGTGTACGCCGCGGGCGACTGCCGCCGCGGCCAGTCGCTCATCGTCTGGGGCATCCAGGAGGGCCGCGCGGCCGCTGCGGCGGTCGACACGGACCTCATGGGCAACTCGTACTTGCCGTGGGCCGGCAGCATTCCGCACCGCATCTACAAGCCCGAGTCGGTGGACTCTGCGCCGCAAGCGCACCCCGTCGAGTCGCAGGCCTGAGCGTCTGTCCATCCGCCGCCCGCCTGCCCGGCGGGCCCTGATTCGCTGTATACAGTCTTGTCGCTTTATAATTAAGAGTCGTTTTCCCTCCACCCGTCCTTGTTCCCCCGATCGATCTCCGGCTGCTCCCGCACCACTGGGAGACGCAGGCCGTGGAGGGGCGATGGACTCGCACGGCGCCGGGCAAGGCACAGCGCACCACGCCGATGACGCTGCGTTTTCCTTCGTGTGCCTCGGCGTCGGTGGCGGCCCTTTAGAGACCAACTGCTCCGGGTACCTGATGAAGCCCGCAGACCAGAAATGGAGCGACGGCACGACGCTCCTCGAGGCCGGTACGTTTAGCATCGTGGCTGTGCCGGACTAATGCAGGGTCATGGCTAGGATCACTCGCCACGCTCCTGCGTGAGCCCAAGAATGCACTCTTCGATGCCGAATTCCCCGACTGCAGCGCCGAGGGCAAGGCCGAGATCGTAAATGCCTGGGTGCGGCAGGCGCTCATTTCCCACGGCCACCTCGACCACATCTTCGGCCTGGTGCTCGCGTCCGCCGCGCAGCGTGTACAGCGGCCTGTCTATGGCCTGCGCGATACGCTCGATACGATCCTCGGCGTGTTCAACGGGCGCGTGTGGCCAAAGCTTGCTTCCTACGATGCCAACGACCCGGGGGCGTTTTACCATCTGCGCGCGTACGTCGAGAGCCGCTGACCCAGCTTGGAACTGGAGCGTGTGTATCCGCTCAGTGACACCCTACAGGTCCGTGCGTACCCCGTGAGCCACGGCGCGTCCCTCCTGGCGCACGGCACCGCCAAATTCTCACCCATCCGTTCCCACGATTCCTCCCCCAATCCCTGCAAGTTTGACACGGGGCATATCTCCACCACCGTTTCGACAGCCTTCCTTTTCACGCATACGCGCAAGGACCAGGACGTGCTGTTCATGGGCGACGTCGAGCCGGACACGGTCGGCGGCAGCAGCCTCAATCGCCACGTCTGGGAAGCCGTCGCGCAGCGCGCGGCCCAGGGAAAACTGCGTGCCGTGTTTCTTGAATGCAGCTATGGATCCGCTCAGCCCAACGAATTTTTGTTTGGGCACTTGACGCCGCCCCACCTCTATGCCGAGCTCAAGATGCTCGCCGAATGCGTGCGCGTGGCGCGCCGCGAAAAACACACCACTGGCATCCTGCGTGGTCTGAAGTGCGTCGTAATCCACGTTAAGGACATGATGCTACCAGGGCCCGGCTGTCCGTGCCGAATTCCTTCCAACTGCGACCCGGAGTTGCTCGCGAGTACCGAGCCGGGGCCGCTGCCGGTAGATCTCCGGAAAGAGATCGCTGGCGAACTGGATGCGCTGGAGGCCGAGGGGCAGCTTGGCCTCGAGATCATCGTGACAAAACAAGGACAGCGCATTGGTGCGTTATCAAGCTTACCCAGAATGCTGAGATGTACATTTTACACAATCACCCAGTCCGTAGCGCCGAGCGCAAGTACAAGACAGTCTGTTCATCCCAACTCCGTCGGTAGTCCCCCTTGCGGCACGTCCAGCAAGGGGCGCTGCTGAAAGTCGGCGGTGTCGTGCATCACCTGGTTGCCCCACCACCGGATCTCCCACCCGTCATTCGACGGCAGCTGGATCACGAAGAGGATGAACAGCTCCGAGATGATCGTCCCTGCATCCAGCGCGTTCGCCGTGACAAAGTTGTACTTCGACCACCAGCGGAAGCGGTGCTTCTTGAGCCAGTACTGGAACACAAACGCCACCAGGAAGAAGCCCGTGAAGTTGATGCTCGTCGACGCCGGCAGCGCCACCACGCCTGCAAGGAACACGGGGACACTCACGCGGCGCACCCAGGTGCGTGGGAACCGCCATTTGACCACCCAGACAAGCAGCGGCAGCACGGCACCCAGAAGCAGGCCCCAAAACATGAAGCGGTAGTACTTTTCGGTAAAGATCCGGGCCGGGCCGATCACGCCCCACATAATCGACGACGTGAAGAACACGTTCACCGACTGGCAGGTCAGCCGCTCGTGCTGCGACGGCATGCACAGATCGGACACGACGGAGGTCATAAGCCGCTTCACCCCCAGCTGCACGCACACCACAACCAGCGCGCCGATCAGCTGCACAGCGTACACGGCACGCGGCGGGACTTTCATGTAATGCCCCACTTTCATGTCGGAGGTGTAGCTGAGACAGCTGATCAGCGTCTGCACCGTCAGCGTCTTGAAGAGTAGAAACGACTTGGGGTGCCCACTGAGTAGATACCCAGCCACAATATCACCCACGATGTTGACGCCGACCATTTGCCCGCTTAGAGCGTACACGTAGCCGCTGGGCAGCACATACAGGGCGGGAATCGCGAGCGCAAGAAGCACCACGGCCGGCGTGATGGTCAAGTCTGAATAGTCCAGCACGATCAGAATTGCAATCAGGCAAATGATCACAATCCACTGGTACCACCACATGGGTACGGGCTTGTAGCGCCGCATCAGCTTAGCGTGGATGTCGTCGGGAGTTCGCCTTTTCCACTCAATTGAGCGCAAAAAGTCGTTTCCATGATTGAGGACAGCGTGCACCAGCACTGCGGTCACGGCCATAAATCCGGCAAAGTACGACAGCACGAACGTCGTTGGCAAAAAGATGGGGGAATACGCTTTGTAGTTCGTCCGGTCGAACTCGAATGAATCTTTCGAGATCACGCGTGTCAGCATGTACGGCTGGCCGAACCGGTCAAAGGCTCGTCCCATATTGAACGGGAAGTGCCCCAGGTCGAGTGCATTCGAAAAGTACAAGCAGGGTGCCACAATCCAGAGAAAGAGGACGAACCCCGCAAAAATGTTTAGCTCCGCCCACCACGGCGTGACCAGAGGCGAACCGAGGTAGGATACCTGTGACCAGTCAAACGTGAGACTGGTAAAACCCATTCCATTGATACCCGTTAGAATATTTAGTTTTACATTGTCTGCGTTAGCCGAAGCACGTACCTTTAGCGATCCAACATGCCCAGCACATCTGAGAAAGCGCATTAAACAGAACGTTGGGGACAAAGTTGTACAAACATGCCCCGACACCGGTTACTGCGAACCAGTTGAGACGCGTCATGCTATTGTCCGACTTCTCCTCTTCCGCATGCAGCGTGTTGAGGATGGTCGATGTGAGTAGCGTCTGTGGCCAAACCATATCGGCTGGCCACACCAAAAAGCGGTGCAAGTACCCGGCAAAGCCGAATCCGATCACCTGGCTGCTCAGCGCAATAATGAACTCAAAGCCGGCAGGCACCGGCGAGTTGTAGTAATGCGGCAGCTCGCTCACAAGCAGGAAATTGATGGCATACGCCTGTGAGATGGTAATGTTGATCATGATCGTGATCAATGCGTGCTCTTTGATGTTGAAGGCACCTGGATTCAGCGTAAAGCGGAACCCCCCGAGCCACCACGGCATATAGTACTCGTCAATTGGGAGGATAAACGCGAGAAACTTGCCGAGAAAATAGGCGAGAAGCTGCAGAGCGACCGGTGACAGCATAGGCGATGGGAAGCGAAGCGAGAGGAACGTATTCACTGCACCACCCAAGCAAGAAAGAAAGAGTGCGAGAAACCACATGCGTATGGTCATCACTGGCATGTTTGGATCGTCAATGTTGGACACGGAAGCGCGTACTTCTGGGTACGGCGAGTCCTCCTCCGGATCAATCTCCGGGTCCGGGTCGACATACTGGTCGTGGGGCTCTGCTTCCACATTCCGTTTACCCAACATATGCAGTGGTATAGTATCGCTGTCCTCGTTCTCGTAATGTACGCGCGACTGTGACCGTCCTGCCATATCACCCACGACGCTGTCGATCGCGATGGAATGCGCCGTCGAGGGGACATCCGAGTATTCGCCCACGGACTTGGTACGCTGTAGGCCTCCCGTCCTGCTCAAGCGTCGGGACAGCGTACCATCTGGGTACTGGTCCCATGTGTAGGGCTCCTGCATAGACACTTCTCTGTACATTCCCGGGCCGAGTGGTGGTCCTTCGCGGCTCTCACCTAAACGGGCATAGCTCTGGTTCCATGACTCGTTGTCGAAGATGGAATGTTTTCCGGAATCACGCATAGAGTCGTTATCCGTAAAGAGATCCCCGCGCTGGATATCGTCGGCCTGCAAGGCGTCCTCCTCGTCGCAGGGAATCTCGAATGACGTGGCTCTTGTGTGGCCCCACGAAGATCTTGTGGGCCCTTGCCGGTCTCTAGATGTTCTGATCGAGGCTTTGTGAGTACTAGGAACGTACGTGGCACAAAAGCAAACACGTCATCATCGTCCTCCTCGTTCTCTTGCTCATCGTAGCCCTGCCCCAAATTTGAGTGGCTTACAACCGAAACATCCTCCGGCACCGTGGCATCATCCGATGGCTTTCGGTCAAAGCTCAGATGCCGCAGCCGAGCCGTATCAGGCCGGGCACTGCTCCGGGTCGAGTACGACTTCGAGTACCCGTGTCCGTACGGTGTGCCCCCCGAAGTCATAGCATCGGCTTCGAGTACAGTCTAAGGATGTATGCCTCCACTTACTGTCTATGTGTCCTGCTCCATTGCTTGGGGCGAGAGGCTCGAGGATGCTGGGCTCGGTGTGGCGCCGTCGTGAGTCTCGGCTCCGCGCCAGGGAATCGTCGTCGTATCAAGTAGAGACCGTGCGGGACCCAGCTCCAGATGGCGTGCCTTGGGCTCAGGCGAGGGCGGCAGCGACTCTTCCACTGAGGCTAACTCTTCGTCCGACAGGAGATCCGACACCGGCTCGGACACAACTGAACAGGCATGGCGCTTGAGCGATGCAATGAGCTGCACCAAGGCCAAGGGGCGGCGTTCAGAGTCAGGGTATAAGTTGGAGGAGTGCCACACTTGGCGAACCGTGCGTGCCAATGCGATGCGTACGTCGACCACCGGGTCGTGGGCGAGGCGCACGAGGTGTCGCAGGATAAGCGCCTCGAAACGGGCGCGCGGGATTCCCTGTTCGACGAGCGCGCCGACAACATGCAGGAATGTGACGCGCTGGCGGTACGCAGCCGCCTCCACGAGGTCGCACAGCATACTCAGGAATCCATCGGCGATTGCCTCGTCATGTGCATAGAACGTGGTATACGCAACGGGCACCGCATGCACGCCAACCTCACGCAGGGCATTGACTGAGTCATTCAGCGCAAGTAGCAACAGCGTGACCAGACACCCGTCTTCATCCGCCAGCAGCAGCGAGGGTGCCAGTGCGGGGATGTGCCGCGCGATGCTTTCGCGCAGGCGCCAGTCGTGCGAGTACTGTGACAGCCACAGCATCGGCAGCTGCCGCAGCTGGCTCTTTGCCGACTCGAGCGGAAGGAGCAGCCAAAACTCGTGAATGTGCTCAAGGAGCGTTGCGGTGACGTCCGTGCACGGGTCGCGCAGCAGACGTTCCGCGACTGGAACCAGATCGCGGTTCGTTGCGTCGCTGCCGATCAGCTTCGCGACTTCGTGCAGGGAGGCACCAAGCGAGTTGCGCACATTCTCCGAGGTGTGGTGCGTGAGTTGGAGGTACAACTCACGGAGCTCGTCCCAGTGCGGGGCGCCCATCGTGAGCACCACGGCAGGGAAGTTGAACGCGACGATGAGCGACTTGTCTGCGTTGTCCAGCAAGTCGGACGCGTCACTGCGTTCTTCATCGTTCTTCGTAGAGATCGGCTGCCCCAGGAAGAGGCGCACGAGCTCGGGCGGGACCCCTTCGGGATCGTCATGGAACAGATAGATCACCTCACCGATCATCTCAAAGGCAGCGAGCTGCACGTTCGGCGACACGTCCTGATTCAGCGCGCGCATGATGATCACGAGGTCACGACGGCGCTCAGCGCCTACCGGCTGCAACGAAAATACACCCGGCAGCGAGTAGCATGCAGCCTGGCGCACCTGCCATACATGGTCGAGGAGCACACGATTCACCGCCGTCAGCAGGCGCTGTGGCGCGTCGGTCTTGGAAAAGTCGAACGCGCCTGCCTCCTCTTTGGCCTGCTGCGCAACAAGTGCCTTGCCGATGATGCCGATCGCGGCAGCGACCTCCTTGCGTACAAAGAAGGCCGGGTCCAGTGGCCAGTTCGTGATCTCGGGCACGACGCGGAGCGCAAGCTGCTCGGTGCTGAATCCGCCCTCGACGGTGATCGCCGCAAGAAGGTTTACCGACATCATACGCCCCAGCGCGGACTCTTCGTCGAACTGTGCTGGATCCAGAGCACGGTGGACGCTCGGGTCAGACGGTGCCGTAATGCTGCGGCTGGGCTCTGCACTGTCCGCCCTCTCCGTCGAGGCTTCGTCGCTTTGCATAGAGCGAGCGTCGCTGCTGTCGAAGCGCGAAATCGCAATGGCAACATTTTCAAACAGCTCGTTAAGCACCGCCTCGCGCGCAGCGCGGTCGAAACCATAAGCCGTCATCGGCACCAACTTGCCTTCGCGCGCAGTGCCCTGCGTCACCAAGTCGGCTGTGCAGACTTCTTCTGCATTTACAGCGGCCTCGCTACCTTCCGGGTGTTCGGCATCAACAACTTCGTCGAAATGCTTGCTGCGCAAGAAGTACTCCACGATGGACGCCTGCGTGGCTCCCGACACGGCCGAGTTCGGGTTAAGAAGCAGTGCACACAAAAGCGGAGTGAAGATGCTCACCGGCAGCTTGGGGCGCGGCATGATCTCTTCGTCGCTACTCGACTCGCTCGGCGCATCATCGAGCTCCGCCAGCGGGCAGTTGCGGAAAAAGAACCACATGAGACGGCCAAGCTCCGGGGCGAACACTGCACTCACCTCGATCTCGTCGGTGGCGAGTTCGTTCAGCAGCGGGATCACATACTCCACGGCGTCCGTCAAGTCCACCTCGCGAATCCACTCGGGCAGACAGCGGGATACGAGGACACGGTGGTAGGCCATGTCACTCTTGGCAAAGAGGAAAATTCGCTCCAGGCTGCTCAGGCCATCGTCCAGAGAATCGGTTTCAGGAATCGTCGGGCTGCCTGTGGCCACAGGGTCGACCGCCGGCTCCTGTACAAATTCGGCCATCGGTGTGTCCTCGGTCTCATCCAGGTCGCGCGCTGCAAAGGGTGCTGAATTGGCACGCACGTCGCGCGATGCCTCGTCTTCAGCATCCGCATCATTACTGGTATCTTCTTCTTCAATCGACTCGCGCTCAAAAGCCTTGCGGTCGCTCGAAGGGTCCTCTTCACCCGATTCGAGCGACGACTGGGCTGAAGCGCGCGCCATTTGCCAGCGGCGTAAACGCGCACTGCTTTCGTCTGCATCCTCATCGTCCTCTTCGTTGGCACCACCGTCCTGCTCCGTCTCCGAACCAGAACTGCTCACACCCGAACCGTTCGAGCCATCGGTTTCGGAACGCAGCGAGTCCGAGTCGTCGCTCAACGAATATCCGGAGCGAGGTGGCAGCGCGATGTTGCTGCGAACCTTGGGAGGGCTGTCCGGAGGATTGTTGGGCGTTGCCAACGACGCGCGCGGCGAACCTCGAGGAGATGTGCTCATATTGGATGCCACCGAATCGGGGTTCGAGGGAGACAAATGGTGAGCTTCACTCACAACGGGGGGTGATGTGCTGAGCGACAATGAGGATAACCGTGGGAAGCCTAGGTTGACTTTTTCTCCGGGGGAATCACCTGTTGTTGGGAATAGGGGAGACCCGCTGCTTGGTGCCGGCGTCTCCCCATCCGGCTCGGTGGGCGAGCCGTTCGACTGCGCCGGTGGGGAATCCACCCATACCGAATCCACCTCGTCATGCGCCCCGCTCGGAATTCCTGAATGTGATCCTTGTTCAGCTGGTATTTGATCCATCGTACTCTCAGACAAAGGTGATGCTATCCGAGCGGTTGTCGATGCACTGAACTGGCCCTCAGGCCACAAGCTGCCGCTGTGTTGAATCCAATTCGCGGTTGGCGGAGAAGAGTGGCTGCCACCTAGCAGAGACCCATGAGATGGAGCACGCCGTAAAGGCCGCGTCACACCGTAAGGGGGGTTGTACGAAGGGGAATTGGGACGATATCGTCCTTCAAACGCTCGCCGCGCATTTGTCGGAGACAACGGTGAAGAAGGAGACAATGTTTCACTGTCAGTTGACAACGAGGGATGACGATGGGCTGCGTGAGCATGAGGACCAATCTCGTCCCCTTCGCTCGAGCGCCGGCGCTGGATGGGAATAGGCTGGGGCGGACTGTGCCCAGTGTTAGGCTGCGTTGATTCACCTTTTGGGGTGGAATCAGCGGTCGGCTCTACCGACTCTGGCAAGCGGTTAGCATCGATCTTTCTCAATATATGTTTCAAAACAAACCTTCTTGTGTATTGGTCATGCTGGTATCGTAGCCGGGCGGATCAAAAGACCCCCCTTCCTTTTGGTAGGCAAGAAGAAAACAGAAGAGTTCAGTGTTTTAACAGAAGCGAGCACCGTGAACAACCAAGGCTGTCACTTCAAGCTGCTAGATCCTAATTTTTACGGTCCACCCGACAAATTGTCGGTCGTGTCGAACGACGGGCGGTCGCACCGAGGTCTTCTTGGCGACCAGGTTGTGCGTCAACAAATCGGGTTGGCGTGCAAATTTGATTTTAATCTACGTATTTTACCCGCGGTACCTCCACATCGTCATGCGCCCGCCAGATAGCCGAAGCAGTGCCCCGTCACATTTCGTTTCATATACAAACTATCCAGCGTGCAGAGGTCACGGTGTGCACGATGTGGAGAAACGCTTAACTCCTCACCTACAGGGAGATTCCGCTGTGTGAGCGTATAGGACGTACAAAGTGTTTTCGCCTGAATAGCTAGATCAAAATGATTGCACATACCTTACATAGAGGAACCCGTCCTCGTCTTTGTACTCCTCATAAATCGAGCTCATTAACGCTGCTGTTGCTGGAAGGATGTCTCCGACGAATATGAAAATGGCCTTTTCGGGCATTAACTTGATGCGTTTGCGAACAACATAGACAAATTGACCGACGGTGAGATCCTAAGGGTCAGCCTAGAGGCGTACAGAGGGGACTAGATATTTTTTCTTGTCGATTGTGGGGATATCGGTTTTATCGGCCTTTTCACAGATGACAGGAATGCGATCTGGGTACTTCTGCCGGATACGATCCGCTTCACTTTTACGTTGTGCCGCGATTAGTTGGAGCAGGTACTTACCAAACGAATGCTCTTTCTTGAATGCGGAGCGCATCGTGGACCCGGCGTGGCGCTCGGTGAATGCTGCGTAAACCGCCCACTGGCGCTCTCAGACCACTTGGCACGTGACGCTCTCATAAGCAAGACGCGGCGCGCCGACGCGTCGCGGGTTCACGTTCCGTCGCGATGGCGCCGAGTGTACGTACGGGGTTTGACTGACCTCAGCCGGTTAAGGGCGGTCGTGAGGCTGGCGGCAGGATGCTGCGCAGCCGCGCACGTACGGCGACGATGGATGAATCAGTTGCTAAGAAGATCAAGGAGCACCAGAACGAACTGGTGAAGCAGAAGCAAGAGGAAGGCCTGAAGCGTTTCAAAGGCGAGGATGGTGCTGGCCGCGACGATAATGAAGAAGTTTTCAAGAAATACGAAAGCTATCGTAGGGAGAGCCAGCTTCCGACCAGGGTAGAAGATCTCCGCGTACGTGCCAAGCTCACCCAGATTCTGGTCGACCAGCGCGCTCAGTCGTTGATCCTCCCGATTAACTCGTTTGCCGTGCCGTTTCATATTAAGACGGTGAAGAATGTAAGCAAGTCGGATGAGGGAGAGTACACGTATTTGCGAATCAACTTTGTCACTCCCGGGCAGCTGTCGGGCAAGAAGGACGACGTTCCGTTCGACGACCCTGACGCGACGTTCATCCGAAACATCAGTTACCGCTCGACGGACGCACGTCACTTTGATGAAATTTACAACGAAATTACGGAGATGCGACGTATCGCGTCGAAGCGTGAGGCGGAGCGCAAGGAGCTCGCCGACGTTGTCGAACAGGATCAGCTAATTTTGAGCAAGGCTCGCCCGCTGGTCTTGCCCGAGGTTTTCCCTCGTCCTGCATTGGAAGGCAAGCGCCTGCCTGGGTCTCTTACGATCCACCAGAACGGTGTGCGTTTTATGTCGCCTTTGCGTCAAGACCAAAAGATTGATATTCCTTTCAGCAATGTCAAGCATCTGTTCTATCAACCATGCGACAAAGAACTTATCGTACTGATTCATTTCCATCTGAAGTCGCCTGTCATGATCGGCAAGCGCAAGACGAAAGATATTCAATTTTACCGCGAAGCCTCGGACGTGCAGTTCGACGAAACAGGAAACCGCAAGCGCCGTTATCGCGCGGGCGATGAAGATGAAATCGAGCTCGAGCAGGAGGAGCGCCGCCACCGCCACATGCTGAACAAGGAGTTCAAGCATTTCGCGCAGCGCATTGCGGACGCTTCGGAGGGGCGGCTTCAGGTGGACATTCCTTACCGTGACTTGGGCTTCAATGGTGTTCCGTCTCGGGCCAGTGTGCTTCTCCAGCCCACGACCGACTGCCTTGTGCACCTTTCGGACCCGCCATTCCTGGTGGTGACCCTCTCAGAGCTTGAGATTGTACATTTGGAGCGTGTCCAATACGGACTTTCGTCCTTCGACATGGTGTTTGTGTTCCGCGACTTTTCGCGTGCCCCGCTGCATATTAGCAGTGTGCCCAGCACGGCTTTGGATGACGTGAAACAATGGCTAGAGTATGTATCTTATATTCTAACCACCAGCTCTGTTGATGTCTGTGTCACGGAAGGAGCTGTGAACCTCAACTGGGGCGCGATCATGAAGACAATCAATGAAGGTACGTCAAATTTCGATCCACGACTGACACAGATCCATACGCCTTTTTCCAAGAAGGTGGCTGGGAGTGTATGTATCGCGATAAAACTGACATACAGTCCTCCAGGCTGACGGAAGTGACAGCGAAGAGGACTCGGAAAGTGAAGCCGAGTCGGAATTCGACTCGGATCTGGCCGGGGACCAACAGGAATCGACTGACTATTCTGAGAGTGGCTCCGACTTTGGCGCATCGGAGGAGGAGAGCGGAGAAGGCTCCGAAGAGTATGAAGAGAGCGATGAGGGAGAAGACTGGGACGAGTTGGAAGCTAAGGCTGCTCGCGACGACCAAAAGAAGCGCCGCGAGCGTGGCGAGGGTAGTGGAAGCGAAGATGAAGACATCAAGCCGAAAAAGAAGTCCAAAGGTGGTTTCGGCAAAATTTAACTGTCGTTCTACGGTAGATGAAATTGCACAGATAGTTACCGTATGCTACGGAAGTCCGTATAGAGGTGCGTTTCTGTTGGAATTCTTCTCGCAGATGGAAGGAGCATTCCGGGTAGAGGGTTGCGCACGGATCGCTGCAGTCTTATGAAACAGGCTATTTGTCATTCTCTCGCGGCTATTCGTCGAAATCGGCCAATCCGAGACCAGAGCTGACCAAATAGGTCGACACCTGCAACGGATGGTATTGACGAATCTAATCCGAAAGGGGGGGAAGCTAAGCCAGAGCTATCGTTAAGGGAATACGATGCTATTAACCGACAATGATCTGCACAGTGTTAGTTTCCATAGATTTCAGTGGCACATACCTTCTGCTCGTCGTCGTTGAAGTCGTACTCAGGAATCTCCAGGTTCAGGGGAGCCGGGCCCTTGCGAATGCGACCGCTAATGTCGTAGTGGCTACCGTGGCAAGGGCAGAACCAGCCGTCGTAGTCACCGGCCTCACCGATGGGCACACAACCCAGGTGAGTGCAGACACCAATCATGACGAGCCACTCCGGGCGCTTGACACGGTCCGCATCCGTCTGGGGGTCGCGGAGACTGCCGACATCCACGCCCTCAGCCTCCTTGATCTCATCCGCCGTGCGGTGACGCACGAAGACGGGCTTACCACGCCACTTGATGATAGCGTTTTTACCTTCAGGGATATTGCTCATGTCGACCTCGACCTTGGCAAGCGCAAGGACATCGCTCGAAGCGCTCATGGTCGACAGGAAGTTGGTAACGGTCGAACGAGCGCTGGCCGTGGCCAGAGCACCGAAGCTCCCAACCAGGAAGTAGGAGAACGCACGGTGAGCCTCAGGCGACTTGGGGCGGTATTGGCTGAAGTCAGGCGTCTCGAGAGCACGGGCAGAGGTCGAGAAGCCACGAATAGGGGCATTGTAGGCACCAGTGACCTTGGCTGAGGGTCAGCACACTTAAGCACGACATACCGTTGATCGGGGTGCGCGAGAGGACGGACTGGCCGCGGGCGGAGAACTTGGTCGTCCACGACGGCAGCGCATCAATGTCAGCACGAGGGCCCGAACCCTCGTGAGCGTGCGGGTCCTTCGGGGCCTGCGCCTTGAGGTTCAGACCACGAACAACGGGGGCACCGCTAGCGCCGTACTGGACAGTAGGTCTGCGATTAGCACACTGATGCGGCCTGAATACGTACCCGACGTTGATCGTCCGGCGCGAAACGAGACTCCGAGAAAAGGCGGCAGAGGACATCACGATTCACACGCAGTTAGGTGGAAAACTTAGCCAGACGGCGGCGTGTGGTAATCAAAGAAAGGCCAACGGCTGCGGGAGCAATTGCAACTCAAACTTCGGTCGAATGCCCGGTGCTTCCCGGCTGTTTGTCAGCAGACCACGTGACTCTCGAGCTTCGCAGCGCGATGCTGAGCAAAGCGGAGGGGGCATGCGAGTGTGCGAAGAATTCTCCACACACAGGGTGCCAGCAACCCTTTTACCCCAATCTGACTCGATACGATGTCGACTGACAATCCCAAGATCTTGCCGAGCACGAACAGCGCTGAGAAGACGGCTGCCGTTTCGCGTGGATCCGGTAATCTCGGCACCTTCGGTGTCAAGAGCGGTCTTGCTCAGATGCTCAAGGGTGGTGTCATCATGGACGTAGTCAACGCTGAGCAGGCGCGTATTGCTGAAGAGGCCGGTGCTTGCGCTGTCATGGCACTGGAGCGTGTTCCTGCCGATATTCGTGCCGATGGCGGTGTGGCGCGCATGTCTGATCCTGCCATGATCCAGGAAATCATTGATGCCGTTACGATCCCTGTGATGGCCAAGTGCCGTATTGGTCACTTCGTGGAGGCGCAGATTCTTCAAGCCTGCAACGTTGACTACATCGACGAGAGTGAGGTACTTACGCCTGCCGACGAAGAGCACCACATCAACAAGCATAACTTCAAGGTTCCTTTCGTGTGTGGCTGCCGCAACTTGGGCGAGGCTTTGCGCCGCATCAGCGAGGGTGCCGCTATGATTCGTACTAAGGGTGAGGCAGGTACCGGTAACGTCGTCGAGGCTGTGCGCCACCAGCGCACGGTCCAGGCCGAGATCCGCCGTGCCGCAAGCATGAGCGATGACGAGCTGTACGCGTACGCCCGTGATCTGAAGGTGCGTTTTAATTTTTTAACTCCAGGCTCCCTTCCATCTACTGAAGGAGACTGCGCGTCTGAAGCGCTTGCCTGTGGTGAACTTCGCCGCTGGCGGTGTTGCCACTCCTGCCGATGCCGCGCTGATGATGCAGCTCGGCAGTGACGGTGTTTTCGTGGGCTCGGGTATCTTGTATGTACCGTCTACATCAGCTAACTCTACAGCAAAGGCCACAACCAAGTCGAACGCGCTAAGGCCATCGTGCAGGCTGTGGCGCACTACAACGACGCCCAGAAGCTTGCAGAGGTCTCTTCCAACCTCGGCGAGGCCATGGTTGGTCTGACAATCACGGACAACATGAAGGGTGGCAAGCTTTCCCAGCGTGGCTGGTAGATCTAGAGATGTGCTTGGAGAGCACGATTGGGCTCAACGCCCAGGGGGATATGCAAACATATACATATCTAGTAAATGAAATGCGGCCTTGCTGCAGTCACCACGTGGATTCACCGAGGCCCTTGCCGTCACTTAAGACACCGACAGAATCGGCTGAGAATAGGGCGTAACGGTTGCTCTTTCAACGTGTTTGTCCACTCCCCCCTTTTTTAGCCTTCAATACCTTTGCGCAGTTTCTTTTTACCTGAGTATCGTGGACTATGGTGCCCGTCGAAATGGCGCCTGCCTCCCAGACTCATGCATACCCCCATGCCTCTTCTCATGGGAGCAGCTCTCGCCTGCCAAGCGTGTCAGGACCTCGTCCTCCGTCCGCAGGAGAGCCTATTCCCATTCCTGTGAGCAGCAGTACTCTCCCTGTGCCCTACATGGATGTGCGGCATCGTACACCCCCTCCGCATGATCTTACACGTCATTCACCGCGGTCGACGTCGGCGATGGTACCCGAAGTTGCGGAGGGAGCGTCTTTACCGGCGGCAAGCGACGCCATGCCCCCTGTTTTATCGAAGCTGAGCGCGGCAAACGAGCAAACCTGGCTCTCTATCGGCTCGGCAGCTGAAGCCATGGAGGATTACACGCGTGCGTTGTCTGCGTATGACTCTGCTCTTCTGCATAACCCATATTCGGTACCAGCGCTAAGCGCAATGGCGACGATGTATCGCACACTAGATCACTTTGATCTTGCTGTTGAGTGTTTCCAGCGTGTTTTGAATATCACTCCTGACAATGGCGAAGTATGGGGTGCGATGGGCCACTGTTATTTGATGATGGATGAATTACAGAAGGCGTACACTGCATACCATCAAGCCCTCTATCATCTTCCGAACCCGAAGGAGCCTAAGCTTTGGTATGGTATTGGAATCCTTTACGATCGGTACGGGTCACTGGAGCATGCGGAAGAGACGTTCACGAGTGTTGTTCGAATGGATCCGAACTACGAAAAGGCAAATGAAATCTACTTCCGACTCGGTATCATTTACAAGCAACAAGGCCAATTTGAGTCGA
This sequence comes from Malassezia obtusa, assembly GCA_029542945.1. Lineage (NCBI taxonomy): Eukaryota > Fungi > Basidiomycota > Malasseziomycetes > Malasseziales > Malasseziaceae > Malassezia > Malassezia obtusa. The sequence goes on along the minus strand of CP119935.1, from coordinate 1,410,403 downwards.
GTCTTGAATGCTTCCGGTATATCCTAAGCAACCCCCCGAAACCGTTGACCGAGATGGACATCTGGTTCCAGATCGGACATGTGTATGAGCAACAAGAAGAATACCAACTGGCCAAAGAAGCCTATGAGCGGGTGCTGTCCGAGAATCCTAATCACGCCAAAGTACTGCAACAGCTAGGTGGACTGTACATGCACGCGGCGACCGGGTTTTCTGACCACGAGATGGCCGTACAACTTCTTTCGCAAAGTCTGGATTCCGATCCGAATGATCAGAAGGCGTGGTATCTGCTCGGACGCGCGTACATGGATGCAGAGCAGTATAACAAAGCTTACGAGGCTTACCAGCAAACTGTGTATCGCGACGGCAAGAACCCCGTGTTGTGGTGCTCGATCGGTATTCTTTACTTCCAGATTAGCCAGTTCCACGATGCCCTTGGTGCGTACTCGCGCTCCATCCGCCTGAATCCGTACATCCCTGAGATTTGGTTCAACCTTGGTATCCTGTATGAGTCGTGCAACAACCAAATCTCTGACGCGATTGATGCCTATCGTCGTGTGTTGGAACTGGAGCCGGAGAACACCGTGGTACAGCAACGCCTGCAGCTCCTGCGGGATGCTGAGAGTTCAGGAAAGCCGGTTCCTGCCATTCCAGCGCCTAGAGATGTTCATCCATCGATGTTCTTTTCTGCCGCGCCTCCGCCTGGCTCGCCCCGCGCAGCGGACGAAGCACCTGAAGGTTCGGAGGCGCTGCGTCCCACGAAAGAAGCATATATGGCACCTCACGAGGTTTCCATGGACGAGTCCATCGATATACCGAAAAATGCGCGCGTGCCGCCGGATATTGAAACACCGCCTCGTCATCGAGCCGAAGGCGCCCGTCCCGGCTCGCCAAAGCTGCCTTCGTATGCCTCAACTTATGCGGATTATCGAAACGAGTCAGCCGCACAAGGTTATGGCTCTGTACCATCCAACCGATACTATCCCTCGGCACCGTACGAATGGGACCGGCATTACTACGGCAATGCGTACGAGCCATCACGCGGCGAACCAGTGCCTGCAGGGCCGGGCGGGTCGCGTGTGTCAATGCGTCATCCGTACGAGGCGCCGCTCGAACGGCCACACTTTGACTCGGTCCGCTCCGGGCGTCCGTACACATCCTCTGTGCGGAGTCCTGGCTTGGCTCCACTGGGGCCACGCGGCGCCGAGGACTATCACGACGAGTCTGCGCGCGAAATGCCTATGGCTGAGCCGAAGCGCGCGCGCCGGCCGGGCCCTGAACCGCGCCGTGCACGCGATGTGCATGAGTCCCAATCGCCTCGCGTGACGCCATCAGAGCCTGCGGTGCGGAAACCGAGTGGTTCCGTGGCTCGTATGACGAAGCCTGATGGTCGTGCAGAGCCGTTCCGTGCGCCGAAAACGCGGGAGGTGGACGAAGACTACGACGAAGGTGCTGCAAGTGCCTTGATGGGACTCGCGGGTGCTGCCGCATCTGCATACGAAGCATCCAATGCTCAGCGCCAGCGCGAGTCCGAGGCCCCGAGCATCCCGGGGAAACATGCGCTTGAGGCGCCTACCCCGACGGAGCCTGTGAAGCGGCCTCGCAGCGAGCACGACGCACCCGTCGCTGGCGACATGTCAATTGATGGTGCGGAGGCGAAGAAGTCGACCGATGCACCCGAGCCGCGCGCTGGCGAGCAGGGAACGCACTCGCCGGCGCCTGGCTTGAACGATGCGCCTGCAGAGTCCGCGGAATAGTCCCTGAACCATCACCACGTGGACCACGACCCAGCCCGTGCTGCATAGACGCTTAGATAATCACTACCCCATCCCGGTTGAGCCAAGCGCGGGTGTCTTTCGCTACTGTGACCCTATTGCCGCGCACTGCCATTGCCGCGATGGGGTTGCTGGACCATGTTAGTTCTGCTGTGAACAAATCGGGCCATGGGCCCAAGCCGAGCAAGGAGGACCGCCCGCCGGAGGGTGCTTCTGCTGACGACACCGAGGAGCTGGACGAGGAGTCGGGCAACATTCTTCTGAGCCTCATTAGCCAGCTTCGGATTGGAATGGACTTGCACAGGGTCACCCTGCCGACGTTTGTACTTGAGCCGCGTAGTATGCTTGAGCGCATCACCGACTTTTTGAGCCACCCTGAAATGATCTTCAACGCAGACCAGCTTCAGTCGCCCGTGGAGCGCTTTGTGGCCGTGCTCGGGTACTACATGTCTGGCTGGCACATCAAGCCGAAGGGTGTCAAGAAGCCGTACAATCCGATTCTGGGAGAGTTCTTCCGCTGCTCATATGACTATCCTAACGGAACCAAGGGCTGGTATATCGCCGAGCAGGTCTCTCACCACCCGCCCATCAGTGCGTTCTACTATGTCTCGGGCGAAAACAACATGATTATTTTCGGTGATCTTCGCCCGAAGAGCAAGTTCTTGGGCAACTCGGCTGCGACTCTCATGGGCGGTCAGATCAGCGCAGTGATGCTCAACCGTCCCGAGGACGGTACCTATCGCATCACCATGCCGAACATGTACGCGCGGGGCATTATGTTCGGTCGCATGGTGCTGGAGCTTGGTGACACAAGCGAAGTGCAGAACAAGAACAACGACCTAACCTGTGATGTGGACTTTAAGGTGAAGGGCTACTTCACCGGTACGTACAATGCGATCGCTGGCAAGGTGCAGCACGGAGGCAAGACGATTGGCGAACTGAGCGGAAAGTGGAGCGAAAAGATGGAGTACAAAGACACGCAGACGGGCCAGAGCCGTGTCCTGTTTGATGCGCACCGCGCCAACACTGTGCAAAAGGAAGTGCCTCCACTCGAGCACCAGGAGCCGAACGAGTCGCAGCGCCTGTGGGCCACGGTGACGGAGGGCATCAAGAAGAAGAACATGGACCTTGCTACGGATGCGAAGACGGCTCTTGAAGATGCGCAGCGCGAGCAGGCTCGTCAACGCGAGGCGACAGGTCAGCAGTGGACGCCGCACTTCTTCAAGGTCCTACCCGACGGACGCTACGCGCCCAACCTCGACGCACTGCCCGTACCCTACCGCCCTCAGAGCGTCGTCAACTACTTTAACTCGCTTGCGTAATTTTTTTTCTAGATAGGCTAGTGTGGAACTCCAACATGACTTGAATCGGTGCTGGCGCTGGCCGAGTCACTCCGCTCGTGTTCGTCCACATAAAACTGTTGTGGAGGAAGAAGCCAGTCGGGAATAAATTCGGACGGTGGTAGCGTCACCAAGTCGGTGTCGAACATTTCGATGAAGCGTTCGTTGGTGCTGCGAGATAGGGAGCCGGCGAATCCACGATACTGTGGATAAGTCGAATGTACGTACCTCGACCAAGATGCTCAGAATGTTCCAGCCTTGCATTTTCCGGAGGCAGCCTAGCAGGGTGCCCGTCTCGAAGATACCGGCGCTGGGTCAGATGAGCCATACATACGTGTCTGTAACTAGCACAGGATGATTCCGCACGTCCAGTAGCAGCTCCAGTGCGTCTTTAACAATGGACTCGAGCACGCTGAACGAATTCATCTCGTGTGGTGACATAAATAGGCGATTAGCCTTGGACATGGTGCCATACGCTTGTGCCATGCCTGCCATGTTGGGAGTTGGCCATCTCCGCTCGATCCCAAAGTGATGCAATTCCACATGGTTTTTCGTGCAAAAGGACTGCAGGGCGTTGGAGGGGTATTCAATTGAAAGGAGCACAATGCTCCGCAGCCCGAGCGACGCTAGAAAGGCGAATGACTCCGGGACGGACGTAGGATCGCCACTGCGAAACACATGTGGGCACACATGCGCAAACTCGGGCGGCGTGCTTACCGCAGTGAGGTCAATCTTTGGCTGTGCCTCCGCCCGAGCACTCATCGCCTCGAGTCAGTGATGAGTCAGCCCTGCTGCACAAACTCGGCGGCTGCGCTTGGGCCACCTAGGCGCGTCTCATAAACCACGCGGGTGGCGTTCCGAGACCGTGTTATGGATTTAGCACTCGAGCGATTGACCGAGGGGCTTGCGCACTTAGACTGCGCAGATGCCCCAAACTCAAGCATAACAGAGAACGATACTCCTCTTATTCAAGAGCTACGACGACTCCTTGATCGCGGCGGCGGCGAGGTGCTCATGAGCTTGGTCGCCAGCGGCGCGCCGGAGGCACGCGGTGCATTTGTGACTCTCCGTGTGCCCTGGGACCTGCACGAGGCATGTGCTGCTCATCTTGCTGCGGCGGCAGGCGCGCTCAACGCCTGTGTCACGCGCCAGTACGCGCTGCCGGCGGAGAAGCGCACCGTCGTGCTGCTGCGTTCGGCGCCGCGGGTCGTCGAGGACCACATCGAGGTCCGGGTCGCAATTGTCGGCAACGTCGATGCCGGAAAGAGTACTCTGCTCGGTGTCTTGACGAAGGGCGCACTCGACGATGGACGTGGGCGGGCGCGAGTCGGTCTCTTTCGACACAAGCACGAGCTCGACACCGGGCGGACATCGAGCGTGGGCACGGAGGTGATGGGTTTCCGAGCGGACGGCAGTCCGGTCGTGGAGCTGCGTGCGGAGGATAGTGCTGCGCGCAAGATTGCCTGGGAGGCCGTGTGTCGCGAGGCCGCCAAGGTGGTGTCGTTCATTGACCTTGCTGGTCACGAGCGGTACCTCAAGACAACCGTGTACGGGATGACGAGCGGGTTACCCGACTATGTTGTGCTCATGGTTGGCGCCAATGCAGGCCTGATCGGGATGAGCAAGGAGCACCTGGGTATCGCGCTTGCGCTCGGCATCCCGGTGTGTGTCGTGGTGACCAAGGTCGACATGTGCCCGGCGCACATCCTTGACGCGACCATGAAGCAAATCTTCAAGGTGCTGCAGTCACCCGGCTGCCGCAAGACGCCGGTGATGATGAACTCGGAGCAGGCTGTCACCGATGCCGCGGCGCAGCTGCCGGTCGAGCGTATCTGCCCCGTGTTCCAGGTGAGCAACGTCACGGGCAAGAACCTTGATCTGCTGCGCAGCTTCCTCAACCTACTCCCGTCGAGCCAGGCACGCTTCGCTCCCCTGCAGCACAAGTCGGTCGAGATGCCCATTACCGACGTGTTTAGCGTGCCGTTCGTCGGCACTGTCGTGTCGGGCGTGCTGGTATCTGGCGTCGTCAATGTCGGAGACACGCTGCTCCTGGGGCCCGACAGCCTCGGGCAGTTCACCTCCACGGCCGTGCGCTCGATCCAGCGCAAGCGCGTGAACGTCGAGAGTGCGAGCGCCGGCCAGTCGATCAGCTTCGCGCTGAAGCGGGTGCGGAGAAACCAGGTACGCAAGGGCATGCTGCTGCTTTCGCGCTCCACACAGCCGCCCATGGCGCACCAGGAGTTTGAGGCCGAGGTTTTGTGTCTGTACCACAGCACCACGCTCTCGCTTGGCTCTTGCATTGTGCTCCACGCGGCGAGCATCCGGCAAACGGTCAAGATCGTGGCGATCGCCAAGATCGAGACCTCAACGGCACGGCCAGGCGCCGTGCATTACCACGACGATACCAAGCCCGTTGTACGAATGGGTGACCGTGCACGTGTGCGCCTGCAGTTCATGGCCGCGCCCGAGTACATCCAGCCCGGGACGAAGCTGATCGCGCGCGAGGGCAAGACGCGGCTTGTGGGTGTCGTACGAGCCGTTGGCGATGCGATGGTGCTGAGCCGTGCTGCGCCGCCCGACCGGCTCGGCACAGGGCACGCCGGCGCGGCGACGATTGCCGTGCCGCCGGCGACCCGGCTGTCGGGAACTGCGTAGATGTACTATTAGGCTAGCGCACGGACTTCGGAGGGTTGTTCCAGCTGAGGTAGTTCAGGTCGCCCGGCCGTCGGGGGGTGATGAGCTGCTTCGCGGCGAGGACGAGCGCGATAATGAAGCAGAGCACCGCAACAGAGATGTGAATGAGACCCAGTTCGAGGTTCCGCCCGCCGACCCAGGTGGTCGTGCTAAAGACGATCGCCTTGGTCCCGCCAAACATTGTGACGGGGTAATTGTCATCGATTACGATCTGGTAGCGCCCAACGCCCATGGGCTCGTTGTCGTTGCGCTTGTACAGCTTGCGGAACGTCGGGAAACTCGCAGTCCGCATCCATACCTGGAAGTGCTCGTTCTCGCGGGGATTGAACACCTGCCCCTCCTTGTACCCCTCCGGGTAGCCGAACGGACCCGTGGCTCCGAGCCAGAACGGCGGCGGGACAATATCGTTCGCGTTGTACGTGGGCTTCTCATAGTGCTTGTACTCCCCGGGCCACACGATGCCCTTTTCGCTCATGGTATAATTGCGCAGCACCTTGCCCGTGCCGTCCAGGAGCTGGGGGTCGTAGAAGGTGTCGTTGAACACGCTGTTGGCGATCAGCCCGCAGGGGTAAATGCCCTTGCCCGTGTTCGGATCCCGGCCGAGCGGCTTGCACTGGCCGTCTTCGAGCTCCTTCGCCGTGCGGGGCTTGTTCATGAGTTGCTCAAAGTCCATACTCTTGAGGTATCGCCGGTGGTTTTGGTAGAAATTCGTCAACCGGTAGTACAAGAACACGCCACCAGAGAGCTCGTTGGGCACGCTGAAGGAGATCGTGCATCGGAAGGACGGCGGATTGCCCGCGGGCACGCTGTTCTGCTCCACGGACCATTGCGGCCGTGCGTACGCAGCCGTGTTGAGCTTATGGAAGTGGTACCACGCCTTGTTTGCCGGCATGTCTACCGGTGGCTGCCCTGGCTGGAGCTTGCGGCAGTCGGTGTAGTCAATCGTAAATTCGTTCACCTGTTCTACCGTCCAGTATGTGACCGCGCCAATGATCGCAAAGAGGATGCTGACGCCCACCAACAGCGGCAGCACCGTGGCATGGGTCAGCAGCGGGTGCCAGGCCTTTAACCGCTGTTGCCGTAGCGCCGTATTTGCCGGGCGCTGCAGCATATAGGGCTTCTTGGTCTCTTGCGCGCCATCGCCCTCGTCCACGCGGTCCTCGTCCGGCTCTTGCGCCCTGCTCCGCCCTGGGCGCAGACGCGACAACATCGTGGTCACGTGAAAGACACCGACACGCTCCTCGCCCACATGGCCGCCGACGCGGCACAGCGCAGGGCGTCGGGCGCTGCACGGCCCATGACCCTCGTCCGTGCTGTATACCCCGAAGACAACGGAACAGTACCTGTAGATGAGCTGCGCGCCGCGTGTTGTGCGGGCGAGCTGGGTGCTCTGCCGGCCTGGGTGCGCACGCAAGTCTACAAGGTGTTGTTGGGCTACGTGACGCCCGACAAGGACTCGTGGCTCGCGACACTGCGCCGGCGCCGCGCCGAGTATGTACAGTTTCTCGCCGACTTCTGCGATGAGCGGCCGTGGGCGGTCGGCTCGGCGCGCTCGCCCGACCGCGTCCTCAACCAGATCTACCAAGACCTGTTCCGCGCCGCGGGCGCCGACCCTACGTTCTACGACACGCGGGCGGCATGGCCGAGCGACGCGAGGCACACGCGGCATGTACTGCTGGACCGTCTCGAGAGGATCAACAGCGACTTTTACCGCGCCGCCGCTCGTGACCGGCCGTACGGCGCGCGGTTTGTGGACCGACAGTGGCATGCGGTCCTGCGCATCCTCTTTCTGTTCGCGATGCTGAACCCGAGCGTGGGGTACATCCAGGGAATGAACGAGGTACTCTATGTGCTCCTGCGCGCCTTTTTTTCCGCGCGCGATGCCCACATTGCACATGCCTCGGCGGTTGAGCGCGAGATCCTTGGTGTGGAAAGCACGGCGAACGCCGAGGCGGACGCGTTCTGGTGCTTTTCGCTGCTGATCGGCAGCTTGCGCGAAGTGTACGACTTTGGACACGCTGACGCAACGACGTTCGAGGCGATACGCACCCTTGCGCAGCCGCTCCACGAGGGCGCACGGGCGCCCGAGAACGGCCTCGCGGCCGCACTGCACCGCATGAGCACGCAGCTCGCGGGCGTCGACCCGTCGCTGGCACATGTGCTTGCACAGCACCACCTGGATCCACGGCACCCGTACTACTCGCTGCGCTGGCTCGTGTGTCTGTATGCGTGCGAATTTCCGTGGCAGGATGTGCTGTGGATCTGGGACGTGCTCCTTGCGCAGAAGCGCGAGCAGCCGGGCGCCGATAGCTCGGCGGATGTGCGAATCAGCTTCCTGCTCGACGTGGGCTGCGCCATCCTCATCCATCTCCGTCGTGCGCTGCTCGAGCTTGCGCAGGTGAGCCCCGACGTGTTCCAGCAGGGCATGCTGCTACTCCGGCCGCACGCCGACCACAGCGTCGAGCGTGTGCTTGCCATCGCACTCGACCTCCTCGAAAAGCGCAGGCGCCAGGAGGCTCTGCCGCGCACCAGCACTGGCCGCCGCTCGCCGCCACCCAAGACACGCGCGAACCGCAACGCTGCGCTGCAGGAGCGGCTTGCTGCGACCGTGCACCGCTCCCTGAAAACCCCTCCATTGCGCTCCGCAACGTGGACGCCGGGTCTGCCGGCGCAGCCGAGCGCACCGGGCGTGCCTCCCTCTGCCAAGCCCAGTGCGCTGAGCTTGGAGGGCTTGCCGCGCGCCGCAGAGACGGTCGCGTCGCCGTCGGCCATCGACGACGCCCCGCACACAGACCCACCGCGGACTCCCGGCAAGGAGCCGCCTCCCGAGTCGCACTCGACGCCGAGCACGCCATCGATGGCGTCGTCTGGGCGCGCGCTCTTCCGCCGGTATACCGAGGCGATCCAGGACAGCAACGCCGCGGCCAGCGTCTCCAAGGCGCGGACGAATCTGGCGGCCAAGGCGCTGGCTTGGCGGAGCGCGTCGGGCTCGGTCGCCCCGGCGTCGGCGCCGCCCGTAGAGCGGCCGGCGGCGGCGACGGATGCGCCGCAGCTGCCGATTCCGTCGGTGGTCGACTCGCCCGAGGACCGCGATGCCTTCCGGGTCATGGCACGGCCTCCCACGGGGCTCGCGCCGGACACCACGCCCAATTCAGACCCCGCGCGGCGCCTGGTTGAGCGCTCTCCGACGACGTCTGAGGACGACTCCATGTGCGGGAACACGTCGAACTCGGCCCAGCTCGTGCTGCCGAGCATGCGCAAGGCGGCACAGATGGGACTGCTGCGCACGCCGCCCATCGGCGACGTGTCGGACCTCGCGGCGCCGCTCAGCTCGACCGAGACCTCGCCGAAACAGGGCGCGGGGCTCACGCGGCGCATCCCGTCCGGGCAGCGCACGCTGGCCCGCCGCCTTGCCGACGAGCGCCCGCGCCGCGGCTCCCGCCGGCTCAGCACCGACGAGACGCGCCTGCTCCCAGGCTTCACACCGGTCAGCCCGCAGCGCGACGCGCCGCCGAGGTCCACAGACCATGAGCCGGCCGCGGCCGGCGGACATACCAAGGAGCACCTCGACGCGCTCCTGCATGAGCTACAGACGACCGAATGGATCCGAGATAAATAGATGGTACACCCTCGATGCTTTCTAGTTTCGCCGACGTGGCTGACGCAGCGGCTTGATTTGCCGGCCGGTTGGCGCAGGCGAAGCGCCCATCGTAAACAGGTTCTCGCCACCGCCAGGCGCCGCGCCAGGGGGCGGCGTCCCAAAGTTGAACTGCGCCGGGGACGACGGCGCAGCGGGACTCGCGCCGCCAAACGCGAACGGCGCGGGCCCCGCAGCCGGCGCCGGCGCCGGCGCGTTGAACGAAAAGTTGCCGGCGCTCGGCGTGGATGGCTGCGCGGGCGCACCTGCGCCGAACTGGAACGGAGCGGCTGGCGCAGGGGCCGGCGCCTGCGCAGGCGCGCCGAACGTGAACGCGGGCGGCGGCGTCGCATTTTGGCCTGTGCCAAACGTGAATGGCGCCGCGCCGGACGGAGCGCCCGCCGGCGCCGGCGCACCCCCGCCGGCGTTCTGAGGCGCGCCGAACGAGAACGAGGGCGCGGCGCCGCCCGAGGGCGCCTGTGGCGCCGCGCCGCCGAACGAGAACGACGGCGCGGGCGCGGGCGCAGACTCGGCCTGCGGCGCAGCACCGAACGTGAATGCAGGCTTCGGCGCGTCAGGCTTGGTGAACGAGAAGCTCGTCGTCGGCGCGGGCGTCGCGCCGGGCGCCGGGCCAGAGGCAGGCGGAGTGCCGAACGTGAACGGCGACGCGGGCTTCGACTCCTCGGGCTTTGCGCCAAACGAGAAGCTCGGCGCCGGGGTCGTCGATGGCGCGTCTGCCGGTTTGCCGAAGCTGAAGGCCGGCTTGTCCGAAGCCGGCTTCTCGTCTGCGGGCTTGCCAAAACCAAACGCAGGCTTGTCCTGCGCCGGCTTCTCCGCAGGCTGGCCGAAACTGAAGGCCGGCTTGTCCGCGGCAGGCTTGTCGTCCGCAGGCTTGCCGAAACTAAAGACCGGCTTGTCCGCGACTGGCTTGTTGTCCGCGGGCTTGCCGAAACTAAAGGCCGGCTTCTCCGACGCGGGCTTCTCCGCAGGCTGGCCGAAGCTAAATGCAGGCTTGTCGCCCGCCGGCTTCTCCGCAGCAGGCTGCCCAAAGCTAAACGCAGGCTTGTCACCTGCCGGCTTCGACTCGGCCGGCTGCCCAAAGCTGAATGCGGGCTTGGGTGTATCGCCCGCGGGCTTGTCGCCGTCGGCTGCAGGCTTCCCGAACGAGAAACCACCGAACGGCGCCGCGGGCTTGTCAGCCGGCTTCTCCTCCGGCTTTTCCGCCGTCTTGCCGAACGAAAACGGCTTGGCCGTCGCGCTCAGACCCGGAGCCGCGCGCTTCGACGCAGGCTCCTCGTCGTCACGGCTCCGTTTCTTTTCACCCTCGTCGGAAGCGCCTGCCGCGAACTGACCAAACGAAAACGCAGGCTTCGCGTCCGAGGCCGCTGCACCGAAGCTCGGTGCCGGCTTCGTCTCGGTGCTCGGCTTCCCGAACGAGAAGGTCGGTGCACTGGGCTTGGGCGCCGCAGAAGACTCGTCGTTCTTCGCGCTGGAGCCGAACGAAAATGCCGGCGGCTTCGCGCCGTCCTTGGGCGCGAACAGAGACGGCTTGTCGGTCTTCTCCGGCTCCGCTGGCTTGTCGCCACTCGCTTCCGATGCAGCCGGCTTGCTTCCGAAAGAAAAGCCTGGTGCAGTAGGCTTCGCGGCAGGTGCACTGGCAGCAGCACCGAACGAGAAAGCAGGCTTGTCACCCGTCGAAGACTCCGCCGGCTTGTCCGCCGGCTTCGCTCCAAACGAGAACGGTGCAGGCGTGTCTTTTGCACTGGGTGCCTCTGCAGGCTTGGCGCCAAACGAGAACGCCGGCTTGTCGGCAGGCTTCTTCTCGGTCTGGTCAGGCTTGGCTCCGAAAGAGAAGCCGCTCGGCTTGTCCTGCTTCTCCTCACTAGCCTTGGCACCGAAGCCCGCAGCAAGGCCCAGGCCCGACTTGGGCTGCTCGGTCTCCGCTGGCTTACCAAACGAGAAGCCAGTCGATTTGGGCTGCTCACCACCCTCGGCGGGTTTGGCACCGAAGCCTGCCGCGAGGCCAAGCCCCGACTTGGGCGCCTCGCTGCTAGAGGGCTTGCCAAAGAAGTTGGGCACGGGTCCCTCATTCTTCTTCGCCGCGAGCGAGCCGCTCTCGGTCGGTGGAGAGGCAAAGAACGACGAGCCCGAGTCCGACTTTTCCGCCGGCTGGCTCTCAGCGGGTTTCGTGAACGAGAAGGCGGGCGGTTGCGACTCTTTGGCTCCAAAGAGAGTCGAGCCAGGGGCAGGAGGCTTGGCCGGTGTGGTGCTCGTATTATCCGGTGCACTCAGCCGGCCCAGCAAAGAACCAGTGTTACCCTCAGGCTTGGTGAGTGTAAAGGAAGGAATGGGCGCAGCATTCGGCTTCGACGCCGGCGCCTCGGTCGATGCGGCAGGTGGGGCAGCTGCGGTGCTGGAGGTCGAGCTAGGTTTGGTATCCGACTTGTTCTCGCCAAACGAAAAGTGGCTTGGGAACAGTCCTGTAGGTAATTTGATCTTTTCGAGCTCCTCGGACTTTGGCATATCGTCTTCTTCATCGTCATCAAACGCCGTGATGCGACCCGACGGCGCGTGTCGGCGGCTCTGCTTCGCTGCACCCTGTCGCAGCACTGAGCGCTTACGATCCGGCTCATCGTCGGTGCGCACCGAGAAGTTGTCTTTGCGCAGCGCAGGCGGCTTGCTCGGCTGTGCAGGAATTTCCTCAATCTTGGGTGCAGGTGCGCTAGGTGCGGCAGGCTTCGGTTTCTCAGGCACCGGCTCCTCAATGATAGGCTCCTCGGCTTTCGGTGCCTTTGGCGTCTCGGTCTGCTTTTTCTTCGGCTTGCTGGACCGCCTTGCGCTCCGGCGCACAGGGACCTCGGGCTCAATCACAAGCTCCTCTTCACGCATGGCGCCGTCATCATCGTCCTCGATCTCGGCCTCAACCGGCAGCCCGCCGAGAACTACCTGCTCGACCTCCTCCTCGTCATGCAGCGGGTCGTACAGTTCGTCCACCTGCACCGAGTTGCGCAGCTTTGAGCGCATGTTCGGGCGCTGCACAAGCTGCGATTGACGCAGCAACTGCGAGCGCTGCAACGAGCGCGAATGCGGCGCAATGCTCCGTGCTGGCGAGCGCGAGTGCGACGCGGTGATCCCACCTGTGCGTTCTGGGGTGGGCAGCGGCACCGAGATCGACGACGTGTGCCAGGATGGCAATGACTGTGACCGGATGATGCCTTCACGGCGCGCGTCGCCCAGCGGCGTCCGCATACTTTCCAATGCACGCAGGATACGCTCAGCCTCATTTTGCGGCGGCGGCGGTCGTGGCCGGCTCCTCTCGAGCTCGTTTGCATCCACGAACCCCATAGCAGGGTCCCACACCATACGGCGCTTGCGTGCCGACGGCTGCTCGTCCCGCTCCTTCTGCTCCGTATCGTGCTCGGGCGGATCGCGCTTGCCAAGCACAGAGTTCTCCGAGGTGCTCGGCACGGGTGCATCGCGCACAGTACTTTTGGCGGGAGCATCGTCGGTGCGCTGGGGAAGCCACTCACGCACCGAGGGCTGCGTCGAGAGCGAAGGGGACTGAGCCGGCCCCAGATGCAGGGTGCTCCACGACGACCTCGGCATGCCGAGGCGGCTCATGGACTGGCTAGCAGGGAGCGAGTCCGAGCCCGGAAGTGCACGCGAGCGGACTGGCGTCAGTTGGGCACGGCTGCGTAGCGCGCTGGGCGTCGCGGCACGAGCGAATAAGGCTTGGCGATCAGGCGTGTATCTGGGAGGCGGCAGCGCCGATACGGGCACGTCGAAGGACGCGCGCGAAGGGGTCTCTGGCCGCTCCGGTGCACGGGTATCCGGAGCCTCGATCCTAGCGCGCTTCGGCGGCGTCGGCTCGTCGTGCGTGGGCAACAGACCCCGGCGGGGGCTCGACCATGGCACGGCACGAAGCAGTCGACTGCCGATGCTCGAGAGAAGCCCGCTTCTCTGAGGTGTTTGCACCTCGGGCTCTTTCACTGTGTGTGACCCGTCGGCGAGCCACATCGAGCTGTCCGATGTGCGCTCGCGGGAGTGCGACGAGCGAAACATCACCGAAGCCACAAACCACGTTCGTAGCGCGGATCCGAAAAATCACGTGAGGGTCCGAGCGCCGACTGACCCCAACCATGACCTTCTTTCAAGTGATTGCCGGACTGTCGGGCGCGACTGCTGTGATGGCGGGGTACGCAGAAACACTGACGTAGTGCTTTCGGCGCTCATGCCCTGAAGGACAAGCTGAACCCGCACCGTACGTGAAAGACTGACACGTAGAGGCCGCGTCCTGGTCGACGGCCACGCAGTACCAGCTGGTGCACACGATTGCGCTGCTGCTGATTTCCTCGCACAAGCCGCTGGCTGGTGCCTCGCTCTTTGCGAGCTACGCGTTTACTACGGGCATTACGCTGTTCAGCGGCTCGATCTATGGTCTGTGCCTTCTCGAGCAGGGCAACCCGCTGCGCAAGTTCCTCGGCCCCACGACGCCGCTCGGTGGCCTTTCGTTCATTGCGGGCTGGGTTGCGCTCGCGATTGCCAAGTACCCGGGCCGTCTGTAGATTTGTGCATGAATGCGACGGATGTTGGAGTGACACGGCCACGGCCCCTGTGCTCACCTCTCTATATGTACTATCGTACTTTTGTTGTGCGAGATTGTTTGCTTCATAAAACTGAGTCTCTCTCCGCGGAAAAGCTGCTCCGTCCACCACATATACGACCATGCCGCGCGCCGCTCGCGGCCTACGTAGCATGGCCCCTGCGCCGATCGCATCAAAGGTCACGTGATGAACCCGGTAACGCCCGGGCTGGGCGCGGGTGGGTCTGTCCCACGTCGACGAAGAACAATATGTCTGGCGCTACTTGGAGGTCCTACTTTTCGTATGTACCCCCTGATGTACGCCAACTAACAACGCAGGTACAGCCGGTACACCGCCATTGCCGCTAAGGCGACCCGCAACTCGCTGAAGGAGGCCGAGCGCGTGGCTGCGGAGCGCCGCAGCCACCAGGCCCTCCGTTACCAGACCTGGAAGGATGGCGAGGCCAGTGAACACGTACGTGCAATGCTTACGCAGAAAAACCTCGGCTATGGCAAGAACAACTAATTTTGTGCATAACAGTGTCGAGTAGATCTGCGGCAATGGTATGAACATCACAAAGTGAGGGGTATGTGCGCTGCTATGCGCCAAAGAACTCCCAGTCGGCCTCGACAAACTTCAGCATGTAGTCGTCGATGGATCCAACGGGATCGTCTTCTTCCTTTGCGTCGTCGCCAGACTCCGTAGCCTCGGGCGTGGGCTCCGACGCCGCTGCCTTGGCGTCCGTATGGGGCACGCTCTCGGCCGCAAAATCGGCCTGATCGAGCTGCATCTCCTCCTGCGCGGCGTGCGCCGCGGCGGCGTCCTCTGCGTCTTCAGCGGCAGAGAAGGCATGGTCGACCTCACGCGCAGAGTACGTGTTGGTCTCGTCACCGACACGCACGCCGCCGAGCGACGTGCCGTCATCGAGCATGTCGCGCCAGTCGCTGCGCATTAGATGCTCGGTGGTAAACTCGCCCTGCTGGATGACCATGCTGTCGAGGCGGCGCTTTTGGTTCGCTTTGCGGAGCATGTTCTCCTCGATCGTGTGCTCGCTGACAAAGCGGTAGATGTGGACGTCGCGCGTCTGCCCAATGCGGTGAGCACGGTCCATACACTGCGACTCGATGGCTGCGTTCCAGTCGAGGTCGTAGAAGAGCACCGTGTCCGCGCCGACCAGGTTGATACCGAGGCCACCGGAACGCGTGCTCAGGATGAACGCAGAGATGCGCGTGTCGCGGTTGAAGCGCTCGGTGAGCACCTGGCGCTGCTCGACCTTCGTCGCGCCGTCCAAGCGGAGGTAGCGATAGCCCTGGTAGTTGAAGAACTTTTCCAGGATGTCCAGCACCTTGGTCATTTGCGTGAAGATCAGGATCCGATGGCCGTTCGGGACGAGCCGCCGCATGAGTACGTCGAGCTGCTGCAGCTTGCCGCAGTCGTACTGCAACAGCGACGCGTCAGGGAACGAGACGTTCAGCTGCACCGCCGCGCGGTGGAGCGGGTCCTGCTCCGGTGTGCGCCACGCGCCGAGGCATGCCTCGTCGACGCCGGGCAGTGCCGCCCGCGCCATGCCGCCCGCGACCGCCGGCGGGGTCGCAAAGGCGAAGCGCGTCAGCGTGTCCGTCATACGCTCGCTACGCTGGTTGTACGATTGTACAGCCTCACACAGCGGCTCACAGCGCTTCCAGTAGGTGGCCGCATCATGGCCACACACGTCCAGGGGAAGCACCGACGGTTGTCCCAGCTCTCGGACCATGCGGATGACGCCGCGTCCATACACGGGCTGTACATCGCAGCGGAAGCGGTTCAGGTAGGCGAGGTGCTGTGCATGCTCGTAGGCCTCGTTGGCACGGATCAGCGCGAGGGCATGGCGCAGATCGCCCACCGATGTCGCGGATAGCGGCGGGACGGGCATGGGCGGCGGTACACGGGCAAGCGCATCGGAGGCCTGCAAGTTACGGTAGCGACGCGTCGCCAAAGGCGTCAAGAGCGGCTCGCGGTCGGTGAACTGGAGGTTCAGCAGCCCCAGGTTGACCTTCTCGTCGGCGTCTTGCAGCAGGCGACGGCGCACCAGCAGATCCTTGATCTCGTAGTCCGCAGCCACCGAGCGGCTTTGCACAAAGGCCGTGACGGTGGGTCGTGGCTCGAAAAGGTCCGGATGGTTGCAGACCTTGCGCAGCTGCATCAGACAGTTGATGATGCTCATGTAGTTCCCACTCGCGAGACTTTCGCGAGTCTTGGCGCGCGACATGAAGTCGTTGTACAAGAATCGCTGGCGCTTCGAGAGACGGCACGGCAGCACATGCTCAAACTTCTTCGGCATCTCGCGCTCGACGTCCGTCTTGAGGCGCCGCAGGACGTAGGGACGGAGCACGGTATGCAGCTTGGCCACCGTCGCACGCGTCTCCTCGTCCATTCCATCGCTGTTTTCTACCGCACGGCCGAGCGGATTGGAGAACCAGTCCTGGAAGTCCTTCATGTTGGAGAACGCGCCACTCGCGGCAGCAACCTCTGCGATACCCTGCGGCATCAAGAAGTACATCAGACTCCACAGGTCCATCAAGTTGTTCTGCAGTGGCGTGCCCGTCAGCAGGAGCCGGCGTTGAGAGTTGAAGCCCAGAAGCGTTTGCCAGCGCTGCGAACGGAAGTTCTTGATGTTGTGCGCCTCGTCCAGGACGAGGTACATCCACGGCTTGCGCCGGAAGATGTGCTGATCGGCTAGCACCAATTGATAGGACGTAATACACACATTGAAGCTGTTTTCCGTATTCCAGCCCACACGCTTTGCCTTGCGCTGCTTCTGCGTGCCATAGTAGGACAAAATCTTGAATCCAGGCAAGAACTTCTTAAACTCCATCTCCCAGTTTAGCATCACACTCGTTGGCGCCACAATCAAATGCGGGCCCCAGATGCCTCGGTCACATGCAAGGTGTGCTAGGAGAGCAATGGTCTGGATGGTTTTTCCTAGACCCATCTCATCCGCAAGAATGCCGTTCACATTATTGTTGTACAAGCTCACAAGCCATTCAAGCCCTTTTTGCTGGTACGGTCGGAGCGAGCCTCGGAACAAGAATGGAATACGGACCAGAGGAAGTGTCTCTTCTTTAGCAGGAGATGGTGAGGACGAAGAAACCGAGGTACGGGTATGGGAGTCCAGAGAAGATTTGTTCGTTTGGGTGTTCGCAGACTCGTCCTTCTCGGTTTCGGTTGGGTGGACTTTGGGATCCTTCCTTGCATCGGGATCGGCTTTTTCCCGGTTAGCACCAAAAGGCTCAGAGTCCTGTACCTCTGCGTCCTTATCGGATGCGGCAGGTTGCTCAGCGGGCTTATCCTCCATTGGCACCTCTTGATCATCGTCGTTTTCGTGTTCCTCGTCCTCGTCGTCCTCTTCTTCGGCCTCTTCTTCGTCCTCTTCGTCGTCCTCTTCGTCGTCGTCACCCTCTTCGTCTTCGTCGCCTTCTTCATCGGCATGCCCCTCAGAGACATGAGGATCGACTTGACCAGGAGGCGGTAAACCATCTCCATAACCGTACTTTTTCTTTAAATCCTCAAGAGAAAGCTCGGCATCTGCAAGAAGATCAGCATCTTCTGATTCGTCTTCGACGTCATCGTCCCACATTTGCTGCTCAAGCATCTCATCATCATCGTCCATAGCATCGGATGGGCCTGCGGTACTTGCCTCAATTTCATGACCAGGCTCGTCTGGCTGACTGCTTGCAATGTCCGCCGACTCTTCCCCATGCACTGAATCGTGTTCTTCCGCTTCTCCGTCTTCTTCGTCCTCTTCGTCGATGTCCTCCTCCTCCTCCTCTTCCTCCTCCTCATCTTCCTCCTCCTCATCTTCCTCTTCCTCATCTTCTTCATCCTCTTCGTCCTCTTCCCCTTCATCCTCCTCGTCGCTGTACCTCATCGAGAGATCCGCATGCTGTGTCTCAAGCATTTGTGTGCTCTGCTCAATGATCGCCTGGAGCTGTTTTTTGCCGAGTTTTTCCCGTTCTGCTTTTTCTAGCGCTTGTTTCTGGGCGCGTACCACCGTGACGGCGAGTTTCCATTGTCGATTGACCTCACGCACCGTCCATTTGGCCAAAGCTCGCTGTCGCTTTTCTTCCAGCTTTTGCTCGCGTTCATCGCTGTGCAAGGACCGTTCCCAATAGGCCGCGACCATGCGCGAGACTTTCTTCGCGAGCTGCACTCGTGTCTTCGAGATCTGGTGCATCCGACGCGCACGAAAGACCACGCCATCAAGCATATGATCATGGTGTGACTTAGCCCGGGGTGCTTCTTGTGGCTTAAGTTTTTGTAACGAAACAGTGCCACTGGGCTCAAGAGTCCTGCCTTGCTGTTTGTACTCGTCCAGGCGCTTGTAGAGCTGCACTTCGCGTGCAATTCTTTGCTCGCGTGTGGCTGAAGCGACAACCTCGTCGTCCCACATGACATACGAGGCAAAAAGCGCTTCCAAAGAGCCGCCTGGCTGTAGAGGCGGCTGTGGTCGTTGCATCGGATTCATGACAGGCAGCATAGGGGGATGTCTTGGGTTCAGCTTGGCGCTGGCGAGGGGGACGAGGCCAATATGTTGGTCGGCTGGTGGTACATCACGACGCTTGCGTGGTTCAGCCTTGCGTTTCGTCTCTGTACTTGAAGCTCGACGAGAACCGGAGCCCGAGGGGCTAGATGGTGTATCTAGTCCAAGTGCTTTGCGCTGCTCTTGGGTCGAGCGACGTGTGGACCGCGTCGAGCCTGGCGTCTTCGTCTCTAGGAGCTTAGAAGCCAGATCATAATGCTGCTGGAACTGGAGAAAGACTTCGCTTTTGTCATTCTGAGCCGCTGCAGGATCATAGCTCGTAAGTGTGACGAATTTGGTTAGATGATAAAGCTCGCGAACCAGCGCATCGTGCTCTTTGTGGGTGTTGTCAAGATCCTGGCGAAGAATTTTCGACTGAAGTGTACGACATCGCTCGAGACGCGACTTGGAGTCATCGGGCATCGGATCGAGCGTCTGAGAGGTACGCCGCATCTGACGATATGCGTCGCTCTCCAGTGCGAGCCGAGAGGGTCGATGCGTCCGGGTGGAATGACGCACACCCTCCTCCTTTGCAGGAGGCTCCTTCTCTTTTGATTCCTCGTGGAGCTGGAAAGCACGGCCGGGACTCGAGAAGCTCAGCTCGCTGTCAAGCCTACGCCGTTTCCGTTCGGGATCGGATGCGCGACGCTTTGAAGAGGACACAGAAGATGCGTGGGTCCTCAATGAGATGGGCGACGCGGTACTAGATGCCGACAGAGGCGTATCTGGGGTGGTCAAGGCATGTGGTGCATCAGCGATGGTCTGTTCATTCTTCACGGTACCGCTCAACGCGTCAACCGGCACATTTTGTGAGGCCTGCGCGTCGTCTGTGACAGCCACTGGCGCTGCGTCGGCCGCTGGCACGGATTCCGTGTCGGGAGACGGCCGATTTTCCGCATGCACATGGCCTTGCCCCTCCTCTAAACCCTGTGGCAAGTTCTTTGACCGGTTCTGCTCCTCTGCAGGGGCGTGCTGCAAGTCCGGCGCCTCCATTCTCTCGCCGCGTCGCGGCTGAAGGGAGCTTCTGGGCGACCCGTGGAGCACGTGTTGCCGGCACCCTAAGGACCTAGAAGGCTCGCAGGTGTCCCACCATCGCGGGGGGCGACAATGGGCGTCGCGTTCAGCCGGCTATGGAACTCGTTATTTGGGCAGCAAGAGCTTAAGATCTGTATTCTGGGGTACGTTCTGCTTCTGACCAAGACTGGATAATGCGGGCAAAACGACACTCATGTATAAGATGACCCTGGGCTCGGTCGTCGCGACGGCGCCGACGATTGGATCCAACACCGAGACGTTCGAGTACAAGAACCTCAAGTTTATGCTCTGGGACGTGGGTGGGCAGACGTCGCTGCGCTCCAGCTGGGCTCAGTACCTCACAGCCACGGATGCAGTAGGTTGCGCGACTCACGCAGCTGATCTATGTCGTTGACAGCAACGATCGTGACCGTGTATCACTCGCACGCTCGGAGCTGCACCGGATTGCGGCCGAAGAGAACCTTGCAAAGGCACCCATCCTGGTCTGGGCAAATAAGCAGGACGTCAAGGGGTCGATGAGCGCGTCGGAGATCTCAGACGCGCTGAATCTCTCCGCGTTCCGCGAACGGACGTGGCAGATCTTTGGCTGCTCGGCGCTGACCGGCAAGGGCCTCACGCCGGGCCTCGACTGGCTCGCGACTACGCTCGCGAATAAAAAAGCATAGTGTACTACAATCCTTGCGATCGGAGATCGCGCTCGTGCCGTGTGGTGTCCTCGTTGGCCAGGTGCCTGTGTGAGTGGAGCGTACGTACGTCCACTTGCTTCGACTGCGCTTGCCAAAGTCGCGCACCTGCATGATCTTGGGCAGGGCGGCCTTGTTGACCGCGCTCTCTGTCTTCTGCGAATAGTCGCGCTGTAGAATGTCCATGTCTTGATAGAAGGCGCCCTTGTGGTGGTACTTTTGCAAGAAGCCCTGGCTGCCCCTCTGCTTCTCCTGCCGCGTGCGCCGCGCATACGCCAAGTCTTCTTCGAGGCGCTGCTTCTCGGGTAGCGCCCGCCGGCGCTCGACCTCCTCGCGCTCTTCGCGACGTTGCCGCTCCTGTGTCTGCACTCGTTGGATCCGGGCAAGCTCGCGGAGACGCCACGCGGCGAATTCCGCATCCGGATCGACATCGTCCGTGTCATCCACATCGTGCGTAGCCTCCTCGTGCTTCTTCTCGCGCAACTCGCGCTGTACGCGCTCAGCAGCAAGGTCGTGCGCCGCTTTTTTGCGCGCTTTTTGTTCCGCGTCAGGTTGCTGGGTGGTATTACGCGGCTTGTCGACCGCCGCAGTCCGGTCGCGCCTGGGTAAGTACTTCACGTACTTTGATACAAATACAGGTTTGAGCATCACAGGCTCTGGCTCCGACTCGGTCTCTTCCGACTCGGTCTCGGTCTCGGTCTCGGTCTCCTCTTCAGACTCCGCTGGCGGCGCGACGGCGGTCGCCTGCAGCGTGACCGCAGCCGGTGCACGCGCAGGCGTACGTCTCTCGGGTTGCGCCGTAATCGGGCGCATCTTTGACGGCGCCGGTTCTGGTGCCGGCGCTGGCGCAGGCCTCGAGGGCGGCGGCTGTGGAGCATCTGCTTCGTCGTCCTCCGAGTCGGTTTCTGGGTCAAAAACATACGTACCGTATTCACTCAGGTTAACATCAGCTTCATCTTGTGGCTTATATGGTGGTGGCGACGTGCTGCGTGCGTCGTGCGAGCCCGATGGAAATCGAATCGCCTCGTCGCCTCGTTGAATCGTGACGCCTGCCGAGTGTATCTGGGGCACGGCCGTATGACTGGGTAGCTTCAGCGGCTCCTGTTGCAGGTTCACGGCCTCGGGAGCTTCGTCGTCCGAAGAGTCCTCATCACGTTCCGGCGCAGGAGCCTTGCCGGGGCGATACCGAGCAGGGCGTGCTGGCCGTCCGCTCATCGTGGAGGTGGAGGGATCTCGACGCCTGCCCTGCGTCAGAGCCTTGCTGCAGGGGCAGCCCACGGCGGTCAATTCATCCCATATAACATCCCTATTGAACGTATCTACCATCAGAAAGAGAACCAGCCACCAGTGACGCGCAGCTTGTAGCGTCCAAGCGAGCTGAGTATATTTTGGAGAAGCGCGCGATCGAGGTCGTTAGACGCGTCCAAGGACAGCGCCTGGAAATCGCGCGGCGACATATTCACGGTAAGATGAGGAATCAGTGGAGAGTCTTCACGTAGTTCGCGGTGAGGAAGCGCCTGGACCCGCTCGACCAGGTAGGCGGACGCCTGGATGTACATCGCGCGGACGTAGCTGCTCCAAAGCGTGAACAGGTATACACTCGACATGGTCTCCATAGGAAGCTGAGACGCGATCGACGGATCGAAACGCGGATGCGCTGGAATAAAGGTGCGCTCTGACCGCCCACCGTAGCTCACCCGACGGACGTCGAGATGCGAACTGCTGTACGTCGAACTCCGTTTCAAGCGGTCGGCAGAGGGCACGCCCAGACCACACGCGGCAATAAGGGGATCGTCTTGCGAGAAAGTACTCTGGCTGTCCGAATCATTGTCCCGCAACACAATGCTGCGAGCCGAGTCCTTGAGCGACTCGGCCAAGGAGCGCACGTCGCTAGTTTCTTGGGGCAGTGCCGAAACGGTGGAGCGCGTCTCGCGGTCGTCCTCGTCGTCCTCGTCGTCATGGATCGACATGTTCGAGTCAGACAAGTCGACAATCCCGGTGCTCATTCCCCCATCTGCCCGCACGCCTAGCGGGAATACGAGCGAGATCGGCACAGCTACGTGAAGCTGAGAGCGGATCAGCCACCACTCTGCGAGCCACACGCGCAGACTTGCGGCAAGCACAATGGAATACCCGAACGGCAGCGAGCGCCCATCCTGCTGCTTATACCGCCAGACTTGGGGAGGTGTGACCCGCAAGCCGCTCGAAGGCCCGTCTTCCGTCTTGCTCCTCCATTCATCAAACTCCGGGCGGTGGTTCTGGGCCAGAATCTCCTCGTACTGGCGCTCCTGCTCTGCGAGTTCCAGATACAGCGTAAGATCCCGCGCACTCCAGCGCAGGTCGCGCGTCTTGGGCGGGCGCTCTGCGTGCGAAATCAGGTGGCCTATCGGCTTCGCACTGGGCGAGTGCCGTGCGGCGTCAGGATAGGGAAAGGCAGACACATCGATGAAGACATCGTAGACATCTTTGTGCTCCTTATACACCTTGTCAGCAGTCCATGCAATCCAAGCATGGTCCAGAGTACCTTGATCAGCCTCCCGCTTCAGGTTGGGAAGGTCGAAGAGACCGAGGTAGCCCCGGACACGTACATCGCCCGGTGCACGTCCGGCGTGCACGTAGGCCGCATGCACAATCTCGGCAAGGTTGAACCCGACGATCGCGGCCCGCTCGACGGGAGCAGGGCTGTAGAGCAGGACACGCTTGTGCGGCAACTGGAGCAGCTTAATGAGCGAGACCAAAAGGGGCCCAAGGAAACGGCTCATCGCACATAGGTACGTCACTGGATCATACGGCAGACGTTCCAAAGACCGCAACGCCGCCGATGGAACACGCAGCTCGTGCGGTTCCTGGAAGCGGTAGCGATCGACGTATTCATTCACTGAATCGAGTGGCGCCTCGTCGACGATGTCGTCGGCCATGCGCTCAAGATGCTTGACGTGGGGCAGGAACTCAAACAGTTCGCTGCCAGGGTTCGATGAGGAGCATACTGTGTAAGTTACCTTGACGTACCGAGAGTCAAACCGACCGCGATCAAACGCGCACCGCGATGGTTCTGTGTGTCCTTCTCGATCTCTTCTGGCGAAAAACGACGTGTTCGGTAGGCGGCAACATTGAACAAGATACCGTGCTCGCAGTTACCACCCTCGAAATGGACCAAGTCGCTGCGGACTTCGTGCCCCCCACTCGGCAGCACCTTCCACTCGAAGCCGTCGACGGGGAGATTTTCGGGATAGGTGTGAATGATGGCATTACCTTCGCGAGGCAAGAACTCGGCGACATAGATGCCGCGCACATTTTTTGGGATAGCTGCATCCATGGTGGGCAGGTCGCGGGTGGAAGGGCCTGCCTGCGCGTCTTCGTCCCTGTTGGAAACCATCGTGTGGAAACAGCGCTTTATGACCAGTGCATTTGTCAGCTAAATTCGCCGCGTGGCGCGTCGAAAAATTTGGCTGCCAAAACGATGCAGGCCGACGACGGCCGCTTGCTGCGGTTCTCGGGACATGCCTACTTCCGCCAGCGCCTAGTGCTGGCGACATTTGCGAAGCGCGCTGTGCGCATTGACAAGATTCGCCCGGATGACGAAGAGCCGGGGATCCGCGACTTTGAAGCCGGCTTCCTCCGGCTGCTCGAGAAGGTGACGAACGGCAGCACCGTGGAGATCAACTATACCGGTACCTCGGTCTACTACAGTCCTGGCGTGATCTCGGGCGGTCCGGTGACGCATGACTGTGGCGTTTCGCGCGCGATCGGCTACTATTTTGAGTGGATTGTGCTTCTGGCGCCCTTCGCGAAGCAAGAAATGTCGCTGACGCTGCGCGGCATTACGACCGGTATGGGCGACCTTGGCGCCGACACGCTGCGTACGGTGATGCTCCCGACGCTTGCGATGTTCATGCCGCTCGACTCGGTCTCTATGCTGGCCTCGGCGATGGAGCTGCGCATCGTCAAGCGCGGTGCACCTCCGCAGGGCGGGGGCGAGATCTTTTTCCGTGCGCCGCTGGTGGCGCAGCTGCGCCCGCTCAACTTTGTGGAAGCGGGCCGGATCCGCAAGATCCGCGGGATTGCGAGCGCGGTGCGAGTCAGCCCCCAAATGAGCAACCGTATGATCGATGCGGCGCGCAGTGTGCTGAACCGGTACATCCCTGACCTGTATCTCTTTTCAGACGTATACCGTGGCGACGAATCGGGCAAGTCGCCCGGGTTTGCGATGTCGCTGGTTGCTTCTTCGACAACGGATGCGCTGCACTCGGCAGAGGCGACGTCGAGCCCCGGCGTCACGCCCGAGGACATCGGCCTGCAGGCCGCGCGTCAGCTTTTGAACGAGATCCAGGCGGGTGGGTGCGTGGACCGCAGCCAGCAGCCGATGGCGCTGGTGCTCATGGCGCTCGGGCCGGAGGACGTGGCCAAAGTGCGACTGAGTGCGCTGACGCCGCAGGCGATCCAGTGTTTGCGCGATATCCGGGACGCGCTCGGCGTCGTGTTCAAGATCCGGTCGATCCCCGAGAGCGACGAGCACGTCCTGTCGTGTGTGGGCATCGGCTTCCGGGGCTACAAAAGGGCGAATTGAATGTACCATAGTGCTTACGTACGCGACCGCAACGACCATGGCGGACGGTTCCACGGACCCACAGTACCGCTTCGGCACGCTGTGCACGACGACGCAGGATGCGGCGCACCGCGACCAGTACGGCGCCTCGTCCATGCCCGTGTACCTCTCGGCGACGTTCAAGGGGCTGCCCGGCGCCGAGTTTGACTACTCGCGGTCGGGCAATCCGACGCGCACCGTGCTGCAGAACCACCTGTCCGCGCTGCAGGGGTGCCGGCACTCGTACGCGCTGTCGTCGGGTATGGCGTGCCTGGACGTGATTACGCGCCTCGTGCGTGCGAACGAGCGCATCGTCGCGGGGAACGACCTGTACGGTGGCACGAATCGTCTGCTGGGCATCCTGCGCACGACGTACGACATCCAGGTGGACCACGTCGACACGACCGATGCGGGCATCTTTGAGCGCCATCTGCAGCGGTGTGCCGACGACCATGCGCAGGGCCGCGCGGGGCCCGTGACGATGGTGCTGCTCGAGTCGCCGACGAACCCCCTGATCCAGATCTGCGACATTGCGCGCTTCGTGCAGCTCGTGCGCCAGTACGTGCCCGAGGCGCTCGTGGTCGTGGACAACACGATGCTCTCGCCGTACCTCATGCGCCCGCTCGACATGGGCGTGGACCTTGTGTACGACTCGGGCACCAAGTACCTCTCGGGGCACCACGACATCATGGCGGGCGTCATCGCGACGAACCGCGACGACCTCGCGCAGCGGGTGTACTTCCTGATCAACTCGGTCGGCAACGGACTGGCCCCGCACGACTGCTTCCTGCTCCTGCGCGGCATCAAGACGCTGGCGCTGCGCATGGACCGCATGCAGGAGAACGCGATGCAGGTCGCGCACTTCCTCGAGAGCCTCGGCTTCCGCGTGAACTACCCCGGCCTGCGCTCGCACCGTGGCTACGCGGTGCACCGGCGCCTCGCGCGCGGCCCCGGCAGCGTGATGAGCTTCGAGACGGGCGACAAGGAGCTTTCAGCGCGGATCGTCGCAGCGGTCAAGCTGTGGGGCGTGAGCGTGAGCTTCGGATGCGTGAACAGCCTGATCACGATGCCGTGCCTCATGTCGCACGCAAGCATCGACCCCAAGGTGCGCGCGGAGCGCGGCATGCCCGAGAACTTGATCCGCGCGTGCGTCGGCATCGAGGACGTGCGCGACCTGCTCGCGGACCTGACGCAGGCGCTGCTCGCCGCCGGCGCCATCCGCCAGCGCGGCGTCGGCGCGGACGGGAGCGCAGAGTACGAGCGTGTGCCGGTGCAGGACGAGATGGAAGTGCTCCGCGCGCAGCTGCGCAGCGCGTCGCTCGAGCACACGCCGCAGCCCGCCGTCCCGGACTCGCTCGTGGTGAGCGCGCCGGGCAAGGTGATCCTCTTTGGCGAGCACGCCGTCGTGCACGGCGTCACGGCGATTGCCGCGGCGACGGCGATGCGCTGCTATGGCCGCGTGAGTCCGCGCGGCGACCGCCTGCTCCGCCTCGAGATGCCCGACATCGACCTCGGGATCGAGTGGGCGCTTGACACGCTCCCGTGGGACGCGGCCGCGGGCGCCGCCGAGGCCCCCAGCGAGCTCGACGAGGCGCTCGTCCAGCGCCTCCTGCCGCTCACGGCGCACTACCCCGACGGGGACCGCCGGCAGGCGGCGAGCCTCGCGTTCCTGTACCTCTACGTACACCTCGGCCACGCGTCCGGCGCGGGCCAGACGTTCCAGCTGCGCTCCTCGCTGCCGATCAGCGCAGGCCTCGGGAGCAGCGCGGCGGTGTCGTCGTGCTTGGCGTCGCTCATGCTCTTCACGCACGGGCGCCTCCAGATGCCCGTGCACGCCGACGCGCCGCTGCCGCGCACGGACGTCACGACGGTCAACCGCTGGGCGTTTGTCGCCGAAAAGGTGATCCACGGACAGCCGTCGGGCGTCGACAACACGGTTGCGACGCACGGCGGCGCGATCGCCTTTACGCGCGCCGTGCCGAGCAACGCGCTCACGGAGAACCGCCTGAAGCCCATCAGCGGCTTCGACGCGCTGCGGCTGCTCATCACCGATACGGGCGTGGCGCGCAACACCAAGGCGCTGGTCGCGGGCGTCAGCGCGCAAAAAGAGCAGGAGCCGGAGCGTGTCCAGGCCGCGTTCGACACCATTCAGCTGATTGCCGACGAGGCGCAGGAGCTGCTCGAGCCGCGGCCTGGAGCCGAAGCGCCGAGCCGCGCGGCGACGCTCGAGCGTCTCGGGCGCCTGCTGGACCTGAACCACCTGCAGCTCGTGCAGCTCGGCGTGGGCCATCCGGTCCTCGAGACGGTGCGCAAGACGTGCGCCGCGCCCCCGCACCGGCTGCACGCGAAGCTGACGGGCGCGGGCGGCGGTGGATGCGCCATTACGCTCATCCGCGATGACCTAAGCACCGCGCAGGTCGATGCGCTGCTCCAGTCCCTTGCTACACACGGGTTCACCACGTACGAAACCGAGGTCGGGGGTCCAGGCCTCGGTGTCCTCCGCGCCTCGGCGGCGGACGGCCTCGCACAGGCCAGTCGGTTCCTGGATGTGCCGGCCAGCCAGCTCGCCGACTGGGCAGCTGCATCCGGCACGTGGACCTTTGCGTAGATCGGCCGATAGACTCGGACCCACTGTGCAGAGGCACCTACGGTGGTTTCGCGCAGGACACGTGGAAGCGAATGCACAGACCCCATACGTGACCCCGGCCGGGAATTGCGTTATCAGCGGGG
Organism: Malassezia obtusa; assembly: GCA_029542945.1. NCBI lineage: Eukaryota > Fungi > Basidiomycota > Malasseziomycetes > Malasseziales > Malasseziaceae > Malassezia > Malassezia obtusa. Next base: position 1,382,786 of record CP119935.1, on the reverse strand, counting down.
TCGAGCGCTTCCAACCTACCTTGTCTTCGAATTACACCATGTCCAACTTCGACACGCTTCAGGTGTGTATGATAGCCGCAAGCTCGTCGATACTGACCGCCAGCTTCACGCCGGCCAGCAGCCCGACCCCGGCACCAACGCGCGGGCCGTGCCCATCGTTGCCTCGACGTACGTATGCCATGGATCTCACGCAGCTCGTTCGTGTTCAACGACTCGGCGCACGGCGCGGACCTGTTCGGCCTGCGTACCGCCGGCAACATGTAGGTCCCCGCAGCACTGACCCAGCTACTCGCGTATCGGTAACCCCACCGTCGAGGTGTTCGAGAAGCGCATGGCCGCGCTCGAGAACGGCATTGGCGCCGTCGCGGCGTCCTCGGGCCAGTCTGCGCAGGCTATGGCCATCCTGTCGCTTGCCTCGCACGGCGACAATGTCATCTCCGCCTCGACGCTGTACGGCGGCACCTACAACCAGTTCAAGGTGCTCTTCCCCAAGTTCGGCGTCAACACCAAGTTCGTGAAGAAGGCGACGGCGGAGGAGTTCGAAAAGCAGATCGACAGCCGCACCAAGGCAATCTACCTTGAGTCGATCTCCAACCCGCGCTACGACGTGCCTGACCTGCGCGCCATCGCCGACATGGCCCACAAGCACGGCATCCCGCTCGTGGTCGACAACACGTTCGGCCTCGGCGGCTACCTCATCCGCCCGATTGACCACGGTGCGGACATTGTCGTGCACTCGGCGACCAAGTGGATCGGCGGCCACGGCACGCAGATCGCGGGTGTCGTCGTGGACTCGGGCAAGTTCGACTGGAGCAAGAGCGGCCGCTTCCCGCAGTTCACCGAGCCTTCTGAGGGCTACCACGGCCTGCGCTTCTGGGAGACGCTCGGCAACCAGTCGTTCATTGCGTATGTGCGTGTGGTGATCCTGCGCGACCTCGGCAGCTGCCTGGACGCGTTCGGCGCCTTTTTGCTCCTCCAGGGTCTCGAGACGCTGTCGCTGCGTGGACAGCGCCACTGCGAGAACACGCTTGCGCTCGCGAAGTACCTGGAACAGCACCCCAAGGTCTCCTGGGTGCTCTACCCCGGTCTCCCGTCGCACCCCTCGCACGAGGTCGCGAAGAAGTACCTGCCCCGCGGCTTTGGCGGTGTGCTGAGCTTCGGCCTGAAGGGCGGCCAGGAGGAGACGGGCGCCAAGTTTGTGGACTCGCTGAAGCTTGCGTCGAACCTCGCGAACGTCGGTGACATGAAGACGCTCATTATCCACCCCGCCTCGACGACGCACCAGCAGCTGAACGACGAGGAGCAGGTCGCCTCGGGCGTGACCAAGGACCTGATCCGTGTCTCGGTCGGCTGCGAGTGGATCGAGGACATCAAGGCCGACTTTGACCAGGCCTTTGAGCAGATTCCCTAAATAGAGAGCGCACTCCCCCCCCCCCGCGGCGCTTGTTCATACATAGCCTTCAACCGGCCGCGCCGCGGCAGTGTCGTAGCTGGCGGCCCCTGCCCTCCACCTTACCCCGGCATACGGCCAGCGTCGGTTCGGCCGAGCCGGCCGTCATTGCCAATCTGCGTTTCCCGTTTGGTTCCGTAATTTGCAACGGGGCAGGCCGCGACTTCGACCGAATCCCTGCTTAGAAACACGATTCTTTGTCGACCTTAACGTCATGATTGGAACAGTGCGTTCGTCCCTTCCCCGTGTGATCCCGCGCAACGCGACGAGCATTGCCCGCACTGCGGTCACGAAGAGCGAGCGCTGGACGCCGGCGGTCGTCCGGGAAGGCAAGCTGCTCGAGCAGAGCGGCGGTGTGCAGCTCAAGGATGTGCTGCCGAACATTGAGTCGCACTGGGCGAAGCTCTCGAACGAGCAGCAGTACTCGGTGTACAAGCAGCTCGAGGAGGTCCAGCGCAAGGACTGGCACGACATGACGCTCAACGAGCAGAAGGGTGGTACGTAAGAGACCGCGTGTCTGACGCTCGTAGCATACTTCATTGCGTACGGCCCGTACGGCCCGCGCAAGGTTGTCTCGCCGCCCGGCCAGACCGGCAAGGTGCTGTTCGGTACCGCGCTCGCGATCAGCATCGGCCTGGGCATGTTCGCCACTGTGCGCTACTTCGGTACGTGCCCTCCTACTGACCCCAGCCGCGCCCGCGCCCAAGACCATGACCACGGAGTACAAGGAGAAGGAGAACGAGCGCGCCAAGGAGCTTGGCCTCAACCCCATCTACGGTGTCTCGAGCGAGGGCTACAAGGGCAAGGGCTTCGTCCCCTAAGTATCATACTCCCCGTAGCATGTATTCCGGGTCAAGAGTCGGGCGTCGCATCGTGTCCGTTCACCTCTCATTCCCATGGAGATTTCATAGTTGCATTACTATGCCCGCTATCACGCCTGCTAGTGGGCCTCGCGCTTGCGCGGCGCAGCCTTCAGGATGTCGTCGACGCGCATGATCATCTCCGCGGCCTCGCTCGCAGAGACGACCACCTGCCGCTTCAGCTTGTAGCTCTCGGTGACGCCGAGCTCGATCATCGACGCAAGCTCGCCCTTGTTCAGGTCGAGGCCGGTATCCTGCTTGCCGTCGTGGTGCGCGGCGCGCAGCTGCGCGACGAGGTCCGCCGAGTCAAGCCCCGCATTGTCCGCGAGGATCGTGGGCAGCTGCCGCAGCGCGCGCGCAAAGGCCTCGACGGCAAGCGCCTTTTTGCCGGGCGTCTTGCGCGCCTCCTCGTCCACGGCGTTGCTCATGGCCATCTCCGCGGCGCCGCCGCCGTACGTGATGCGCGTCTCCTTCACGGTCTGGCTCAGAACGCTGAGCGCGTCGTGCAGCGAGCGCTCCGCCTCGTCGACCATCTGCGAGGTCGCGCCGCGGAGCACCACGGTGCACGCTTCGCCCGCGGACACGCCCGAGAACTTGATCAGCTTGTCCTCCCCGATCATGATCTCCTCCACGAGCCCCGCGTGGCCGAGGCGCACGAGCTCCGGGTGGTCGAAGGTGCTCGTGATCTCGCCGCCGGTGACGAGCGCGAGGCGCTCCACGCCCTCAAAGTCGGCGTGCTCGATGCAGAGGATGCCCGCGTCGGTCAGGAGCGACTCGGGGTAGTTGTAGATCAGCTGCCGGTTCACGAAGCAGTTGATGCCGTGCGCCTTGATGCGCTCGACCTTGGCCTTCATCTTGTCGCGCTCCGCGCGCTCGATCTCGGCGAGCTTGCTAGTGCCCTCGACGCGGACGCGCGCGCCAAACACCTTGATCTTGTCCGTGTCCATCGAGGTGTTGGCGATGAGGATCTTGGCGTTTTCCAGGCGCTTGACCGAGTTCGGCGCGATGCGCTTGTCGAGAATGAAGCCCTCGTCGAGGTAGCTGTCGGTGAGCTTCCCGCCGAGTTTTTTGATGATCTGGATGTTCTCCAGGTTCGTCGAGCCCTTGAGGCGGAGCACGGCATCCACCGCAAGGTTCGCGAAGTAGTCCTTGTCCTGCGCCAGCACCTTGGACGAAAGCGTCGTGCGCGCAATGTTGAGCAGATCCGCGCGGAACGCGGCGGGATCTGCGCTGTGGTCCTGCGACGCGTCGTGCAGCGCGCCGAGCGCCGCGCGGCTCGCGATGCGGTACCCGTCGACGATCACCTGCGGGTGGATGTGCGACTCGACGAGCTGCTCCGCCTCGCGCAGGAGCTCGGCGGCCAGCACACACACGCTCGTCGTCCCGTCGCCCACCTCGTCGTCCTGCACCTTGGAGATGTTCACAAGGATCTTGGCCGCAGGATTGTCGAGGTAGATCGACTTGAGGATCGTCGCGCCGTCGTTCGTGACCACGATCTCGTTCGAGCCGACGGACTGCAGGATCTTGTTCATGCCCTTCGGCCCGAGCGTCGTCTTGACCAGGTCGCCGAGCGCGAGCGCGCCGACGAACGACGAGAGCCGAGCATTCTCGGCACGCTCCTGCGTTGCCTGTGTCGGTCAGTGCAGGCTACACGTACCTCCTCCGCGAAAATCGGCGCAGACATCCCGAGGCCAAACGAAGGTCCTGTGGCGATCGGCCGGGCGCAGAAAACGCGCGCCGGGGGGGCCTAGTAGGCCGCGCGCGGCAGGTGGAGGCGTCCGCCATGGCGCTGCACCGCGCCGAGGTCGGCGCGCCGGCGGCGCGCACGCGCGTGTGCGTCCTCGACGCGCTCGCGGCGCACACGGAGCCGGTGCGCCTCGACCGATGGCCGCCAGAGCTGCCCTGGGAGGCGCCGCGCGCGGTGGATGTGCCGCCCGACGCGCTCGACGCGTACTGCGACGCGGCGCTCGTCGACGCCGCCACGGCCGAGGTGCGTGCGTGCCGCGCCGCGCGCGCAGCATGTCCTCACTGGTGGACGAAGCGAGTGCCCATTGCCGCAGCGGCTCCGGAGCGCGTCGACCTCGCGCGCGCGGTCGCCGACGCGGCGCACGGCGCGCCGCCTCCGCTTGTGCATACGCTCGTGACGAATGCGGGCGCGGCGGGGCGCGTCGTGACGGACGGCACGCATACGTACGAGCTACCTGCGCGTGCCGCGTTCCTGCTCACCGACCTGCTGCCGGCTACACCCCGCGCGCTGCCGGCCGGCATGGACCGCGTGCACGAGTTGGGTACGTCGCAGACCGCTCACGGCAGTGGACGCCGCGGGCGGCGTCGATGTGCTCCTGCTAGACCCACCGTGGCCGAACCAGTCGGCGGCGCGTGCGCAGCGTGGGTGCACGAGTGCGCACGGCTACGGCACGATGCCGGACCTGTACGACATCTGGCGGCTGCGGCCGACGCTCGAGCCGCTGCTCGCGCACCGCCCGCTCGTCGCGATCTGGATCACGAACCACGTACGTGGCGCACACACACTGACCCCCCCAGCCCAAGGTGCACCGCTTCGTGCGGCACAAGTTCCTGCGCGACCTCGGCGTGGAGTACGTGGGCGCGTGGGCGTGGCTGAAGCTGGCGCAGAACGGCGAGCCGCTGTACACGCTGGCGCGTCCCCGGCGGCGGAAGCCGTACGAGCTGCTGGTGCTTGGCGCGGCGGCGGGCGTGGCTGTGGACGTCCGGCGGCAGGTCCTGGCGAGCGTCGCGCTGGGGCACAGCGAGAAGCCGTATGTGGTGGGTACGTAGTGCGCACACGCTCACGCAGACGCGCTGCTCGAGGCGCTGGGGCGCGGTGCGGACGACGCGGTGGTCGTAGAGCTATTTGCGCGACGAGTGCCGCGCGCTCCCGGCGCGCGCGGCTGGCACGTCGGGGTGGGCAACGAGGCGATCCGCCTCAATGTGCGAGCCGATTAGCGGGGGCTGAGGATGAGCTCGCGCACAAAGTAGGCGTGCAGACGTGTATCGTTCGTGAGCTCTGGGTGGAAGCTCGTGGCCATGACGTGGCCCTGGCGCACGGCGACGACGTGCGCGTCGTGCGGGGGATGTGCGCCGTGCACGGCGGTGCTTGGCACGCCGTCGAGCGGGTTGTGTGCGGCGACGTCCGGCACGGCGGACGCGGGGATCCAGCCGAGGATCTCGAGCGGGGCGCGTGGGAGCGCGAGCGCTGCAGCAGGGCACACCGCGAGGGAGAGGCCGTCGGCGGGCGCCGCGGCGGCGGCGGCTTCGCGCTGGTGGACGACGTCGCCGAGGAGGCGCTCGACGACGGGGGCGCGGATGAACACGCCCGGGAGCTCGTCGTCGCCGAGTGCGGGGCACACGACGCCCGCCTCGAACGAGCAAACCTGCGAGCCGAAGCCGTTGCGGCCGACGTGGACGTCGAGGCCGCCGAGGAGTTCCTGGCCGCCGCGCTTGCCGCCGGTGGCGATGGCGGCGAGCATGATCATGCCTGCGCACGTCCCCCACACGGGCTTCCCCTGTGCGATCCATGCGCGCAGCGGCTCGGTGAGCTGTGCGTTGTGCAGCCCGAGGGAGATGGCGGTCGACTCGCCGCCGGGGAGCACGAGGCCGTCGCACTGCTCGAGCTGCTCGGGGCGGCGCACGGCGATTGCACGCACGCGGTGCGTAAATGAGCACGCGTTCAGCGATGCGAAGCGCGCGATGTGCTCCTGGAACGCGCCCTGCAGCGCCAGCACGCCCACCGTGACACCCTTCTCGGACGCCATGCTGGGCAAGAGCGGGCACGTGACGTACTCCGCGCGACGATGGACGCCGGGGAGCGGAGCGCGGCGCCGAAGTCGCTCGAGCTCGTGCTCGCGACGAACGAGTCGATCAGCATCGACCTCGACCCGCTGCCGAGCCCCGATGAGCTGGAGGTGGTGATTGATATCCTCGTTGAGGAGAAGCCCGCGGCGTACTTCTGGACGGCGCTCGCGTCGCGCTGCTGGAACGCCGGGCGGCGTGCGGAGGCGGCGCTGATCGTGAGCAAGGGGTGCAGCCTGCTCCCGGTGCACCGCCCCGACGAGAGCATCCCGCTGTTTGCGCTGCATGCCGCGTTCCAGCTCGCGGACGCGCGCGCGGCGCCGAAGCAGGTGCTGCCCGACGCGCGCTTCCAGCCGCTGCACGAGCGCCCCGTGAAGCAGCACTACTTCCGCGCCACGGTCGAGGCGCTGAACCAGGCGCAGTCGCTCAGCCCGCAGCACCCGATGGTCGTGCAGAGCCGCGCGGTGTTTGCGCTGGTCACCGGCGACAATGCGCTCGCGGGGCGCCTCTTCGACGTGATGCTCCAGCGCGAGCCGCGGCACGCGATCGCGCTGCTCGGCAAGGCGTGCGTGCTGCTGCGCGCGAAGCAGTTCCTCCCCGCGCTGCACCTCTACCAGCAGGCGCTGCACGTCACGCTCCAGATGGAGCAGCACGCGCGTGCGGCGCACGACCCGAGCCTGCGCTGGCGCGGCCCGGACCCCCGCGTGGGCCTGGGGCTGTGCCTGTGGAACTTGGGCCGCCACGACCACGCGCGGCGGGCGTGGCGGCGTGCGATCGCGGTCGACGACGCGAATGCGGCGCCGCGCCTGCTGCTGGGCGTCTCGCTCGTGAATGCCGCGAAGCAGGTGCATGCGCTGCCGCACGGGTGGTACGGCGCGCACACGGAGCACGCCGAGGACGCGGCGCGGCGTGCGGCGTATGCCGAGGGCATCGTCCTGCTGCAGAGCGCGTGGCGCCTCGACAAGACGAACGCGATGACCGCGGTCGCGCTCAGCGCGCATCTCGTCTCGCAGACGACGCACGTGTTTGCGCAGGCGCTGCCCGCCGCGCACGACTTTGCGACGCGCGCGGCGCCGCTCCCGACCGAGGTGCAGGAGCAGGCCGCGGCCGCGCTCGAGCGCACGCTCAAGCTCGGCGAGCACGCGATCCAGTACGCGGACTCCAAGTCGCCCGTGATCCAGGCGTGGCTGCAGTACGCGCACGCGCTGCACCTCGCGTCGCAGCTCGCGCGCAACGCGGGCGACCACGGCCTGCGCCTCGCGTCGCAGCGCTACTACACGCGCGCCTGCGAGAGCTCGCGCGGATGCCGCCGGTGCCCGGCCTCGCGGACGCGGACGGGATGCAGCACCAGCTGTCGCACGGGCTTGCGCTCGCCACGCTCGGCCTCGCGCAGCTGCAGGCGAGCAGCGGCGACGCGCTCGCCGCCGCGAGCACGCTCGACGCGGTGCTCGCGCGGCCCAGCGCGGGGTCGAGCCACTCGTACGCGGTCGAGCTCGGGCTCTTTGCCGCGCTGCTGCACGCCGCGCCGCAGCCGGGCGCCACGCCGGAGCAGGCGCACGCGAGCCAGCGCAAGGCGCGCGTGCTCCTCGACCGCACGCTGCGCCTCGCCGAGGCCGCCGCGCACCTCGCGCACGGCGCGCGCGAGGAGGACGAGCACGACGGCGCGACACGCGCCGCCGACGAGCCCGCGCGCTCCGACGGCGCGCTCCTCCAGGCGGAGACGGCCGTCGCGCACGAGCGCCTCGCCCCGCGCACGCTCGCGGCGATGGCGTGCTTTTGCGAGGACGCGCTCCTCCACGCGCAGCTCGCGGCGCTGTGTGCGCCGCGCGACGCGCTGCGTGCCGTGCAGCAGTACGCGCACGCGCTGCGCGTCGCCGAGCGCCGCGGCGAGCGCACGCTCCAGGCGCAGCTCCAGCTGAACATGGGCGCGCTCCTCGTGCAGCACGGCGCGGCGCTCGGCACGCGCGCACGCGCCGAGTGGGCGCTGCGCCACGGCATCACGTACCTCGAGCGCGCGTTCGTCGCCGCGGACGGCGCCGCGGCCGATGCGCACGACGACGCGGCGGCGGTCAAGGTGCTTGCGAACTACGACCTCGGGCGCGCGTTCGAGGCGACGCACGACCGCGAGCAGGCGCGCGACGCGTACCGTGCGCTCGTCGCGGCGCACCCCGAGTACGTCGACGCGCGCGTGCGCCTCGCGGTGCTTGCGGCGCACGACACCGGCGAGGTGCGCGACGCGCACGGCGCGGCGCGCCCCGCGCGCGAGGTTGCCAACGCGCGCTTCAAGGAGGCGCTCTCGTGCGACCCGGCGAACCTGGACACGCGCGCGGCGTACATCCGGTTCCTCGCGGGAGAGTACCCCGCGAACCGGCAGGCGGCGTGGGGCGCGATCAAGGAGCTCGCTGCGCAGCTCTTCCTCGGCGCGGATGCGGGCAAGGCGCTGTTCGGCAGCGCGGGCGCCGCGAAGCGCGCCGCGGACGAGGCGCGCCACGACGCGTTCCTCCTCGGCGCGCTCGGCTGGACGTACTACCAGCTCGGGCTGCACACGCCGCCCGGCCCGTCGTACAAGGCGGACCGCAGCAAGAGCATGCTGCGCGCCGCGGACCTGTTCGACAAGGCGCTCGCGGCGCATCCGCAGTGCGTCTTTGCCGCGCAGGGCCTCATGATCCTCCTCGCGGACGACGCGCTCGGCGACCCCGCGGCGGGCGCCGAGGCCGTCGAGGCGCGGCGCAAGCGCGCCGCCGAGGACGCCATCGTGCTCTTCGGCCGCCTGCGCGAGCTGCGCGACGACGCCAGCGTGTACATCTGCCAGGGCCACGCGTTCATGATCCGCAACGAGCTGGAGCGCGCGCTCCACGTGTACGACCTCGCGCTGCACCGCTACGACAACGCACGCAACCCGATGGTGCTGCAGTACGTCGCGCGCGCCGAGTACGCACTCGGCCTGCGCGAAAAGGAGTTTGCGCGCCTGCAGCACGCACAGGCGCACCTCGACACCGCCGCGGCGGTGCTTGCAGAGCGCGCCGCCGACGCCAAGAGCAGCGCGGCGGTCGAGCGCAAGCAGGTGCTGTACAACAAGGCGGTCATGGCGCAAAAGGCTCTGCAGATGCTCTGTGACCTCCCGCTCGAGCAGCAGGCGGTCGCGGAGCTCGAGGAGGCGATCGCGTGGGTCACCGCGTCCCAGCCGACGTTCCCCGAGCTCGAGGAGGCCGCGCGCGCCGGGCAGCTCCTCTACATCACCGCCGAGGTCGTCGAGCAGCGCGCCAAGTACGCCGAGACCTCGCTCCTGCGCCAGGCCGCCAAGCAGCTCGAGGAGGCCAAGGCGTACGCCGCGCAGCGCGCCGAGCAGCTGCGCCTCCTCGACGAGAAGCAGCGCGCGAAGGAGGCCGAGCTCGAGCAGATGCGCCGCGCGCGCGAGGAGGAGCACCGCCGCCGCGCCGAGGCGATCGCCGAGTCGCGCCGCCGCGCGCGCGAAGAGGCGAGCCAGATCGAGTACGTCCAGGAGCCCGAGCCCGAGCCGAAGCGCCGCACGGGCGGCGGCGGGCGCCGCAAGAAGGACGCTGCGCCGCAGCGCGCGGACCAGGACGAGGCGTTCATCGCGCACGACTCCGAGGAGGAGGAGGCCGCCGACGACCTCTTCCGCGAGGACGAGTCGGACGACGACGCGCCGGGCGGCAGCAGCGACGCGGACGACGCGCCCGATGCGCCCGATGCGCCCGACGCACCGGACGCCGCAGCGGACACCGCGGCAGACGCCACCACGGACGCGCCCAAGTCCACGCGCGAGAAGCTTGCGGCGCTCGCGCGGCAGCGCAAGCAGCGCAACGAGCACGAGCGCAAGGACAAGAAGCGCCGCTCGCGCGACAAGTCGGAGCGCACCGCGAAAAAGCCCAAGGTCGACAACGACACGATCGACTCAGACGAGGAAATGATGCTGTAGCTACGACACTAGTCCCGCTCCGCCAGGCGCTCGAGAATCTGCCCAATGTCCGCCTCGGAGAGCGTCGCGAATCTCCGCTGCGCGGCCTGCGCCGCGGCGTCCGCGCCCGCCACCGCGTCGGGGCCGCCGACGATCCCGATCTCGATCTCGCTCGGCTTAAGCTCCTGCGCAAGGACGGTGCTGAGCGTGTGCACCGCCATGTCGAGCACGTCCTCGCGGCTGAGCTTCGCAGCGATCTCCTCGGCCTCGCGCAGCGCCGAGTCGGGCGCAGAGACGCTCGTGCTGCTCGAGCGCTTGAACTGCTTCTCGAGGAAGTTGATCGCCTCGGTCTGCTTCGTGCCGCTCGCCGTGGCACGGAAGCCGACGTAGTGCCCCGCAGGGTCCAGCTTGAAGATCTGCGGCTTGTGCCCCTGCTCCTCGTCGAGCCCGATCAGGATCATCGCGATGCCGAGCGGGCGCATCGCCGCCTTTTGGGTGTATACTTGGTTGATGTTCGCCAGGCGCTTGGCGAGCAGGTCGGGCGAGATGGGGTATCCGTACTTGTACTTGAACTCGGCGGCCTCGGAGCGCGCGCGCTGCACCTGCGCGCGGGCGTCCGCACTGCGGCCCGTCACCACGCAGCCGATCTCTGGCGTGATGGTGAAGATGTGCGTCACCGTCGTGGCGTCGATCAGCTTGTCGGGCAGCTTCTTCTGCGTCGCAACCACCACCGAGTCGCGGCCGCGCACCGCGACGGCCGTGATGCCTGCGGCGCTAATCGCCTTGAAGGCATACTCTACCTGGTACAGGCGGCCCTCCGGCGAGAAGATGGTCAGGTGCCGGTCGTAACTGCTGCGCGACATCGTGCACGGAAACGGAGAGCGTACGCGTCGGTGTCCCATGCGGCCTCGATCGCCGCCGCGCCATCGGCCGACATCACGTGGATTTTTTTTTGGGCGCCGGGAAGATGGGCAGGCAGCGTTGGGTGGGCAAGGCGAGAGCCACGATGCCGGGAACGCCGACGCATGTGCTGTTCGAGTGCGCCGCTGGGCTGGCGCTCTTCAAGGCCGAGCAGGTAGAGAGCATCGGCTCGCAGACAAAGCAGGTGCAGGATGCCATGGACGACCTGCCCTCGTTCGGCAAGATGGTCAAGCTCGTGAGCTTCAGCCCGTTTAAGAGCGCGCCCGAGGCGCTCCAGGGCGCGCTCGACATCTCGGAGGGCGTCGTCGACGACCACCTGCGCTCGCTGCTTACGCTCAACCTCCGCCCCGAGGGCAAGAAGGTCAAGGGCATCGAGCTCGGCGTCGCGGACCGCAACCTCGCCACGAGCATCGTCGGCGAGCTCGGCATCCCGTGCGACACCGGCGAGACCACGCAGGAGCTGATCCGCGGCGTCCGCATGCACGCCGAGAAGCTGCTCAAGGGCATGACCGAGGGCGACCTCGCGCGCGCGCAGCTCGGTCTCGGCCACAGCTACTCGCGCTCCAAGGTCAAGTTCAACGTGAACCGCAGCGACAACATGATCATCCAGGCCATTGCCCTCCTCGACACGCTCGACAAGGACGTAAACACGTTCGCCATGCGCGTGCGTGAGTGGTACGGCTGGCACTTCCCCGAGCTCGTCCGCCTCGTGCCGGACAACATCGTCTACGCCCGCCTCGCTCGCTTCATCCGCGCCAAGGAGCAGCTCACCGAGGAGCAGCTCGACGAGCTCACCGAGATCCTTGGCGGCGATGAGGTCGCTGCGCGCAACGTCCTCGACGCCAGCCGCGCGTCGATGGGCACCGAGATCGGCGAACTGGACATGGTGAACATCGAGAACTTTGCAGACCGTGTCGTGCATCTCGCCGAGTACCGCAAGAACATGCACGCGTATCTTGTCGAGAAGATGCACCTCGTCGCGCCCAACCTCTCGGCGCTCATCGGCGAGATCATCGGCGCCCGGCTCATCTCGCACGCCGGGTCGCTCACCAACCTGGCCAAGTACCCCGCATCCACCGTGCAGATTCTCGGTGCGGAGAAGGCGCTCTTCCGCGCGCTCAAGACGAAGGGCAACACGCCCAAGTACGGCCTGATCTACCACGCATCCGCCATCTCGCGTGCGGCGCCGAAGAACAAGGGGCGCATGTCGCGGTACCTCGCGAACAAGATCAGCATTGCGTCGCGCATCGACTGCTTCTCGGATGCACCCTCGACCAAGTTCGGTGAGGTGCTCCACCAGCAGGTCGAGGAGCGCCTGCAGTTCTACGAGACGGGCAAGCCTATGGGCAAGAACAGCGACGCGATGCACAAGGCCATCCTTGCGATCGAGGAGGCTGCTGGCGATCTGATGGACGTCGAGGCCGAGGATGACGACGCTGCGGAGGAGCCGAAGGATGCGCCGGAGGCTGACGATGACGAGGACGAGGACGAGGAGCCGAAGCAGGCCGAGGAGAAGAAGGAGAAGAAGGACAAGAAGGCCAAGAAGGAAAAGAAGGACAAGAAGGACAAGAGCAAGAGCAAAGACAAGCACGATGACGTCGCCAAGGCGGCCAAGAAGGCCGCGAAGAAGGCCGCCAAGGCGGAGTCCAAGGAAAAGAAGAAGGCCAAGTAGGCGCGACGCGCGCTGCCTTGTGCCCTTGACGTGCCCCTGTAGTGTCCTTTGTATCAGTAGCCCTCCACACCCGATCGATCGATTCACCCGATGCTAGACAGACCGGCGTGCCAGCACATCCCTGTCGGCCGAGTGGCCTTCGCTGACGCGTGTGGGCTGTGGCACGCCGTCGGGCCAAACGCTGGCGGAGGGCGCGCATGGCACGCGGGCACGGCGGTGCACGCATGTCATTGGCTAGATGTGGGGTGTTCCGTGGCCCCTAGTGTTGTGGACGAGGCCAAGCGTTGCGCTCCATCCACCGTAGCGTTCACTACCATGGAAGGTACGTGGCGAGGACACATTGCAGGGCACGATACTGACCACGCTATGCACCTTGGTGCGGTCCGGATAAACAGACGAGGTTGCTGCTGTACGTACTCTCTGCCCGTGTGCGATCAGCGACTAACACGCCAGCTTGTTATCGACAATGGTTCGGGTATGTGCAAGGCCGGTTTCGCCGGTGACGACGCGCCCCGCGCCGTGTTCCCGTACGTATGCTCGCATGCTCATACCCCAGGTCGATCGTCGGTCGTCCCCGTCACACGGGTGTGATGGTCGGTATGGGCCAAAAGGACTCGTACGTGGGTGACGAGGCCCAGTCGAAGCGTGGTATCCTCACGCTCAAGTACCCCATTGAGCACGGTATCGTGACCAACTGGGACGACATGGAGAAGATCTGGCACCACACTTTCTACAACGAGCTCCGTGTTGCGCCCGAGGAGCACCCGGTTCTGCTCACCGAGGCCCCGCTGAACCCGAAGGCGAACCGTGAGAAGATGACGCAGATCATGTTCGAGACCTTCAACGCCCCCGCGTTCTACGTCTCGATCCAGGCCGTGCTCTCGCTGTACGCCTCGGGTCGTACCACGGGTATCGTGCTCGACTCGGGTGACGGTGTCACCCACACGGTCCCGATCTACGAGGGTTACTCGCTCCCCCACGCCATCCTGCGTCTGGACCTGGCTGGCCGTGACCTGACCGAGCACCTCGTCAAGATCCTGATGGAGCGTGGCTACCCCTTCACCACGACCGCCGAGCGCGAGATCGTGCGTGACATCAAGGAGAAGCTCTGCTACGTCGCGCTCGACTTTGAGCAGGAGATGCTCACGGCTGCCCAGAGCTCGGCGCTCGAGAAGAGCTACGAGCTCCCCGACGGCCAGGTCATCACGATCGGCAACGAGCGCTTCCGCGCGCCCGAGGCGCTCTTCCAGCCCTCGTTCCTGGGCCTGGAGGCTGCCGGTATCCACGAGACCACGTACAACTCGATCATGAAGTGTGACCTGGACATCCGCAAGGACCTCTACGGCAACATTGTCATGTCGGGTGGTACCACCATGTACCCGGGTATCTCGGACCGCATGCAGAAGGAGATCACGGCGCTCGCCCCGAGCAGCATGAAGGTGAAGATCGTCGCCCCGCCGGAGCGCAAGTACTCGGTCTGGATCGGTGGTTCGATTCTTGCTTCGCTCTCCACCTTCCAGCAGATGTGGATCTCGAAGCAGGAGTACGACGAAGCCGGTCCCTCGATCGTGCACAGGAAGTGCTTCTAAGCTCCATAGTCGGCGTTATAGGTCCGTCGTGGAACAGTACAAACGTGGCTATTGGGACGCATCTCCAAACAGAGCAGCACCGCGGTGCCGCACATTCGCAAAGCTCGGGCGCGCGTCTATGCGGTCGATCGAGCTGTGTCAGCAGGGTACCTACTCGTTCCTCAGCTCGGCGGACCAGGCAATCTCGCGCAGAGCCGGCGTCGTGAGCGCACAGCCGAATGCCAGCACCACAAACGAAAGTAGGGTCTCTGCGGTGACCTGCACATGTGAGACACATTACGTACGTCCCAGGGGATGCCATTCTCGTACTTCGTCGAGGGCGTGCCGAGATCCAACGACTTGCCCTGCGATAGGACTGGGTCAGCAGGCCGCTCGTACACTCATATGTGGAATACGCCGCATGCGCAAAGAGGGCTGCGTCAGTGCCGTTCGGATTTGCGTACCGATTCCGAGCACGACCGTGGCGCGCGCGAGCGTCGAGGCGCGCTCGTTGGCTTGCGACATGGCACAGCGTCGTCGAAGTCCGGACGTTGCGATCGGGCGCCGATCGCCAATTCGTCCCATTTGAGGAAAATAGGCCAAGCTACTCCACACACTACGTGAGAAGCCAACACGCGTTGGCATACCAGGTCAGGAGCGGGTTGGACCCGTCGCGAAGCTGGGTGCTCGACACCTCTGCATAGCGACTCAGGAACTCCGCATGCGTCATGATCCGTGCATCGTGCTCCGCCGAAAGAAGAGGCGGCGGAAGTATGCCCGAGTTGAACATGGGCGGTCGCGAATAGTCCTCGTATGCAGGCCCAAACGCACCGACGTCCGACGGCAGATTGTATGCCGGTGTAAAGTACGGAGGCGCCTCGGACTGCTCGCCATTGTGCACCGATAAATCTGAGTCCACGGCCGTATTGGCCGGCGGCGCGCCCATGATCCTCAAATACATGTCTCGGAGCACCGGGAAATCGGTCGGGAAAAAGATGTCGAAGAAGCCCTGAAGCACCAAGTATGTCGAGACAGGAATCATGGTACCTTTGTGCCGAGTCTGCACCACCGGCGCATTCACGCCCGGGGCGGCGTCTGGCAGGGACGAGAAGTCGGAGAACACGAGGCGATGTTGCGGAAAGTGTCGCTTCAGCACGTCCATCATCTGCAGGGAACCCGTGGGGATATAATGCGGCTGCGTCAGGTTCGCGTAGAAGGGCATGTGCTCGCTCAGCGCGGTGCGGAGCCACTGGGGCAGCCATGCAAGGTACAGAGGGGCGCCCGGCGGAAGTACACTGGGGCGCACCTTCTTCAGTAGTTTCAGGTACCGCCGGATCACTGGATCATGGACGGGCTCCCAAAGCTCGTGGAAGTCGCCCGACTCATCAATCGCGACCATGCACTGATACGGAGAGAGGTCAGCGGTCGAGTAACGAATGACGTCGTGCGTGAGGTTGTCCAGGACCTCGAGTGCGATAAAGAAACACGGTTCGTCCACATTTTCGTCCCACTGCAAGAAATCACGCAGGATGACATCCACCACTTCCGCCGAAACATGTGGACGAAGTAGGTCTCGCTGCTGCGATGCGAGACGCGCACTAATTTCCACGATGCGATACCTTGTCCGCTCGTAGACTTCGGGCTCTTCCTCGGCAATGTAGTCGAGGATGTCGCGCGCCAAAGTTCCAGCTCCTCCACCAAGCTCGTAGATGACTAGGTCGTGGTAGGGAAAGAGATGGAGTTTGTACTCGGCCACCAGGTAGCGAGCAAGCGCACGTCCATAGAAAGGCTGCGTCAGTCCACCTCAACGTACACTAAACAACTGCGTCGGCGTATGCCAAACCTGCCCTGCTGCCATCGTATCCACCTCAACCTCTGACATGCTGTTCCGGCTTTGCAGTTCCAGAAGCTTCCCCTTCTGCTGTGCAAGATCCAGGCTTTCGGCACTGCCCCATGCCGCGCGGCGCTGGCGTTCCGTCAAAGAATTGATCTGGTCCTGGAGCGTCGGCTGGCCTTTACTCCGTGCCCTGTCTTGTGCTTCGCGGCGCGCTTGAAACCGCTCTTCGAACGAAATATATCGCATCTGCACGTCGCGCATGAAGTCGGTCTCATTTTTGATCTCGTTGAAAGCGAACCGGCCCTGCTCTCCGGCCTGCTCGTCTTCTGGCAGCAACACAGCCTGCCGACTAAAGTACCCATAGCTGGGATTGTAAAGGCTGTCATGCACAAAGTCACGCGCAAGCATCCGTACCGATCTGGGGCGCGTCTTGGACGTCTCCAGCTCGTATGCACTCACCAGAGGCAGCTTGGCGAGCTGCTCGTCTGGGAATTGATCGAACACATCATAATTGTACTGCACGCGGTGCTCCTGTTTGGGGGTATCTCTGAGGCGCATCCGCGTCGTAGACATGGCGCGCACGCCCCGTGCTACACGAGACATTGCCATCAACGCTCGGGACGCGTCTGGGGGCATCGTCTTCAGCGTCCGTGTCCTGGTCAGTGCGGACGCGGCTCCGCTGACTAAGCCGGCTGCGGCCAGTGGCAAAGCGCTGCGAGCCGCGCATTTTTATTTGACCTGCCACGGTTCCCTGAACACGCTTTTTTGAGTGTGCGTGGATCGGTGTTGAAGCTGGGTCGTGTGCCTCAAGCGTTTCATCACTGTGCTCTGTACAACGTGCACCACTAGTCATAGCTCGCCGCCCTTGTAGAGACTCGGGTGATTTTGTGTGAGGGAACTTCGCAACTTCAAATTGACAGCGTGGATCGTGTGGAACACGGCGCCTGTCATTGAACAGGATGATGACCATGCCATCTCAGTGCGTAGCGACCATCGCGCACAGGCTTGGTGTGGTGCAGCGTCTTCCTGGCCCGTGTGGCTCGCTGGAAAGCTCGCGTGCATCTTGCCTGCCCTGTGCCTCGCGTGGGGACCGACTGACCGACAGAAACGAAAGGGACGACATGGCTGGCGCTGCCGCCCCTCCGGGTGCGCCCAGTGAATCGAATGACGGCGGCCCTTCTCCAATCGCCTATGCAACGCCTACCATACCCAAGTACGACTATACGGACAATCTTACGCCGCCGCCGCCGCGCGCGGCACCTACCACACCGTTCACGCCCGCGGACCAGCATAACATCGCACGCAGCGCACCCGTGGTGCTCTCTCGAAACCTCGTTGAGCAGAATCCATCGCAAGCTGCTGGCGCTTTAATAACGCTGCTTTCCTCGAATGCGCCTGGCTCACTGACGCTGCATCCGACTACGCCGGAGGAACGCGTCCTGATCGTGCATCTGATGCGCGATGTCGGTACGCCGGACTACCTCAAGGCCTTCTCGCACGACATCCGTGGCCGCGAGATTCTTGCGGCGTGGCTGAGCGATGCAACGCCCCCGCGCAAGGCCGACGTTGCGGACGAGAGCGAGAAGTGGAAAGAAGTACTCTGTCCTCTGCTGGAGCTACTGCTGCAGCTTCCCATCTCCCTTGATCATCTCAAGGACCATGTAGGACTGGGGAAACTGATTACGGGAGCTCAGAAGCGTGCACGCAGTGAGCAAGCGCGCAAGCTTGCAGATGCTGTGAAGGACAAATGGAGCGCCCTCGTTCCGGCGCGGCCCAGTCCTGCCGAGGCACGCGAATCGCCACCAGTGGCACCAAAGCGGCCCGCTGCGAGTACGCCCAGCGAGGGCGCGAAGCGTGCACGGAGCACGACGCCGCCCGCCGCTACTCGCCCGACCAACCCGCTGCTTCAGTCCACGCGGGTGCCAAGCGAGCGCAAGGCGTCGCCGCAACTTCCGGAGCCGCGGATTCCCACGCGGCCCGCCGCGGCTGGCAAGCCGGCCAATGACCCGCTCGCCACCGCACGGCGCTCGGTGCGCAGTGCGCCTGCTGCCACAAATGCGCACAAAGATCTGGCCGGCTTCATGTCACTCATCGATCAGCAGCCCGCGCAGACACCTGCAGCGCCTGCTCCTGCTCCGAGTTCTGCGCCGCTCGAACGCAAGAAACGCAAGAAAGCTGTGCATTGGAAAGATTACGACGGGATGCCGCTGGTGGCCGTCAAGCTCATCGAGGCGGCTGTCTACGACGAAGACGGCGACACGGCTGCTCGGGGTGCTGGTGCGATGGATATTGAAGAAGGTGGCGTCTTCCGGCAAGCGCATGCTGAGATGGACGAACAAATCGACTGGTATACGCCACGAGACCTGCTTCTGTCTGATCCCGAGTCGGGGCCGTTGCCGCTGCCGGGCTCTGCGAGTGAGGCAAAGCTGGCGCAGGAGCAGCGCGAGAAGACAGTCCTCTCTGCCGTGTATATGGACGCGAGCGAGATCCCTGCTTCGCCGGCGGAACCTGATGACTTTGTGCTGTCTTTCGCTGCGCTCATGCCGCCGCCGAAGCCGATGAAGACGGGCTTGCCGGGGGAACCTGCGTCTGAGACGATTGATGCTCCGGCCCCCGATTTTTCGGCGATGGCCGCCATGCTGGGGCGGGGAGGGCCACCCGGTGCGGATGCGTCCATGCCGCCGGTGCCTCCCATGCCCTTCGATCCGGCTATGCTTTCGTCCATGATGCAGAGCGCACAAAATGGCGGCGATTCCAACTCCGACATGCCGCCTATGCCCATGCCCCCATGGATGGGCGGCGGTATGCCATTCCCATTTCCGTTCCCGCCTCCTCCGGATGTCATGGCGCAGATGCAGGGCGGCGCATCTCCTGCGCGTGCGAGTGACCCGCCGGAGGCGCGCGAAGGCGCGTCGCGCTCGTCGCGCAAATTGTGCAAGTACTACAAAAAAGGCGAGAGGTACGTGGCTACTCCGTTGGTATAGTTGCTCACACGATTTTAGCTGTCCGCGTGGAGCTCGATGCAGTTACCGCCATGAATGATCGACGTCCGACCAACTGCACTTTTCTTTGCATATACCCCATTCATGTAAACATACGTTGGTCACAACACACATGCTTTGGGACCGAATCCTGTGCGCACGCACAGTTCCTTGCGACAATAGCAGGTACGATGCAAACCGCTCGAATGTGTTTATTCCGACGCCGGCTCTTGGCCGCGCGGTTCGGCGTTGGGCTCCGGTGATGTGCGAGCCCGCACATAGAGGTGGACCTTGTCCTCGGGAATAATGCCCGTCTGATGTTAGCGCGAATCGATATACGTACTCGGTGCAGCAGTCGGAACACGGGCTTGCTCGGCTGGGCGCCCACGCCCAGCCAGTATCGGATACGGTCCTCGTTCCACTCCAGTCGTTTCCGCATCACCGGCTTTTCGTGGATGCCTGACTGGATTACCTCTCCATTGTACCCCGGGCGGTTTTCACCAGCGCGACGTCCAGCGTGGGCGGGTCGGTCAAACTCCGGCCGCGGAACGGGGTCATATTCGCCCAGTTTCTCTATCGGAAGAGCATCGCGGGCTTTGGTATTCTGGATCGCGACCAAATGATAGAAAGGATTGGAGCGCGTGCCGTGCCTGGCCAAACGGAGACGCACCACCATCGCGTAGCGGTTCGCAAGCCCTAGCGATGCAAGGCGTCTCTACCTGCCAAGCACGTGACGTGTTGAGTGGATATCTCATCCCATGCAGGGCTTTGCGCGCTTTTTGACGATTGGACACAAACTCTCCATGATTCACGTGATCGACCTAGAAACACCGCCTTGACGCGCGCCCTTACTTCATGTGCACCGGACGTTGGCCGATCGGCACGCAGCAGAGGCAGCTTACTACACCGGTGTTTTTATAAACTCGACTGTCCTTCCCAACTTCACTATTCTTAGTCCCAAGGCGTTCCACGCTTGGCACTAGGTACGATGATCCTCCCTATCCGCTCTTTTGTAAGCCTCCTTGCCGTCGTTTCGCTGGCGAACGGCGCCCTTGTTTACCGTGGTCGTCGCGTGGATGATGCCGCCCACCACGGTCTCCTTCCCCGCCAGGCTGCGGCATCCCAGGCGGCTGCTCAGAACACTGCTCCGAACGACTCGCCCAAGTTCAACTTCGGTAAAGCTGACCCGAACTACCCCGGCGTCGTTGCACAGGGCAAGAATGGTCCCACTAACCCCAAGTCGCCGAAGCTGAACACGCCGGTGAACCAAAAGTCGATGTCGCGTCTGATCTCGATCAACAGTGTGGACGACTGGTGCACTTTCGGTCCTCCGGACAACTCGAAGGAGATGGGCGATGTCGAGGCCGAGGTCGTTGCGTACTGCACCAAGCCGCGCAACAACGCGCGTGTCATTCCGGACGGTACTGTGACGGCTGCCCACTTTGTCAAGACGGATCTTTACGTCCAGATCATGGCCCTCGGTGACTTCACCAAGATTAACTTCAAGGAGGGCGACTCTGGCGGTGAGCTGGACCCCCACGGTGCCACCAACAAGGGTAACCCGGTCGGCGGTAACGTCACGTCGAACATTACGGGTAAGGACGTGTTCTACGAGGAGTGGATGAACTACGTTGGTCACAACATCATGTGCTTCCGTGTCTGTATTGCCGGTTCCGAGAAGGCTCCTCCGAAGACCGAGTGCCAGCACTCGCTCGACGAGGTTGGCTGCAACTGGATCATGCCTGGTGACTACTCGCCTGACAAGTTTGACTCGTGCGAGGCCGACCCTGCGTATCCCCCGGGTATCTACGTCTCAGACGGCTCCACCTCTTCCTTCCAGCAGTATGCGACTGGTCTCTGGACCGATAACGGTGTGAAGAAGACTTACACCAACGGCTCCAAGGGCGAGAAGACGCCCACGGCGGCTCAGTCGCAGCCGAGCTCGTCGAACTGCAAGGTGGTCTCGTCGATCTCTAACGGCATCAAGTCGATTGTTCCCTCGAGCAGCTCTAGCGACGATGACTCGAAGAAGGGTTCTGGCAGCGGCGGCAGCAGCGGCGGAGGCAAGAACGGTAACTCGAAGGGCTCGGGCGGCGACGGATCGAACAGCGCAGCTTCGTTCGCGCCTGCCGTGGTCCCTGCCGGTGTGGTCTTTGCCGCGTTCGTTGTGGGCGCTCTGGTCTTGTAATTGACCAAGCTCATTTTTTCGTCTCGGCACGGGAACCTGGCGTTGTGTCACACTATGTCGATAACGCCTAATCTGTACATAGCAGAGAGCCTCAAGGCTTCCTACCGTGAGTATGAAATTGATTCTTTTCCTCACATAGATCTACCCGAGTCCATCGATCTGGGACCGTGCGGCGATGTTGGGCGAAATTACAACTTATCATGTGGAGTCTGTCGAGACACCGATGGGAACATTAAACTCCAAGCGGTCAGGCCTCCTCCCTCCTCCCACCTTCTCCCACCCCCTCCTCTCATCCCTTTAGCCCCCTCCCCCGTTCTAGCCGCCATGATTCTTCCCCTTCACTCGCTCGTGAGTCTTCTCGCGATCGCTTCCCTGGCCAACGGAGCTGTGATCTACCGGGGTTCTGCGCCTTCCTCGCTGGACGAGTCAGTGCGTCATAACCTCTTGCCACGCCAGGAATCTGATGATGCTGCTGGCATTCCGACTTCGAGCAAGAGCTCGAGCGATGTACCTAAGTTTGAATATGGAACCGCCGACCCGAAGTACCCAGGTGTCGTTGCTAAAGGCAAAATTGGCCCGACAAACCCCAAGAAACCTAGCTTGGGCACCGCTGTGAACCAGACCTCGATCTCTCGTCTAATTTCAATCAACAGCGTCGATGATTGGTGTACTTTCGGTCCCAAGGATACCACGAAGAAGCTCGGTGAAGTCGAAGAACAAGTGGTTGCCTATTGTACAAAGCCTCGTAATGGTGCTCGCGTCATTCCTGATGGCACGGTGACGGCGGCTCACTTTGTCAAGACACCACTCTACGTCCAAGTGATGGCGCGCGGTGACTTCACCAAGATCAACTTTATCGAGGGTGATACGGGTGGAGAATTGGACCCCCACGGTGCGACCAACCTTGGCAACCCGCATGGCGGCAACGTAACTTCCAATGTGAGCGGCGAAGACGTATTCTACCAAGAATGGATGAACTACGTCAGTCACAACATCATGTGCTTCCGAGTTTGCATTGCTGGCTCGGATAAAGCCAAACCGAAGTCGGAATGCCAGCACACCCTGGATGAAATGGGCTGCTGGTCGGTCATGCCCGGTGACTACACGGACGATGCTTTCGACTCGTGTGAAGCGGATGCTGCATACCCTCCAGGCATCTATGTCTCGGGCGGTTCTACCTCATCATTCCAGCAGTATGCAACCGGCGTGTGGACCGATCGTGGTAAAGAGAAGACCTTTACGAACGGAGTTTCGACGCAGACAACGCCCTCAACAGCTATGTCCACGCCGAGTTCGTCGAACTGCAAGAAGGTCTCATCAATTTCTAACGGCATTAAGTCTATTGTCTCTTCTCAGTCGTCCTCCGATTCCACGGGTGGCCGCGTGGCAACAGTCAGCAGCAGTCAAGCTAAGCCCAGTGCTACCAGCAACAGTGAATCATCTGATCCTGCTGTCTCAAAGGATTCAAGCTCAAGTGAGAAAGAGACCGACGCTACGAGCGGTACTATTTCACTTTCGCCCGCTATGTGCTCGTTGTACGCCGTTCTTGCAGCGTTCCTTCTTGGCACTTACATTCTCTAAGCTCTTTACGACTCCATTCATTCGTGAAACGTTCATAGTTCCTCCATGATTGGCCGATTCGGGAGGGCCGAGCTTTCTCCGGCGCAGCCTCTCGGCACCCCGCGGACTAGAACTCCTTCTCAATTAAATTTCCCTTTTCCCATCCCCTAAAATCGAAGCATGTCATTAGTTGGATTGAATTCTTGGCGAATCTTGGCAAAGTTTAGCAAGCTGCAAGCACTGGTGTCAGGGAATAAACATGAACGTTTTCACTGAATCTTGGGCTAAAGCCACGATCCTCCTTGTGCTCCCGAGCTGAGTACTTGGCAATATGATTCCCTCGATCCGTTTACTTGTGCTTACTTTTGTGGTTCTGGGCCTAGTTAATGGCTCTATGGTGTACCGGGGCCATCTGACACGCCGCCACAACGAGGCAGAAGAACACGGTCTTCGACCCAGGCAAGCATCTGGCTCTTCGAAAAGCAGCTCTTCTGCATCGTCCAACGTTCCTAAGTTCACATATGGAGAGCCAAACCCCGACTACCCCGGCGTGAAGGCCAAGGGTCCCAACGGTCCTACCAACCCCAAGGAGCCGAAGCTGGACACTCCGATCAACCAGACGTCGATGTCGCGCCTGGCTTCGCTGAACAGCGTTGATGACTGGTGCACTTTCGGCCCGCCTGACAACACTCAGCCTCTTGGCAACGTCGAGGCCGAGGTGGTTGCTTGGTGCACGAAGCCGCGCAACAATGCGCGTGTAATTCCGGATGGCACGGTAACATCTGCTCATTTTGTGAAGACGCCGCTGTATGTGCAAGTGATGGCTCGTGGTGACTTCACCAAGATCGGATTCCAAGCGAACGACACCGGTGGCGAGCTCGACCCGCATGGCGCGCTTGACAAAGGCAACCCCATTGGTGGTAACGTCACTTCGAACGTTACCGGTAAGGATGTGTTCTACCAGGAGTGGATGAACTACGTTGGTCATGACATTCTGTGCTTCCGTGTCTGCATTGCTGGCTCGGACCAGGCTAAGCCCAAGTCGGAGTGTCAGCACACGCTCGATTTAATGGGTTGCTGGTCAATCATGCCAGGTGACTACACGGACGACGTTTTCGACTCGTGTGAAGCGGATGCGGCCTACCCGCCGGGTATCTACGTGTCGGGTGGCTCTACGTCGTCGTTCCAGCAGTACGCTACGGGTCTCTGGACAGACAATGGCAAGGAGAAGACGTACACGAACGGTGTTTCGACTCAGACGACGCCGACTACGGCGATGTCGACGCCGAGCTCGTCGAACTGCAAGACTGTCTCGTCGATCGCTAATAGGATCAAATCAATTGTTCCTACTTCGTCTTCATCGGACAACAACAAGAAGTCTGGCTCTTCCGCTTCGGGTGCTAAGGCCGATAAGAACTCGGATGCTCAGTCTGAAAACACCAAAGACTCTAAGGGCCACAACGATTCGAGCAGCAATGGTGCTTTCTCATCCAGTCCTGCTCTGGCGCCTGCCATTGCAATGTTCCTGGCTTTGCTATTTGGCACGTGGGTGCTTTAATCGCTACTCAAGAGGGACAGCACTGTTACGGGGAAAAGACATTCATTTGATGTCCAAGGTCCTTGGGTGTCTTAGAACTATTGAGTCAGGTCTGTATATAGCGACAAGGACCCTCGACCTTCACGCTGTGCGTCGTCGTTTTACGATATATCTCGTCCTTTCCGGTGGTTTCGGCGTTGCACGGAATCGGGTCGACTGCGCAACTTATACACGTGACCTGATTTCTGCTGAGCGAATGAGTGGGGGACGCACGGGACGAGTCGCACCTAAAAATACCCAAGGGTCAACAGAGCCCACTCTTAGAACTACGAGCCACGATGATGCTCTCTGTTCGTTACCTTGCTCTTGCGCTTGCGCTCGTTTCTTTCGTGAACGGTGGTGTCATCTACCGCGGTACGGAGCGTCGTGCCGTTGACGAAGCTGCCCGCCATGGCCTGCAGCCTCGTCAGGCCGACTCGTCTTCCAGCGCGTCTGACTCGGCGAGCTCGGCGGCCCCCACTGGCAGTAGCTCGGCGGGCTCCAGCTCCGGCAGTGCCGCTGCTCCCGGTGCTTCTTCTTCTGCGTCGAGCAGCGCCCCGAAGTTCTCTTACGGCAAGCCCAAGCACGACTACCCCGGCGTGCAGGCTACGGGTCCCAACGGCCCCACCAACCCCAAGGAGCCGAAGCTGGACACTCCGATCAACCAGACGTCGATGTCGCGCCTGGCTTCGCTGAACAGCGTTGATGACTGGTGCACTTTCGGCCCGCCTGACAACACTCAGCCCCTTGGCAACGTCGAGGGCGAGGTGGTTGCTTGGTGCACGAAGCCGCGCAACAATGCGCGTGTAATTCCGGATGGCACGGTAACATCTGCTCATTTTGTGAAGACGCCGCTGTATGTGCAAGTGATGGCTCGTGGTGACTTCACCAAGATCGGATTCCAGGCGAACGACACCGGTGGTGAGCTCGACCCCCACGGTGCGACCGGCAAGGGCAACCCCATTGGTGGTAACGTCACTTCGAACGTTACCGGTAAGGATGTGTTCTACCAGGAGTGGATGAACTACGTTGGTCATGACATTCTGTGCTTCCGTGTTTGCATTGCTGGCTCGGACCAGGCTGAGCCCAAGTCGGAGTGCCAGCACACGCTGGACGAGATGGGCTGCTGGTCGATCATGCCGGGTGACTACACGGACAATGTGTTCGACTCGTGTGAAGCGGATGCGGCCTACCCGCCGGGTATCTACGTGTCGGGTGGCTCTACGTCGTCGTTCCAGCAGTACGCTACGGGTCTCTGGACGGACAAGGGCAAGGAGAAGACGTACACGAACGGTGTTTCGACTCAGACGACGCCGACTACGGCGATGTCGACGCCGAGCTCGTCGAACTGCAAGACTGCCTCGTCGATTGCGAACGGCATCAAGTCGATTGTGCCGCCCCCGGCGCCTTCTCCCGCCGACGGCGGCGATGCGCCCGCGCCTGACGCTCCGAAGCCGGACGCCCCGGCTCCCGCTGACGACGCTCCGAAGTCGGACGCCCCGGCTCCCGCTGACGACGCGCCGAAGTCTGATGCTCCTGCGCCCGCTCCGAGCTCGTAAACTAGCGGTTGACGCTTCTTCTCTCTCTCAATGCTTACTGGTTTAAGCCAGTGATCCCACAGCGACTACATTAGGCACATTTTCCTTCTTGTTGATGCCTTACTACCAAACTTGTTTTCTGCAATCAGACAATTTCTAAAGATTCGAAAATGATACTCCATTTTAATATAGGGACTGGTGAAGACAGAGCTGTCTATAGTGTATGATCACCCCTTTTTGTTTTATGGTTCGAGACGCAAAGAGGCCTCGGGGCGCACACTCTTACTAGCTCGAGGCTAGCAAGCGCTGATCATTTCTAGAGGTCTGTTCGCCCACGTGGCTCCACGCGGACAGTCGCACGTCCACCGTCATGGCGAGTCGAGTGTGGACTACGGCAACGCCGCGATCGATGCGGATGCCCGCATTTCAAGCTAGTCGCAATATCAACGCACGTATGATGTCTTCAAGGCCTCCGCAGCCGGGACGTTGGGAGCCGCATGTCACCCGCGTCAAGTCACCCATCCCAAAACTCCCCGTGCGTTGCCCGTAACTGACCTAGAACAACAAGCCGTACTATATCCTGGGTGGTGCATCACTATTTGTGATGTGGTATGTGCTATCATCATACCTGAACAACAAAGAGCGTTTGGGCTCTTCGGTTCTGCGTACGGTCGTGCACCGTGTCAAAGATTCTCCTGAAGTGCATGCACTCCTCGGTGATTCCGTGCAGCTTAAGCGGAGCGCATTCGGTGATCCCTGGATTGATGGGATCATCAACCCCCTGAAGGGCAAAGTGGACATGAGCTTCCCGATCCAGGGACCGCAAGGTACTGCGACTGTTTATTTCACGTCAGTGCGCAAGAACAAGGGAGACCCATTCGAGGTACTGCGGTTCTTGGTCGTTCCCGAGGGCGACTCGACGCGTGCCGTATCATTGCTGTCTGGAGCCCCAGCCCCAGACTTGTAGGACAGTAGATACCTAGCTATTTGGAGCGGCAAAGCCTGTAACGCGCAACGGCCATGCCGAACGTGCGACGCTCCCCGGGACCGAGGCTGGCCTAGAGAGCACCTCAGTGGACCGAGGTACATGGCCTGCTTGAGACGCTGGTTCACACGCATGTGGCAGTGCTGGCACCGTATACAGCAAGTTGGAGCGCAACTGTCGCCCCATTACGGGCCGTGGGGACGCAGGGTGTATCGCAACCGGAATGAGTATTTCAGCCTTGATATGCTCCATTTCGGCAATGGAAGAAAGTGAAAGAGGAATCTGTTCAAGAACATTCCATATATGACGTCGTACTGCCAGTCGCAGTGTGAAATGATTCATTAAATGCACGGCACGGCACAAGAGCGACGCGCTGCGGAACCATTCTGGGTGTTCCGCGTACAATTTTGCTAGTGCATGCCAGGCAGTGCTTGTGATGACTGCGTTGCCAAGACTCGTCATCAGTGTGTAGATGTGTGCCTCATTTACATCGGTAGATGGGACCAAGCGCGGAACAGGGGGGGAGGGGCTGCCAGCCACAACAGGGGGTATCTGGGATGAGTCGCGAGACGTACATTGACAAAATCGGTCGCGTCGGTCGGTAGGCAAAGAGAGATCCCGGCGTGCACAGCATGCCAGCCTTTCGTTTTAAGTATATCAGCGCCATACTGAGTTGCCGTAAGCAAGTTGAGAGCGTAAAAGCATGTCGCACGGACCGAGACAACCAAAGCAGTGTTTGCAAGAGTCGTCATAGCGGTCACTGCGTCGTTTTCTTCCAAAAGCGCTACGCCTTTGGCAGAGGTTCCCACATGTCCCTGTATTAGTGTTAGACATACCAGTGCCCAAACCGCAGCCTTACACCGGAGCAGTGCAGAATCCTTGGTTGAGTCATCGAGATGGGACTTGAGCAGTCCGACATGTCCAACATCTGCTAGAAAGGCACAGCCAGCATCCGTTGCAACGAGCTGCGAATAAAAATGGATTGGCAAAGGCGGTGCATTTGCATCTAGCGCATGTCCCACCACCTGTTCCGCCTCGCCCACGTACATGGTATTTTGGAAATTGTACCAATGCTCCGCTTGTTGAGCCACAAAACCTCTGTCGAACAGGTCTGCAAAGCTCGCAGGCTGTGAGAGAAATCGGAGCAATATTTGGTCCTTATCTTCGCTTAGCAGGTCGATCAAAGGATATTGCCTCATTACGCATTCCAACATGGAAGGATGAGCACATGCGTCTTGTACAAGCTGCGCGGCCAGACGTCGTACTTGAGGCGCGACGTCATGAAGCTGCTCCACAAGCATACGTGCCGCCCAATCTTGGGGCTCTGCATCGAGCCAAAGGTATTGAGATACGCGCACTGTTGCAGTCAAGCGGACTTGAGGTGTACCGGCTGTAAGGGCACGCCGCAAAAATATCCGTGTTGGTGCATTGTGCGTATAGTCCAACGTCTGCACGAGTGTTTCGACAATAAGTGCAGCATGGTCTTCCATGCCACAAAGAGCTAGAAGAGGAGTATAGAGACGCGCGTTGCTGAGGAGTTCGAGACCAGAGGCAGATTCGGAAAAAACTTGCAAGAAATCGAAGTAGCCGCCAGTGACGGTGTGTCGCAGTTGTCGTGCTGAAAAGAAAGCATCGTGCATTTGCGCAACGAGCTGCTCAAAGGCTTCGCGAATCTCGCTAAGAAAACGATCTTCAGCGAGAAAACGTACACCATCGGTATACTGCAAGACCATGCGGAAATATTTCCGTCCAATCGTGGTCCACTGCTCGTTGGCTGGGTTCATTCGAAGGGCCGAATAACGCAGCGAGAATGGCCGATAGAACGACAAAAGTCGACGGATGAGTTTGGTGCTGCCGAGTGCCTCGTCAAAACGACGTGCATTCAGCAGCGGTCCATCCAGAAGCTCGTGGAGCACCGATACATTCCATGCTTGGTGTTCTTTGGTTGCCATCACCATCGAGTCCCGCAGAAGTGAGCGAAACTGATAATCTTCCATTGACGCATCCAGCTGTACGCGGACATCCTCGAGGTATTGCCGCTTGTGCTCTGTAGAGTCGACCACGCCGAAGGGTAGATGCGATTCCACCGCGTCGATCGCGAGGAGAGCCGTCTTGGCGGTCAACTGCTCGACAGGCGGCTCGTGCGTACCACAAACGAGGTGAACGAGTGCCGGAAATGAATGCAGCTCGCTGCTTGACTCAGGGAAGACACGCCGTGCCAAATTTAAGACCAATTGAAGGAGGCGGCTTGCTGCTGGTCTGAGCTCGTCGGAGTCACGAACGATGCCAACCAAGGAATCGAGAAGCTGTACGTCGAGCAGTAATTTAAGGACCAGCCCAAGAAATTGTTCCCGAATTGCTGGGCGCGGTACGGGTGGTGCATCGAGCCTAGACCCATTGTGGTCGGATTTTGAGGTCTTCCGTGGTGCATCGGTCAAAAACAGCGACGTAAGCGTGGCCAATATACCGGCTTGAATGCGGATCTGATCGACCTGCAAGGCTGAGACCAGTGCGCGGAGGCCGGCGCGGTTATCCATACATAGGTACAACAGACCCTCCCACGAGGTTAGCATGCGCAGTGTCACCTGCTCTGTTGTTCGCACTCGTTGGTCGTAGTGGTCCTGCATCACGACAGGGACGTTGGTAAACCCAGCCAAGACTGCCGCCAAATCCATCCCTGGGCAAACAAACTGGCGCGTTTCTGGGCGTTCAATCAAGCCCATCAAGCAGTCGGCCAGAGCTGTGGACCGGGCTTGGGGCATGTCACACACCGCGCGCCATAAAGGACCGAAGGCCAGTGTCTTGGCGAGCAGCGGCGCATCTAGCATGGCAAGCTCTGCAAGTGTTTCGATCACGGACGAATGCAGCGGGTCATCGTGATCTTGCGCTATTGCGACCAACGAACGCACGAGCCCTTCCGTGAGGAGTAGACGGGCCTCGCTAACTCGCTCCATCCATGAAACCAACGCACGGACAGACTTGAGCGCTTGCTCGCGCTCGCAGCCATGCGCATGGTCTCTTACAAGTGCCCGGCTCAGCAAAAGTGGCAGCGCACTTGAATAATGATGCGCAAGATGCCTCACCAAGGCCGCGTGCAAGAGCGATCGGAGCAGTCGCGTCGCGTGGGCCCGGATACGATCCTGCAGACCATGGCCGGATAGGTCCAGTAGTCTGTGTAAGCCGGAAAAGCACATACATAGGTACGAGAGAGGGGATTTCGTGCTCAAGCTCGTCGCGCAGGGAGGGATAGACACGCAGCATGCTCAGCATGAACCCTAGCGTGTCCGTCTGGGCGCGCGAAATGCGACGCATTGCCGCGGAAAAGCTCGAAGTCTTTTGGATGTCTTCCGAGTCACTTGTGAGCTGACCCAAGACGCGCATGAGCGAGGCAAAGAGCTGGCACACACGCGTGCGCGAGACCTCGTCCAAGTCTGACGCGTAGTACAGGTCTCCCCGATTGAGATCCTCGAGACCCTGCACGGCGCGGATCGCGCGTGGGCGCAGAAACTTGCTTTCGCTCCCCCCCGGCGTGCTCGACTGGAGCGCGCTCTTGCGCGCCTGCAAAGTTTGGATCTGTTCTTCGGCCACGTCCAATTCGCGCTGGATTTGGCTCCGTAGCGCACCAGTTTCGGTGCCCTGAGCTTCGAGGATCCGAATCATATTTTGCGCGCCATGTCTAATACGTATCTCGAGGTCGAGACGCTCTGACACCTCGGCGAGCTGCGTCAGGCTGTCGCACGTACCTCCTTGGTGCGCCCCTCCATGGCGTGCGTGGCCACGTGGTTGTGGAGGCGGGGCCTGCGTGCAGCCACGATCAGGATGAGGCTTTGGCAGGTCGCACTGGCCGTTTCAGCCGTCTTGGCGCGCATCACAGCCGCGCCAGTTGCCCATGACAGCCGGTTCCCAGAGGGGCGTACCTTGACGGATGCTAATTTCTCTTCGGTGCAACACGGTGCTTGGTTCGTCGAGTTCTATTCGCCCAAGTGTCCGCACTGTCAGCGGTTTGCCCCGGTCTGGGCGCAATTGGGTGAGGCGAAGGATGCGCTGCGTATGGATCCCATCGCTCCAATGACGCTCGCGCGCGTCAACTGCCTCATCTCTATGGATCTGTGTGTGCAGGAGCAGATCGGGATGTACCCCCAGCTGAGCCTGTACTACGACGGCGTCCGGGTCAAGTCGGATGTCAAAGACGATTTCTCGCTCGAGGGGCTTTCTGCATACGTGGACAAGGCTGCACATGAGTATCTCCTGAGGAAAACGGGGCAGAGCAACGCTACGCAGGCCGCATCCTCTATCGCCGCGTCTGCCCCGTCGTCCACAGCAACGAGCGTGTCATCGACCGCCTCGACGTCCGCCGCCGCGAGTACTGCCGAGCCCTCCTCGAATACTGCCGAGCTGTCCATTGCACCCCTGCAAGGGCTGACCGAGTTCGGCACTGCCGCTGTGCCGAACGAGGCGGTGCTCGAGTCCTACCTGGGCGCCGAGCGTGGTCAGGGCCCGTCGTTCGTGAAGTGTACGTCGCTGGTATGCTTACGCCAGTCTATGCGCCTTGGTGTCCGCACTGCCGTGCTATGGCTCCCGAGTTTGCGAAGCTTGCTGTGTCTGTCAAGGGCCAGGTGAATGCGATCGCCGTGGACTGCGAAAAGTACAGCGACGTCTGCATGAAGTACGAGGTCCGTGGCTATCCCACGCTGCGCGTCTACAACAACGGCAATGTGAGCCACTACCAGAGCGTGCGTACGAAGCAGGCGATGCTCTCCTTCTTGCAGGAGCAGGGTGTGTACACGTCACTGCATCCAATCCGGGCCCAGGAGCTCGACTCGGAGCTTAGTCATGCGCGCGTGAGCTTCCTGTATCTCTCTGCGCCTGCCGCGCAGGCGGACGAGCGGAATATGGTCGACTTGGCTGGCATCGAGTACGACCATGGCAAACTGCTGTACTCGACCGACCCTGAGCTCCTGCGCCGCTTCCCTGCGGCCTCGCAGAAGACGGGCTACTCGAGCATTGGCTCGCGTCTGCTAGTGTTCAAAGAGTACCAGTCGCAGCCCTCGGCCGCGCTCGAGCTCCAGACGCTTTCCACGAACATGCAGGATGCCCGTGACCAGGTGCTGCAGTGGTTCGAGCGCCATGGGCACGAGCGGCTTGCGCAGGTTGACGGCGACTCGCTGCAAAAGACGCTCGAGAACAACCTGGGCCAGTCGGTCGTCCTGGCCGTGCTGGGTGCCGACACGAACGATGCCACGGCACTGAGTGCACAGGTGGACAGCGTGCGCCAGCTCGCAAATTCCTGGTCGAAGAAAGAAGCACTGAATGCGGACGCTGCACTGCGCTTCGTGTGGCTCGACGCGGAGCGGCACCAGGATCTTCTGGAGCGCTACCACGTGGACATTGCGCAGGTGCCGAAGCTGCTCTACTTCCGTCCCACGGACCACACGGTGGTGCCGTACGATGGCAGCACATGGCTGGAGCAGAGCGCCGTGCTTGCGTGGCTGAACCGCGTACAGTCCGGCGACGTGGTCGGCGGGCGCTACGGCTCGATGCTCGACCGGACCATCTCCTCGGTGCGCAGCACGGGCAGCGAGGCGGGCTCCCTCGTGCAGAGGCATCCCCTGCTGGTCCTGCTCCTTGTGGTAGTGGGCCTGCTGATGATCCCACGGGTGCGCCGCGCGATCCGTCCGGTGGCCCAGGGCTATAGAAAATTGGTGTAATTACGACGCTAATCGGTCTCGACAAACTTCTTCACGTTCTCGAGCCAGCTGCAGTACTCGCGCTGCTCCTTGAGCTCGGCGTAGTTGGGAATGAAGAGCGCAAGGCCAGTGGAGATGCCGCGCTCTGCCAAGAAGCTCTCGAACTGCGCCTGGACGTTCTCGTCGAGCGTTTCAAACTGGGGGCCCATGTACAGGCCACGGCGCTGCCAGTCCGCATCCGAGGTCAGCTCCGTAGCGAGCACATCGTCCTTGTAGAACGTGATGTTCTCGATCATGAACTGCCCGTCCTGCGCCTGGGCATCGATGTTGAGCGAGCCCTTGTTCGCCTTGGTGACGTTGATCGCGCAGCGCACGGGGAAGCTGCCCTCGAACTCGTCCTCGCCCGCAGCACTCACTTGGTCGGGCTCATCCTGGTCCAACTCGTGCGAAGGGTCCGTGGTATCAATCTCGCCGATGCTGAACAGCACGCGGATGTTCTCATTGCCAAACTCACGCGTGAGAGCCACCTCGTCCGAGCCGCTCTTGTCCTCAATGTGCCAGACACCATCGGACTTGAACTGGCGGAGCCAGTCGGGCTCATAGTCCTTGCCGCCCGCGGCCTCGGCCGCCTCCTTTTCGTAGTTGATCTCCTGCTGGAGGCTGGCAGCGAGCTCGGCGTCCGACTCGCCCTCCCCGCAGCGGCGCACGGACGACGCAAAGGTACGCAGCGCCGGCACACGGAGCGCGCTCGGAGCAGCCGCACGCAGTGCCGCGCCGCGCATCGATGCACGCGACACGGCAGGCAGACGCAGAATCGCAGCACGGAAGCTCGACATGGTTGCACGAGTGGCGCCGCGTCCTCGGCGGTCGCTCGGCACGTGGGCGCTGAGTCAGCAGCGGGTGCTTCGCTTGCCGCTCGCCTCCAGCATGCGTGGGATGGTGTGGCTTGTGCTCCTCGCGCTCGCGTGTGCATCGTTCGTGTGCGCGCGTGATGCGCCCTTAGTAGCAATCATGTCTCCTCGCGCACATTCCAATGTGTTGCGCGCACCAGACACGGAGAAGCTCGCTTCCCGCTCGTCGCAGGTCTCGGCAGACTATGCGGCCTCGCGGCTCGTGCACCACTGCGACTCGGCGGGCGTGCCGGAAGTTTGCAGCTTGGACGCCCTGGTGCATCTCGAAGTGGATGCCGTACGTGCCTATGGCTGATTCAGGTTGATCATAGCTCCTTTGTGAGCCTGCTGGATTCGCAGCACTCGCTCCGGAAGCGGATGCTCCAGGCTCCGCATCAGATGGTCCTCCCCGCCCTGGACCAGAGCGCGGGGAGCTTCAGCGATGCATTGGAGCATGCGATACTGTCCAAGTGCCACGCGTGGCGCGCGTCCTCCCACCACGACTTTGACTCTGCGCAGCCGACGCTCGTCAAGATCCATGCGCAGGGCGCGAGCGAGAACGAGATCGTGCGCACTCTCCAGCAGGTGGACGAGCTATTCCCTTCGCACGCTATCGTGATGAGTGCTAGCGCGCCATCACGCTTGCACAAGCGTTTCATTCCCGTCCAGCCGCAGCAGATGCAGTCGCGGGGCAAGTTTTTGGAGCGCTACCAACTGTTCTCTTCATCGACCGTGTTGTCGCTCGGCGTCGTGGTTTTCCTGCTCTTCTTCGTCCTGATCGCAGTGAACCTGCTCAGCACCACCGAGACCCCCGACAAGCTCGGAAGTGGGAAGAGCGTCTCCCAGGATAAGAAGCGGCAGTAGGCTCGTAGCACCCGATCGATCCCCTCGGGAAATTTGGAATTTCACAGCGCGTTCCTGCGTGCGGAGACCAGGGTGGAAACACAACATGCACCCACCAGCGTCTACAAGCGCAAGAGACGCTGGAGCATCGGTCCGTGATAACATGATCCCGGACATACCCAGGCACGGCTACGGGTCTACAAGCCGACCCAACTCGTCGCTGAACATGCGCGCTGTCCAAGTCGAGCCAGTCGAGGAGGACACCGCCAACAACACGTCATTCTTCGCGCATGTGGATAATCAATTCGACGGTACGTTTCAATAGTCATATCAGAGGACGCAAAACTTGTTCAGGGGAAAACCGCTGACAAGATTCGTCCATCCATCTTCTGGAACCCTCGGTTTTGGGTCTTCCAGACGACCGCAGCATTGATTTCGTCGGTGATCCTTCTCATTGTGGTCGGCATAGGCCTTTTCCACCGTTTGTTGGGTGCAATCCCTCGCTGGATTCGCAAAAAGCCTCAGCCACAACGAAGCTGGGATAACCCGGCACGGTGGAAACGCGAGAAACTTGTCAAGAGCCCCCAATACTACGCACGCAGCTGCAGCTTTGACATCGCCGACGAGCAAGTGGAAACCAAGAACGGATACTATTTGCGCATGCACCGCATCATTTGCAATGATAGTGAACAGATGCAACGCGGGCCGGGCCGCGGCTACCCTGTGTTAATCTTGCACGGCTTGTTCCAATCCTCGGGCTCGTTTATCACCTCAGAGGAGCGTAGTCTCGCTTTCTGGCTTGCAGCCCAAGGATACCAGGTCTATCTCGGCAATAACCGCGCTGCTTATGACATGGGCCATCGACGCTTCAGTCGCTACTCGCCCGAGTTCTGGGACTACAATATCCGCGATCTGGCACTGTACGACCTTCCCGCGATGGTGGACTACGTCCGCGAGCAGACAGGCTACTCAAAGATCGCTTACATCGGGCACTCGCAAGGAAACGCCATGGCTTTTATTGCTCTCTCCAAGTGGTTTGTGCCTGAGCTCGGCGACAAACTCTCATATTTCGCTGCTTTGGCACCTGCCGTGTTTGCTGGACCTTTGACCAAACGCTTCCCACTAACTTACATGTCCATGCTGGATTGGCCAACTTGGCGCAGGCTGTTTGGTGTGCTCGACTTTATCCCGCTCATGAAGCGTATGTTTCCGATCTCACATCAGTTTCATACGACTGGACACCCGCGAAACCTTATGCTGCCTTAGGCTACCAAATGTTTGGTGAGTGTTTCGTACTTATTCAGCCTACCTCTTTGAATGGAATGATACGAATTGGCTTCAACGGCGGAAACCCAAGATGTTTCGCTTTACGCCTCAGCCCGTATCTTCGGCAGCTATGTTTTGGTGGGCTGGCAAAGATGGCTTTGCAACGCGTGGCTCGATTTTCGAACCAAACTTGAAGTGGTATGGAAAGAACTTCCCTCCCCTCGCTTTGTATAGCGGAGGTCAAGACCGGCTTGTTCTCACTGAACCACTTTTGCAACACTTAAAGGAGCATGAGCCCGACGTTCAACTAGTTCGGGTGAGCAATCAGCCAGAAGCTGAACATTGTGACCATTTCTGGGCAGCAGATGCGGTGGAGTGGTGTTTCTATGATATCGTTGGTACGTGCGAAACTAACCTCAAGATGATATTGAGCGTACGCGATACGACACCCAGGATGCCGACCTGGTGCGACTCTAATTCGGCTAAGGATCAAACCTCTCATTTTTTCGTAATCTATTAACACATTCATAATGTCATATCTTGTTGCAATCTATCGTGACTCCGTTCTTATCGGAACTAGAAGTACGGAGCTCTTTGGAAAGCTTCACAAGCCTGATATAGCAACTATGACGGGAGGTAAGTAACGGTTGGGGAATTAGCTCAGTGGTAGAGCGCTTGCTTAGCACTTTGGATTGCATGAGGCCGTGGGTTCAATTCCCACATTCTCCATACTTTTGCTTTTCCGTAAAATCTAATTTTTTTATTTTCTCTTATTTCGTCTCTCAGTGTTTCACTAGTATTTCGTCAAAGATTGCTCTCTTGCTTTACGAAGTCATGATTTTCTAGTCCTACTTAATGCGTAGAGCTAGGCACGAATTCGCGCCATGCCCGAACTTCCGATGGGATGTTGTCTTCCTCATAGTGAAGGAGACAGCCATGGGGCATCCTCTTTTCAAGAGTTTCCACAAAGAGGAGTGCTGTTTTCGGTTCGTTAAATAGCGGCAAGCTTTTGTTAGTTATTGTAGAACATACCCAAAGTCAACTGCATTGCGACGAGCAACGTAGTTTTCATCCACGGTGTC
The DNA here is from genome assembly GCA_029542945.1 of Malassezia obtusa. Lineage (NCBI taxonomy): Eukaryota > Fungi > Basidiomycota > Malasseziomycetes > Malasseziales > Malasseziaceae > Malassezia > Malassezia obtusa. The sequence continues at coordinate 1,346,153 of CP119935.1, read as the reverse complement.
CTTGGCCCGGTAGGGTGCAAGATTAATGACGAATTGAATCTCGTGGTCATCAAAGACTTCACGCAGTTTCCGCTTGTCCTTCAACGGGAACCAAATACGTTTGACAGTGAGGTGAGGAATTTCATTCAAAAATGCCTCAACCTGGTTGTTGGAGCAGTAGAGTTTGAATCCGAGATTATACAACTTCCGCGCAGCCAGGGCGAGCTCAGGCTGAGAGATATCACCACCCAACAGAACACCTTTGTTTGGCTGAGGCACGCGGAATCCGGTTGTCGAGGCGAGTGAAGCCCAGTAGGCCTCATGCACGTCATTTCCGAAGGAAGCAACCTCACCGGTACTCGCCATTTCGACACCCAGGAAGGGGTCGGCACCCGCCAAACGCGTCCACGAGAACTGAGGCACTTTGATGGCCACATAGTCACGCTTTTCAGCCATCAAGTCGACTGGCGCTGGGACGTCCTTGTCCATGATGGCGCAAGTGGCCACGTCGATAAAGTTCACACCCAGCACCTTGCTCACGAAGGGGAAAGAGCGACTAGCACGCAAGTTACACTCAATCACCTTGAGATCCGCCTCACGGTCGGTGTTCTCTTTCCGGATGATCTGCATGTTGAATGGTCCACTAATCTCGAATGCCTTGGCCACACGCTCTGCAATATCCTTCATGCGTTCCAAATCACGATCGCTCACCGAAAACGGCGGAAGGACGAGAGTAGCATCACCCGAGTGGACGCCTGCATTCTCGACATGCTGAGAAATGGCATGTACCAGCAACTTGCCCTTGTGTGCGACCGCGTCGACATCGATTTCTTGCGCGTTGGGGATGAACTTTGTGAGCACGACAGGGTAGTCGGTGTTGACTTCTGCGGCCGCCGTCAAGTTGTGCTCCAAAGTAGACTCGTCCCAAATCACGTTCATAGCAGCACCAGAGAGCACGTAACTGGGGCGCACCAGCACTGGATACGAGACGCGCTTGGCGAATTCCTTCGCTTTGGCCACGTCCGTCACTTCAACCCACTCAGGCTGATCGACACCAATCGAATCCAAGATCGAAGAGAACTTGTGCCGGTCTTCGGCGGAATCAATCTTGACAGGATCGGTTCCCATTACATTCACATCTGCATTCTTGAGACGCAGCGCGATGTTCTGGGGGAGTTGACCACCGACCGAGACAACGGCGCCGGTCGCACCCTCCAGCTCGTAGATATCCATCACCCGTTCGAAACTGAGTTCCTCAAAGTACAGGCGGTTAGCCTCGTCGTAGTCGGTCGAGACAGTCTCAGGGTTGTAGTTCACCATAATCGTCTTGTGCCCCATATCTTTGATACGGCGCACACACGTCACTGCGCACCAGTCGAACTCGACAGAGGAACCAATACGGTAAACACCCGAGCCAAGCACCATGGTGCCATGCTCGTCAAACTCCACGTCGTGGGCAGTCGCATTGTACGTCGTGTACAGATAGTTGGTCTGTGCAGGGTACTCTGCTGCCACGGTGTCAATGCGCTTCACCCAGGGATGGATACCAAACGACTTGCGGTACTGGCGGACCTCGGGCTCAGTTGAGTTGGTGAGCTTGGCGATCTGGAAGTCGGAGAAGCCGCGCTGTTTGGCAGTACGAAGCAGCTCTTCATCGACAGCTTGGAGGCTGCCGGCCGCCTGAAGAGCCTTGTGAGTCGAAACAATGTTTTCCAGCTTGAAAAGGAACCATCGGTCAATCTTCGTAAGAGCATGCAGACGCTCCACGTCGTAGTTCTTCTCTAGCATAGCGTATGCAATGGCAAACAGGCGCGTGTCTGTTGGCACTGACAACGCATGGTCGAGGTCCTCGGGGCGGGAATACACGTCGAAACCATCGTAGTTGGGCGCAACCTGACGCACGGCCTTCTGAATCGACTCTTCAAAGGTGCGGCCGATCGCCATAACTTCACCGACCGACTTCATGCTCGATCCAGTCTGGCGGTTCACGTGCTGGAACTTGGAGAGGTCCCACTTGGGGATCTTGGTCACGATGTAGTCCAACGACGGTTCGAAACATGCAGTCGTCGTCTTCGTCACAGCGTTCGGCAGCTCCGGAAGCGTGTGCCCAAGTGCAAGCTTTGCAGCTGTGTACGCGAGAGGATAGCCAGTGGCTTTAGATGCAAGCGCACTCGAGCGACTCAGACGAGGATTCACTTCAATGACACGGTACTCCCGGCTGTCCGGGTTGAGAGCATACTGGATGTTGCATTCACCCACAATACCTAGATGACGAATGACCTTCAGTGCTGCCGTCCGCAGCATGTGGTAGTTGTCATCAGAGAGCGTTTGCGACGGAGCCACGACGATCGAATCACCCGTGTGAATACCAAGCGGGTCGAAGTTTTCCATGTTGCAGCAGATCAAGGCATTGTCTTGCTGATCCCGGAGAACCTCATACTCGCTCTCTTTCCAGCCACGCAGACTCTTCTCCACGAGAATCTGCGGACTCAGACTGAGCGAGCGAGCACTCAGGTCACGCAGCTCGTCTTCGTTGTCGGCAAAGCCCGAGCCAAGACCACCGAGCGCGTACGCAGCCCGGACAATCACAGGATAGCCAATCTCTTCGGCAGCACGCAGTGCCTCGGACACCGTCGACACCGCCTCACTGCGGGCCACGGGGATGTTGATCTCGTCGAGCGCCTGCACGAACAAGTCACGGTCTTCGCACATGCGAAGCACATCCACCTGAGAGCCAAGAACCTGGACACCAAGGCGCTCGAAAACACCCATCTCGTCGAGCTTCACACCGACATTCAGGGCACTTTGACCGCCGAAGTTGAGGAAAACTCCGTCGGGCCGTTCCTTCTCTAGGACGTAGGCGACGTAGTCGGGCGAGATAGGCAGGAAATAGATCTGCGAAGCGAGCTGGTGCGAAGTCTGGATTGTCGCAATATTGGGGTTGATCAACACGGTCTCGATTCCGCTTTCACGCAGTGCCTTGATGGCCTGCGAGCCACTGTAGTCGAATTCGCCGGCTTGGCCAATACTCAGACCGCCTGAACCAACAAGCAAAACTTTCTTCACGTCTGCCTTAGGTGTCTCGGGCAGAAACTTGCGCCAGCGTTCCAACCCTTCACTGGCGGGTGTTGCCGAAGCGGGCGACGTTGCGGCCGGCGAGTAAAACCGCAGTGTTCTGGACGCCGAGACCTGGGCGGCATTGACCCAGCAGGTTGCAGGGTATGATGATAACCGGGCACATACGGCGGCGCTCGACCTGAGGCCGGCCGTCGCACGCTGGGGAAGCTTCCACATCGGAGCGCGAAGCAAGAAGAAGCAAGCAAAGAGGGAGCCAAGATAAAACTCGATGACTCAGAAACCATTCATTTGCCCCGCCAATTCCTGCTGCAGAATGACTAATACGCGTGGGGGGCTTTCTTCGCGTCTAGATCTGGCCCAACGAACCGATTTCTCCGCTACGGAATATCGAGAAGCGTCTTGAGGTTTTTGATGAGGCGCTTCTCTTCAGTTGAGACACCTTCCCAGAAGTGCTCCTTCAGCGCATCAATCGAAGCGCGACTGATCAGCGAATAAATCTCGTCTTTCTCGTCGAGGTGACGTCCGAACATCTTCGGTGCCTCGTTCAGGCCCGGTTCGATACGCACAGCGACACCCGCACCGACGTCCTTCTTGAGCACAACATCCTTAGACTTGTGGTTGATTTCGAGCGAGGTGACGCGGCCAATGTTGATTACCTCGCGCTTGCGAGTCGCAGGGTCTGTCTTGACCACACACAGCGGTGTGCCGACGCGCAGCGAGCCGTCGAGGATATCGCACCCCAGGATGATCGGGTCACGCTTGGCAAAGGCGGTGATGGTGCGCAGGCGGCAGGGCCACACCGCCGTTGAGGCAGCCTCGCGCTTCTGGTTTTCGGTGATCTCGGCCTTGTATGCCATGAAGTTGTCGAACAGGTGGTAGATGATGTCGGCCGTGAACAGCTTCACGCCGAGCTCGTCGGCGAGGCGCTCGGCCTCCTTGTCGACCGCAACATCGAAACACAGGATACACGCAAGCTCCTTCGCTTTCTCAAGCATAGTAGCACAGCGCATCACATCCTTCTTGTACACGGGACCGATGTTGACGCCCGACACAGGGATCTTGCTCTGCTTCAGGAACTCGAGCAGAGCCTCGAGGGAACCGAGGGTCGACGCCTGCACACAGACACCCTTGCCCGACTTGTCGACCGAGTTGAGCAGTGAGGTAAGGTCGCTCATCACCTCCTCACGCAGCAGCTCTTCCTCGTCGTCGTTCTGGCACACAAGGAGGCGCGAACCGGCGACGGCCTTGTCCAGATCCGGAGCCGTGATCTTGACACCGAGCGCAGCCTTGACCTCCTTGTGGTGCACGTAGGAACCCTTGATGCGCATCTCCTTCATGGGTTGGGGCGTGAGCAGCGCACGGACCTGCGTCACGATCGGCCCGTTGAGACCGCAGACGACAATCTTGTCGCCCTCGCGCAGGATACCGTTGGAAAGCACGACGTCAATCGTGGTGCCGAGACCCTCGATGACCTTGACCTCGAGCACGGTACACTCGAGCTCCGAGAGGTACATCAGACTGCCCGTCATACGCGTCTGCGTAAGGGAGACGAGCAGCTGGAGCAGGTCCGGCACACCCTCACCGGTGATTGCACTGGTGGGCACGAGTGAGACGTAGCGGCCCATATTCTTGTTCTTGTAGTAAAGCTCGGCATTGAGACCCTGCTCGGCAAAGGCCAGGATGGTCTTTTGCACACGCTCCTCAAACTCGGCGCGCGTGTTGTTGCTCTGCTGCGCAAGACTCTTCCGGAACGCGTTGTTCGGCGTCGACTTCCAGTCGTACAGACGGTCGACCTTGTTCAGGGCGACGATGAAGGGCGTCTTGCGGTCGCGCAGCAGCCGCATACTCTCGAGGGTCTGCTGCTCGAGACCGTGCATGATATCCACGACCAAGATCGCGATGTTACACAGCGAGCTACCACGCGAGCGCAGGTTGGTGAACGACTCGTGACCCGGCGTGTCGATGATGAGGAGACCGGGCACCTTGTACTCGAAGTCGGGCTGGTCGAGCACCTTGGTCTTCTCCTTCAGTGCGTCGATCGGGAAGTAGGTGGCACCGATCTGCTGCGTGATACCACCCGCCTCGCCGTCCTGGACGTTGGTCTGGCGCACCTTGTCCAGCAGTTTTGTCTTACCGGTATCGACGTGGCCCAAGATACAGCAAATAGGGCTGCGAAGGTTGTCCTTGCTGCGCTCAGCCATCGCCTTTTCGTGCTCCTCCTTGCGGCGCTGCTCAGCCGCATCGCGACGCGCGAGTGCCTGCTTCTGCGTGCTTGTAAGCTGCTCGCCCTCAGAGTCTTCGTCCGAGTCGTCCTCGGAGTCCTCGTCGGAGTCTTCATCGGAGTCCTCGGACTCTTGCTTGCCCTTGGCAGGTGCCTTGGCCTCCTCCTTCGGCTTGGCCTCGGGCGCGGGTTTCGCATCCACCTTGGGCTTGGTGTCCGCGGGCTCGTCTTCCTCCGAGGTCGCGTCCCAGTCGTCCTTCACGCCATCGTCCTCGGACTCGTCGTCCCAGTCGTCCTTCACGCCGTCATCCTTCTTGGGTTCGGGCTCAGGCGCGGGCTCAGGCGCAGGTTCAGGCTTCGGCTCCTCCTTGGGTGCCTCCGGCTTGGGCTCCGCCTTCGGCTTGGGCTCTGGCTTCTTTTTCTTGCGGTCGTACACGACGCGGCCTTTGGGCTTGTCGTCGCCGTGCTCCTCGTGCATGCCCGCGACCGAGATATTGTTCGAGGCGAGCAGGGCGGCCTTACGTGCCTCAGCCGCCTTCTGCTCGGCGCGTTGCTTGGGTGTGAGAAGCTTGCCCTCTTTCTTAAGCTGTTCGCGCTTTGCGCGCTCTTTCTCCTTGCGGCGAAGGCGCTCCTGCTCCTTGCGTTCTTCTGCTTCGCGCTCGCGGCGCTCCTCCTCTTCGATCTGGCGCCGGGCCTCTTCCTCGCGCGCACGCGCCTCCTCTTCGGCCTTCTTCTGGGCAGCGATGCGTGCCTGGAGTGCAGCAACTGCCGCGGACGGCGGCTTCTTGGCTGCGGGCGCAGGCTCCGCCGCGGGCTTCTTCTTCTTTTTCTTCTTCTTCTTGTCCGCAGCCGAGGCGCCGCCCTCACCGTCGCTCTCCTCGTTCTCTTCCTTGGCTTCTGGGGCTGCTTCCGGCTCCGGCGGAGCCTCCTCCTTGGGGGCTTCCTGCTTGGGCGCGGCCGGCGCGGTCTGGGCCTTCTTCTTGTCGGCCTGGGCCTTCTTTTTCGCCTGGGTCAGTCGCATCGCCTACCTTTTCCTTCTCCTTCTTCAGGCGCTCCTTCTCTTTTTTGGTCAAGAGCTGTGTGAGTCGCGTGCGACGTACCCTGGGCGCTTCCACCTCCTCGTCGGCGGGCGCGTCCTCCTTCGCGGGCGCGTCCTCCGTCGCGGGCGCGTCCTGCTTGGCGGCGGGAGCTTCCTCAGCCGGTGCCTCGGCATCCTCTGGCTTTTCCGGCTCTACGTTGTTTTGAGCGATATCCTCGCCGAGATCGGCAAAGGGATCATCCTCGTCTTTCCTGCCGCCCTTTTTCTTCCCCATCGTGGCGTCTGGCGCCGGCGGGGGCACTTTTTTGACACGTGACCAACGGCCGAGCGGCGCAATTTTCACCGTCGACGGTCCGCCTCTTGAGGACGACGAACGGCGTGTGGCACCTGGAGAGCATAGGGATGGAACCAGGACCTCACCCACGCTCCTACGGAGCTGGAAAGAAGCTCGATGGAATGCGTAGTGCACAGGGTGCGTCGCATGTAGATGCGGCGCTCGGCACGGACGCCAAAACCGATCTCCTGAGCCGCGGCGCGTCGGGCAACGTGCACGTCCTGCACGGGCCTGGCGGGCGCATCGCGTGCGTGTCGGACATTCGTGGCAACGTGCGCCTGCTGAACCAGATTGCCGCCGAGACAAAGGCCAAGGCGATCATCCACACCGGCGACTTTGGCTTCTTCGCGAACGACTCGCTGGGGCGTCTGAGCGACCGCGTCGTGCGGCACGTCGTGCAGTACTCGCCGCTTCTCTCGCCGAAGCTGCGCTCGCTGCTGCTGGACACGGAGGGGAGCGCGCTGCGCCAGGGCTTTGTGGCGAATCCCGAGGCGGTGCTGTCCGAGTTCCCCGAGCTGCTGAGCCAGTCGCTTGTGCTCCAGGTTCCGGTGTTTACCGTGTGGGGCGCGTGCGAGGATGTGCAGGTGCTCGAGCGCTTCCGTGCGGGCGAGTACCAAGTGCCGAACCTGTTCCTGGTCGACGAGGCGACGACGCACGCGGTCGATGTCGGTGGGCTGCGCCTGCGCCTGCTGGGCCTCGGTGGCGCGGTGGTGCTGCACAAGCTTTTTGACCATGGCAGTGGGCATGGCACGATCGCGGGTGCGCAGGGCACGATGTGGACGACGATGCTGCAGCTCGGCGAGCTCGTCGAGACTGCGCAGCAGGTGTATGATCCGAGCGAGGTGCGTGTGTTGATCACGCACGGCGCGCCGGGGCGCGACGGGCTCCTTGCGCAGCTTGCGCACGCGCTGCGTGCCGACTACTCGCTCAGCGCGGGTCTGCACCTGCGGCAGGTGTCGGCGTACAACGAGTTTGGCGTCTACGCCTCGCTCGACGCCTTCCGCGAGAAGCTGCTGCACGCGCGCGCGCAGTTCGAGGAGATCTGGGACGCGGTCAAGGCGCAGGTGGAGCTCGCGATCGATCCGACGCAGCGCCCGCTGCTCGACCACGCGCTGCAGGTCGCGCTCCGCGTCCCGCAGCCGTTTGCGGCGGGCGGGCGCGAGGAGGGCGCGTGGAAAAACACGTGGTTCTTCAACCTGCCCGATGCGCCGCTCGGCACGCTGGTTTTCGACGTGCACCACGCGCGCATCACGACCGAGACGCGCTCGCAGGGCATGAGCTTTGCGTCGCGCGCGACGAAGCCGGCGGGCCCGAAGGCGCCCGTTGCGCTGCCACGCGCGCCGGGCGCGGAGCCTGCGGGGGACGCGGGGGACGCCGTGCTCTTTCTCGGGCACATGGGCGACGCCTTCCCGATCGCCGAGGCGGATGTGCGGGCGTACTTTGGCGAGCACGCCGAGCACGTCACCCAGGTGCACTTTTTCCCCGCGGAGCGCAGTGGGCGCCGCGAGAAGGATGAGCCGCGCCTGCGCACGTTTGTGCACGTCGTGTTTGCGTCGCCGGCGGCGGCGCAGGCGGCGCTTGTGTGCCGCGGGCGCACCATCAAAAACACGAGCGTCGTCCCGACGCTGGAGCCGCTCACGCGCAAAGGCGCGTCGGAGCGCAAAGAGCGCAAGGAGCGCGGCGGCGCGAAGCCGAGCGGCGCGGCGGAAGACGCGCCACGCCCGCGCGGCTCGCGCACGCGCGGCGGACGCGGTGCGCGCAGCGCTGCGGCGCGCAAGGAAGCCAAAAAAGCCAAGGCGGAGGCCCAGCCGCAAGCCGACAAGCCGCACGAGACGCGTGCGGTGCCCAGCGGCGCGGATACCAAGGCAAGCGATGCGAAGGCCCCGCCCAGTGCGCAGTAGAGTCGGAGAGTAGGATGTATGTATTGACGAGGAGACATGCTATGGTGGGTGCGCAGGCTACGCGCGCCGAAACAGGCCGCGCGGCTTGAGCAGGTTCGTGGACGTCTGCACGAGCGACTTGGGCTGGGGAATCGGCTCCCCATTCACCTCCGGGTCGAGCCAGTCGGGGAGCTTCGCGACGAGCAGCTCGCGGAACATGGGCAGCAGCTTGCGCGTGTAGTCCAGCGACGGCGGGCGCGCGTCCACGCGCGGCTTCGTGATGCGGTGCTCGTCGGACTCGGGCTCCGCGAGGAGGCCCTGGCCAAGCGGGTCCTTCGCGTCGAAGAATGCCCACGGGAGCGCCTTGCGCTCCGAGCCGCGCACGTCGTCGCAGAGCCCGTCGTCGGGCGCGACGCCCTCTGCGTCGAAGAGCTCGAGCATGAGCCCGTCGATGTCCTCGAGCGCCTCGCGCATGGACGTGGTCGGGACCGACTCGCGCCACAGCCCCGTCGGCCCGGGGCGCACGGCCAGCAGAAAGTTTTTGCGGAACTCGAGCTCGCGGCGGATCTTGCGCCAGCGGCTCCACTCGGTCAGCTCGTCCATCTCGCGCAGGATCTCGTCGACATCCTCGGCAGAGAGCCGCTCGTCCTGCAGCATCTCGTCGAGGTTCACCTCGATGTTCTCCACGCTGCGGTCCGCGGGGTGCTTCGGGTCGGTGGTCGAGAGGGACATGAAGTCGCATCCCGACTGGCACCACGCCCACAGCGGCTGCGCGACCGGCGCGCACTCGTGGACAAAGAAGTAGATAAACTCGTGGTGGCGGTTCGCGAGGTCGATCCAATGCTCTGCACTGTTCTCCGTGTTCTTCCGCACGTCGATCATGTCGTCCAGCAGCTTCTGCAGATCGCCCAGCCGCCCGCTGAGGTCCACGACCGGGGCCATGCTGCGGATCGCGTCCAGGAAAATGAACTGTGCGCCCTCCTTGATGATGTCCGGCACGGTGCTCGTGCCAAGCAGGCTCGCAAACTGCTCGCGGTCGCGCTTGTTCAGGCACTCGCGCAGCAACAGCTTGAGCAGCGCAAAGAGCCGCGCCTTGGACGCGTCGCCCACCGTCACGCCCCACGCAGGGATCGGCGGCTTGTTCTTCCCGCGCGGCGTCGTCGCGGGGTACGCCAAGTCGGGGCTCGAGCGGTACGGTGACGCGGCGTACGCACGCTGGAGGTCGAGCACGTAGGAACGCACGCCCGACTCGAGGCGCGGCTCGCCATCGGAGAGCAGGATCGTCGTGAGCAGGTCGTTGCCGCTCTCGTCGGCCTCGCGCTCCAGGCGCTCCGTCTCATGCGCCGTCTTGTGCCGCACGTATGCCTCGATCTTCTGCACGAACGCCGGTTCGCTGATCTCCTTGCGGATCGGGTCGATGTACTCGCGCTGGATCGTGGAGATGTCGCGCGAGACGACGAAGCCCACGATGCGCTGGAAGAGCGACTTGGTGCCCGCCGGCTGCGCAAGCAGCAGCGAGAGCATCATCTGGATCATCACCTGCGCATTCGCAATCTTCAAAATCTGGCGCGCCGGCCAGTACGGGAAGAGCATGTGCACGGTGCGCACAAAGTTGAACAGGCTGTCCGCGGCTGGCGACTCGACAAACAGCCAGCGCATCACAAGCGCAACGTGGATACGCACCCACTCCTCCGCATTCTGCAGGTGCGGCGGCAGGTTGTTCACGTTGGACACGTTGAGGTAGTCGACCATCTCCTCCATGCCCGTCTCCTGCTCGATGATCGTCTCCTTGAATGCAGCCCAGTCGGACTGCACGCGGTGCGACTCGGCCCCGGCCTGGACCCAGAAGTCGTGCTCGTCACCGGAGAAGAGGCCATCGATCAACTGGTAGTCGTGCTCCGTCAGGACGTACGGCCGGTCCAGCCCACGCTTCACGGTGCCCGCGCCCCAGTCCTTCCCGACGCCCCACGCCTCCGTGCCGGGGTCGCCGATGCCCGGGCCGCGCAGCTCGCCAGGGCCACGCACGCCAACGCCACGCGCAAAGAACAGGCCGAGGTACTGCGTGCCCACGAGCGAGAGCAAATGCGTCAGCACCATCTGGCTGCGTTCGCGCGACGTCGACATCGCACACGCGGTGAACTGGTCGCTGAGCCGCTGGATGCGCTTGCGGTAGAAGGATGCGGAGGCGTTCGCGAGCCCGGGACACTGGCGCAGGTGCACCTGGAACATATGGCGCATGATCAGCGGCTCGTGGAGCGCGTCCACCGCGCCTTTGGGCAGATGCGCAGCGGGCACCTTTTTCTTGTTGAAAAAGGCAAGCTCGATGCGCCGACGCTGCTGCTGGCCGGAGCTATCGCTCGTAAAGGGGTATCCGTACTGGGCCAAGATGCCGGGGCGGCCAAAATCGAGAAACTCTTGCTGCATCTGCATCATGACCAGCGACTTGAGCAGCCCGTGGCGCTGCTCCGGCGTAAGTACCAAGTCGGCCGCATCCTCACGCCGCCGGAACGGCGTCAGCGCCAGCAGGCGCTTCTGCTTCCGGTCCATCTCAGCCAGCTCACGCTGCCGCTCCAGCTCACGCGCCGCTGCGATCGCCTCCGTCTTTTTCATCTCGCGCTGGAGCCGCGCTGCCGCCTTGGCCTCCTCCTTCTCGGCCGCGCGGCGCTCCTTGTCGTCGGCCTTGCGCTGTCGTAGCACTTCGGCCGCCTCCTTCTTCTGCAGCCGCGACGCAGCCGCTTGTTCTTTGGCCTCGGCCTTGCGCTGCGCCGCGGCCTCTTTCGCTTCGGCCTTGGCCTGTGCCACGCGCTGCTTTGCCTCCGTCTTGTTCTCGTCCGCACGGCGCCGCGACTCGAGCTTCGCCTCGGCCGCCCGTTGCTTTGCTTCGGCCTTGGCCTGGATCGCACGCACACGCGCATCGGCCTTTTCCTGAGCAGCACGCTGCTTCGCATCATCGACAGGCGCGCCCGTACTGAGCGAGTCGGTGGGTGTCGAACTGCGCCCAAAGAACGGCAGCGAGCCCAGCAACCGGCGTGACGAGCCTGCGACCGACGCCGGCGGACTCTGCAACGCGCCCAGCGCGTTCGTCCGGCTCGACGGCGGAGGGCCGCGCTTCTCCCGCGCAGAGGCCATCGATCCTGCCGCCGGCGGCGCGCCGCCCATCTCCAGCGACCGGCGCGGAGGGGCCTGCGAGTCCAGCGACTGGCGAACAGGCGCTCGTGGCGGTGCATCACCGAGCGGAGCGTCCACAAAAGACTCGGATTTCACCCGGCGCATCCGGCGCTCGCGCGGCCCTCGTGGCTCGCGGAACTCGCGGGGCTCGTGCCGGTGACGCGGCATGCGTGTCGCATGCGACTCACCGCCCGTCGATTCCGCGAGCGTCGACGGCCGCAAGCTGTTCTCTTCTGGCGCGCGCCGCCGCCGGCGTGGCACCGGCGTGCCATCTGCCGCAACACGGGGCCGTTCTGAGCGACGCTCTCTACGCCGCGGGGATGATGTCGAATGCGTCTTCCGCCGGTGGTGACGTGGACGTCCTTCCGCGTCGACGAACTCGTCTTTCTTCTTGCGCGAGCGAGGCTTTTCCCGCTGCGAAGGGCGCGGCGCACCGACCATATCGTCTGCAAGCTCGCGCTGGCGCTTTACAGAGGAAGAACGTGTCATCCGCGACGCAGGGCGCATGTCCTCGGGTGCAGAGGCATAGTGGGCCTCGGAGTCAGTCAGTCGCGAGTGGGGTCGCGAATAGTCTCCTGGGCCGAGCGAGGCGCTATCTCGCCGCGTCGAGCGCCTCCTGCTCAAAGTGCTCTCGCGTCCCGACGCGCTAAGGCGCTTGCCCTGACGCGAAGCCGAGCGGCTGTGCCCCGCATCGCTCACGTCCTCAGCATCCAGGAACAGGTCCGACGCTTGACTTTGAGGCCGAATTGGGATCCTCGACTCCGATGAGCCCTCATCGAAGTTGCGTGAGCGTCGGCGGAGCCGAGCATCCCTACTGCTTGGCATCATCGTCAATGCTGCAGGTCAAGAATAGTACTTTTTTGTTCCCCGTATACTTTCTGGGGCTTCCAAGGATGACGTAAGCTATGGTTGGGGAGTCGAGAAGTGCAGGAATGGCCGGAGCTGCGAGGTCGTTAGTCATCGCCAAGGAACCCCCGCACGCACGTACCTTCTGCAGCCGCTCTGCAGCCTCGCCAATCTGATTGTCCTTACAGAACGCAAATCGGATGTACTTTTGACCGACGTGTGCATTTTCCTCAGAGTAGAACGCCGTGACGGGAATCGCTACCACGTCACAGACCTTGCCAATGAACCAGCACATCTGGTAGTCGCGCGCCTTCCGACGCACCTCGTCAGGGAACTCAAAGTCCGACGGGATCTCGACCGCGGATGCGTCGACCAGGACGAAATATGAGCCGTGCGGCACCGAATACGGTAATCCCAGGGAATCGAGCGCCTCGAACAGCTCCTGACGGCGCGCTTCGTATTGCCGCACCTGGGTCTCGAAGAAGTGGTGTTCGGGCGAGCGCTCCAGCCCAATGGCTGCACCCTCTTGTGATGCAGAATTCACCGAGAACGTGATGCGCACATGAGCCGCCAAAGCGGGGGCCATCAGGTGCGGAGGGCCCACCAACCAGCCGACGCGCCAACCCGTGCATGCAAACGTCTTGCCCGCGCTTCCGACGGTTAATGTGCGCTCCCACATACCCTCGATCGAGGCGATGCGGACGTGCTGCTGCCCATCGTAAGTGAGACAGTCGTAGACCTCGTCAGAAATGACCAAAATATCATATTTAATACAGAGCTGCGCCAGACGCTGCAGCTCCTCAAGCGAGCACACCTTGCCGATCGGGTTATAGGGTGTATTGAGGAAAAGCGCCTTGGCGTGTGGACTGGCGAGCTTTTTCTCCAGCAGCTCCCAGTCGAACTTCCACTCGTTGCTGGATTGAACGCGTGCGTTCCCCGAGGGCGGAATCATCGGCACGTAGACAGGAACCCCTCCATTGTAGCTCGCCTCGCACACATATTGGTCAAAGAATGGCTCGAACATGATCACCTCGTCGCCCTCTTCGAGGAATCCAGCCAAAGCCGAGTACATGGCCTCGTTTGCACCGGCCGTGACGACGATCTCCGACTCGGGGTCCAAGGGAATACCCAGGTCGGGGCGCTGGGCGGGCAAACCCGCACCATCCAGCTTCACGACGCCCGCTGCGAAATCGGTGTCCTTCGGCGGCTTATGGAACGATTGCGAGTAGGTCTTTTGGATGGCCGTGCGCAGGCGCGGACGCCCACGTGCATGAGAATAGTGGTGCAGTTCGGGGCGCTGGTGCATCTCCTTGGTCATTTCGTCCAAGATGAATGCGGGCGGCTTCCAGTTCATGAAGCCCTGGCCCAAGTTCACGGCGGTCGGAAACACCATTGGGTTGAAGAACGTCCAGACGTCTGTGCCACGACTCAGCTCGGGCTGAACTCGCGGTGCCGGATGATTGAGGAAACGCGTCGGCTTATTCCAGGTGCTCATGGTGCGAGAAAAAAACCGTGGCCGGAGAGATTGCGGCAGTCGTGGGGCCATCCAAGATAACCGGGTGGGAGGCCAGGAAGCCAATTAAGCTCGGCCACTCGAGTTATCAGGACCGATTGCGCAATAGCCCCCGATGAGATCGGGCGTCGATGCACGGCCCTCATGCTTCGATCGCTGCGTTGCACGGCGCCGGGTGTGCGGGGCCTGCATACGTCGGCGCCTGTGGCTAGGCTGTGGCCACGAGCGCGGCTTACACCTCGACGTCGGATACAAGATGTGTCAGATACTAAGTCGCTCTTTGCTGCGCAGCGTGCTAGCGCCGAATTCCCCGTCGTCCGCCCACCGATCGGCCGCGCCGTCTTCTTCTTTGGGTCAGTCGCGCTGATCGCATTTGGAGGGTGTGCGGCATGGTCCGTGTCCAAGACAGAGTGTCTTGTGCAGAGTGCATCCTCGCCATTCTGGGCGCCCATGACAACCTTTTTCGCCGATCAGTACGACGCACAACGTCTCAATGAGGCCGAGCGTGCGGTGCAGTTCGACAAATACAACGCGCGCCTCTTTCGCCTTGCACGAATGACTAACGGATTGCCAGATTCTGTGCGTGAGCCGTTTCTGCGAATGTGTCTCGCCGCCGTCGAGTGGTATACGGAGCTTCCATCCTACAAACAAGCCGCCGTGCCAATCATCGCGGTGAACACTGGGGTGCTGGTCGCATGGCTGCTTGCACCGCGACTCGGACTTTCTGCTTTTATGCACCATCAATTTACTGCTCGACCAGCATCAGGTCGTGTGATGACGCTGCTGACTTCCGTCTTTAGCCACAAGGCGCCGGCGCATTTTCTATTCAATAACCTGGCGCTGTGGTCGGTGGGTGCAAGTGCATTAACGGCGCTCGCTGTACAGCAGGCCTGGCGTAGCCGCACTCCCAGTGTACCAGACGCGACGCCGACGCCGCATTTTGTCGCCTTCTTTGTGGCTGCGGGCACGTTTGCATCGCTGGCGAGCCACCTCGTGACTGCGGCGCGCTGGCGCCTCGCGACCTATGTAATGCGCGAGGCGTCTCGTACGATCTCGCGAGCACCGGCCAAGCTGCGCAGTGAACTTGGCGCACGGGTCCGGGCGGCGAATACTCTTGTAATGCAGCTCGCCCAGCGCGCGAGTCTCGGATCCAGCGGTGCCATCTACGCGGCATTTGTGCTCTCTGCATGCGCATACCCCCAAGCAAGCATCAGTATTCTATTTATGCCGTTCACAGCGATTCCGATCCAATGGGGCATGGCAGGGTACGTTCTGCGACTGACACAGGCTTGTGCTGCTGGACGTAGTGGGCCTTGTTCGAGGCTGGCGCCTATTTGACCATGTCGCGCATCTCGGGGGGGCACTCTTCGGACTGTGCTACTATGTATATGGCGGCGCTGCTTGGAATGCAGCTAAACGTTTCGTTGCTCATTTCCGGCACGGGAATCCCGGGCCTCAGTATGCATAATTAGGCAAACCGGCGAATGGCAGCCAATTCGTTGAGCAGCGATTCGAGCTGAGCTTCGTCCTTGCTGGCGAGCCTGGGTCAGGCGGCGCGCACGTACGTAGGAATCAGTGTCCGGGCCTCGTCCACGTCTGATATCGCGAGGTTGGCCAGCTGTGCCATCTCGAATTGCGTGAGCTGCAGCCCCTTGTCTTCGGACGCTGCGCCGTCCAGATCGGGCTGCGCCGCATGTTTGATCAGGAGACTGCGTGAGGATGTGGGACGTACGCGCGGACCTCACGGATCGTTGACTGCTCTTTGTACCGACTGAACTCGTCGACGTATTCCTTTGTCTTTTGCGCGACACTGTATAAGTATCGCCAACGTACGCCGTGCCCTGCGTGTCGCCCGTCATCGATTCACCCGGGCGCGAGAAGAACAAGAATACCTCGGAGATGAGCAGGCAGCCCGCGTCCTGGAATTCTGAGTGAGCTAATAAGCGTACCTGGGCCTAGCCGCCCCTGGCTCGCGTCTTCGACCTCGGCGTGGCCGCGGCGTCGCCGCTGGAACACCGGCACCGACATGATGGAGGGAGCGACGAATTCCCTCCACACGATGGCCGACGCGCCCGGCGTGCCGATGGAGCTCGAGCAGGGTGCGTACGCACTTCTGTACACACTGTACGGGCACGCGCGCTCCATCGCTAGCATTGCCTTTGCGCCGGATGGTGAACGCATTGCATCTGCAGGCTCCGACCGGCAAGTGCAGATCTGGTCGACGCGCACAGGCCGTATGTTGCACTCGCTCGCGGGTCACGAGGGCGGCATTAATGCCGTGTGCTGGACGCGCGACGGAAAGTACGTCGCAAGTGCCTCGGATGATCGTACCGTGCGTCTGTGGGATGTGGAAAAGGCGCAACTGGCGCACACCTATACCGGACATACTTCCTATGTCTTCTGCATCGCATGCCACCCCCAGAGCACGCTGCTGGTCAGCGGAAGCTTCGACGAGACGATCCGGCTATGGGACCTGCAGCGTGGCACATGTCATCGTACGATATCCGCGCATTCTGAGGCGGTGACAGGGGTGGACTTCAGTCGGGACGGCACGATGATTGCGTCTTGCTCGTACGACGGGCTGATGTGCGTGTGTACAACTGACGCAGCCGGCTTTGGGACACAAGCGCAGGCCACTGTCTTCGCACGCTCCAGCACAGCGAGAAAGCGCCGGTCGCCTCTGTGCAGTTTTCGCCTTCATCCTTACAGCTGCTAGCGATGTCGCTCGACAGTGCGGTGCGTCTGTGGGACCTGGCGAATGCACGCGTTCTCAAGACCTATACGGGACACACGAACACAAAATATGCTGGCAGCGCGGCGTTTGCCTATTTGCCAGGAGACCGACTGCCGCAGACACTGGTCGTGGCCGGCAGCGAGGACCGTAATGTATATTTATGGGATCTACAAAGCAAGAAAGTCGTCCAAAAACTCCAAGGACATCGAGATACCATCGCAGCGATCGCAGTATGTCTTGCGCTGACGCAGGTGCATCCCACGCTTCCGCTGCTCGCCTCTGCTGGGCTCGAGCAGGACGCGTCCGTACGGCTTTGGGTGTATAGCACGTGACCAGCGCGTCGCGCCTCGCGTTGATCTCGACGGCATGGCGTCGGTGCGCCGCACACAGGGTGTGCGCCCTGCGCGCGTAGTGTCCGCAGGTGCGGCACATCCTGTGCCAAGAGCCGCGCAGCGTACGGTATCTGCGAGCCATGCGGAGGGCCGGCGCGGTGGCGAGGCGAATATGAAGGTCGTCGTCCGCATTCGGTACGTGTGTTTCTCACGCAGGGGCACGGCCGCAGAGAACGCGCAGGTGCTGCAGACCACCGGGCCGCGCGGGACGCAGGTGCATGTTGATGCAGAGGCGCCGGGCGGGACCCTGTCTGCGCCGACACTTGGCTCACAGGGCAGTGGCCGGTCGAAGACGTATACCTTTGACCATGTCTTTGGCACGGAGGCTGACCAGGGCATGGTGTACCAGGACGTGGTAAGCGGTGTGCTCGACGAGGTGCTCCTGGGGTACAACTGCACCATATTTGCCTATGGTCAGACCGGCACGGGCAAGACGTACGTCGCCTCGTTACTGACCCAGACATACCATGGAGGGCGACTTGGCGTCGTACATGGGGACGTACGCGCCCGACGCCGGCATCATCCCACGCACGCTCTTTCGCTTGTTCCATGTACTAAGTGCGCGCACGGATGAATTTAGCGTGCACATGTCGTTCGTTGAGCTGTACAATGAAGAGCTACGTGACCTGCTTAGTGCCGAGAATCCCACGCCGCTGCAAAACGGCGGCTTGCGCATGTACGAAGACAAGACGAAGGGCGTTGTGCTGCACGGCCTCGAGGAGGTGCCGCTCACGAGTGCCGAGCACGGCCTGCGTCTCCTGCGGCGCGGCAGCCAGAAACGGCACATCGCTGCGACGCGATGTAACGAGAGCTCGAGCCGCTCGCATTGCGTCTTTACGCTGCACGTCCACGTGAAAGAGACGGGGGTCCGCGGCGAGGAGGTGCTGCGCACCGGCAAGCTCAACCTGGTCGACCTCGCGGGCTCGGAAAACATCGGGCGCAGCGGCGCCGAACACAAACGCGCGCGCGAGGCGGGCATGATCAACCAGAGCCTACTGACGCTCGGGCGTGTGATCAACGCGCTGGTCGACGGCAACAGCCACATCCCGTACCGTGAGTCGCGGCTCACGCGTCTGCTGCAAGACTCGCTCGGGGGCCGAACCAAGACGTGTATCATCGCGACCGTGTCTGACGACCGCACCAACCTCGAGGAGACGCTCTCGACGCTAGACTATGCGTCCCGGGCGAAGTCGATCAAGAACCGGCCGGAGCTGAATCAGCGCATGGCGCGTGCCGCGCTCATCAAGGAGTACGTGTCCGAGATCGACCGACTGCGCGCCGACCTCGCCGCGACGCGCGAGAAGAACGGCGTGTACGTCGACGCCGACCACTGGGCGCATCTTGAGGCGGAGCGCGCCGCGCAGGCGAAGAACATGGACGAGCTCCGGCGCGCGAACGAAGTCGCGCAGAGCAAACTCGCCAGCATGCACGAGCAGCTCGAGCAGAACACGCAGGTGCTTGTGCGCCGCGACGCCGAGTGGAGCGAGGCGGAGACGCGGCATGCAGCGCGCATTGCCGAGCTCGAGGGCGCGCTGCAGCAGGTCACACGGCTCTCGACGGCGCTCCAGGAGGAGACCGTGCTGCACCGCGCGCGTGCACGCAACGAGCAGCGCCTGTACGACCTCGCGACCTCGCTGCACCGTGCAGCGAATGCGTCGACGAGCGACATGGACGCGCTCCACGCCAAGCTCCAGCGGCGCGCCGAGAGCGAGGCCGAGGCGCGTGCGTCCCTGGCGCTTTTCTACGAGCAGCTCGAGGGCGTGTGTGACGAGGCGCACCGCGCGCCGCACGACGCCGAGGCGGGGCACGCCGCACTGCAGCGCGCCGTGCACACGCAGCTCGACCAGCTCGCTGAGGCGCTTGAGACGGCGCCAGCTACGCACCCGCACGCTGCCGATGCGGTGCGCCGCGCGTTTCTCGCGCTCCAGGACGAGCACGCGGCCTCTGTCGAGGCGCTGCGCTGCGAGCTCGCCGCATCGCACGCGCGCCACGCGGATGCGGTGCATGCAGCCGCGGCGCTCGCGCGGCACGTCGATGAGCGCGTCGCAGCACTCAGCGAGCGCACGCAGGCGCTGCAACAGCACACGCACGCCGCGGCCGCCGCCGAGGTGCAGCGCGTCACGCGGCAGAACGAGCTGCTCGTCCGCCTCTTGCAGGTCGAGAAGGAGAAGACCGGCGAGATGCGCGCGCATCTTCTCCGAGCCGTCGACACGTTCGAGGCGGAGCGCGAGAAGCGGTTTGCGCACGCGATCCATGCGGCGCACGCGGACCTCGGCGCCGCGAAGCGCAGTGTGTCCGAGGCAAGCAGCGTGCAAGAGCGGCACTTTGCGGCGCTCGAGGCGGAGCGGGCGGCGCTTGCACGCGACGCGGCGTGGGATGCACCCGCGCCCGAGGCGCCCGAGCGCGTGCTCGAGCCGTACGCGGTGCACTACGCCGAGCGCCTCGCGACGCGCGGCACCGAGCTCGCCGGCGAGGTCGAGCGCGCGACGCGGCACTCGGTCGACGAGGCGGGCGACGCAGCGCGCTTTGCGGTCGCCGACTCTGCGCGCGGCATCGACGCGGAGCTCGTCGAGGCGGCGCACGCGCACGACGCGCGCGTCCAGGCCTCTGCGCGCTCGCTCGACGAGCTGCGCACTTCGTTCGCTACCTTTTTGCACCCCACGTTCCTTTCTGAGGCGCCGACCGGCACGACACCGCAGCGGCGGCGCCCGTCGCTCGCGTTTCCCGCGCACATCATCCCCAGCGACCACCGCGCGGGCCTCGCGTACATCGCTGATACCTCGCTCTCCGACTCGCCGGCGCGCACGCCGCTGCAGAGCCGCGAGAATCTGTTGAGCCCGCCGTCGTCGCTCGTGGATGGGCGGAGCCCGAAGCGGGCTGCGAAGCGCAGTACGTAGCTATGCAAACGGTTGCCCCGTGATCCGGTGGTACGCCTCGCGGTACTTCTCGCCGGTCTTCGCGACAACATCCGGCGGGAGCGTCACGGGCGTGCCCGACTTGGCCGCCGTGTCCAGGCCCTCGCCCTTCATCCAGTCGCGGATGTACTGCTTGTCGAAGCTCCCCTGGCCCTGCCCGGGCTTGTATGCATCCGCAGACCAGAAGCGCGACGAGTCGGGCGTCAGCACCTCGTCGACGAGGATCAGCTCCCCGCTGTAGCCCGCGCCGTCCGCAGGGAGCAGGCCAAACTCAAACTTGGTATCGGCGAGGATGATGCCGCGCTCGCGCGCGTGCTCGGCCGCCTTGGCATACAGCGCACGCGCCGCGTCACACACACGCTTCGCAAGCTCAGGGCCCAGCAGCTTCGCGACCTCGTCGGGGTGGATGTTCTCGTCGTGTGCGCCCTGCTCGGCCTTGGTACTGGGCGTAAAGAGCGGGCCGTTGGGAATCTCCTGGCTTTCCACGAGGCCCTCGGGCAGCTGGATACCGTGCACCGTGCCGCTGCGCTTGTACTCGGCCCAGCCACTGCCGGTGATGTAGCCGCGGACGATGGCCTCGATCGGAATTACCCGCGCCCGGCGTACGAGCATCGCACGGCCGTACACCTGGTCCTTGACATCCGCCAGGCGCGTGCGCAGCTCCTCTGGGAAATCCTCCCAGCGCGTCGCCAGGACGTGCGTCCCGATGATCCCGGGCGCGATCTTGTCGAACCAGAACGTGGACATGCCCGTGAGGATGCGGCCCTTGTCGGGAATGCCGTTCTGGAGGATCACGTCGAACGCCGAGATGCGGTCGGTCGCGACGAACAGGAGCGCGCCGGCATACTCGTTTTGCGTGAGCTGCGAGTCGTACACGTCGCGCACTTTGCCGCGCGCCACGAGGGGGAGCGGCAGCTGCGTCTCAGTCACGGCCGACATGGTCGGGAGAAGCCTCCACGGCCGATCGCGCCCGATCGCGCACGGCGTGCAGCCTGCGGGGGGCTACGGACGGGGCGTCTACCGCTAGAACTTGGCCTTGGTGACGCGCTCCTCGAGGAACTTTTGCCACTGCTCCTGCGAGAACGACGACGAGATCGACGGCTCCACAACGCCATTCCACACTGCGTCAGCTTCGGCAACGTACGCGCCGTAGGCGTCACATGGATGCCGTTCTGGCGACCGATTTTCGTCTGTGTCAGGCGCAGAGGCACGTACCACATACTTGAGGTCCGGCACGATCTTCGAGCCCTCGTTGCCCTCGTCAGACACGCGCGTCCAGGAGCGCACCGCCTGGCCGAGCGGCTGGCCATCGAGCTCGACGATCGCGTCCTTCTTCGCCTTGCGCACGTCCTCGCCGAGCACGTTGACCGCGAGCATCGCAAGCTCGGCACGCACCTGGTCAGGGTTCTTCGAGCGCGCCGGGCCGTCGAACCAGCGGTGGTTCTCGTTCATGAGCGCCTGCGAGTAGATCCAGAACGCGTTCTGCTCGGGGTCCTGCAGCGCCAGGCGGTCACGCAGCGAGATGCGGGCCACGGCGAGCGCCGTCTCATGCAGCAGCGGTGACGAGGCATGCCACGTCTGCGGGTACGGGCGCACGACGACGCGCAGCTGGTCCTTGAACGGCGCCTGCTCACCAAAGAGCAGCGGCACGACGTCCTTGTGGAAGTTGGTCAACATCTTTGCGGAGAAGGGGCCTGCATCAGGAGAGACACCTACACAGGTAGTCCACATAGAGCTCGAGCACATTCGGTGCACCGACCGAGCCGATGGCGAGCGCCTGCAGTTCCTGCGGAAGCGCCATGGTGGGGAAGACGGCCCGTGCCTCGCCACGTGCGCGGTCGCGTGGAGCGCGCGAAGATTTTGGCATGCGCCTTCCACGGCGGACGCCGTTCTACGCGCCCGCGAGCGAGGAGCTCGCGTACGTCCACGCCCTACTCTATGCCGACGCAGGCGATATCGAGTCGCAGCAGAACGGACTGCAGATCACCCGGCTGTGGATGAACCGCACCGCGTGCCCCCAGGCCGTCGAAGCCACCGCGCTCCTCGTCCAGGCACGGCTCCTAGACCGCGTCGCGGGCGCGCACGAAGGCACCCGCGCAGCGTACTCGATGAGCCTCGTGCGTTTCGTGAACTCGATCGTCGACTCGTTCCAGACCGGGATGTACGCGCAGTCGATCGGTGCGATTGCCGAGCGCATTGGCCTACCGCAGTGGCTCGTTCAGGTGCGTCATTCCGCCACGCACGAGGAGCTCCCGAGCCTTGTCGTGTGCCGCGATGCATGTGCACTGGCACTCCAGTGGCTCGATCAGCACTACTGGCAGCCGACGCTCTCGCCGGCGCCGGCGCCCGACATGGCGGACGCCGACGACGACGACGGCGCAAAGCGCGAAGCGGCCGCGGCCGTTGCCCAGCTTCTGCACACGTTCCGGGCACAGGCACAGGCCATGGCGCGCGACCGCAGTCTGGCGCTGCGCCACTCGCCGCCGCTCGTGAAGACCGTCGCGGAGCTCGAGCAGTGGGTCCAGGGCGAGACGGCGCGTCGGCTTGCGTATGCCTCTGAGCATGGGCGCACGCCGCTGCTGGCCGGCGGCGGGCCGCGTCCCGACGAGGGCGGCGTGAACGACGTGGCGCTGACCTGCACGGCGTCGGTACTGATGCTACTCACGACGCAGCTCCTGCTTCCCGGCGCGCTGATCCCGCCGAGCAAGGAGCGCGTGCTGAGCGAGCGCGCAGACTGCTCGATCGAGGCGCTCTCCGACGAGCATCTCGCGCTCTGGGACCCACTCGTGCGGGCGCTGCACGCCGCGTTCCCCATCTTCCTCCCCATCCTCATCCAGGCGCTTGCGCAGGTCGCGGGCGGCGGTGAGAAGCCCAAAGAGCGGTCGTATGCGGCCGTGGCACGAGCGTGGCTGGCCCACCTCAGCCTCGATGCGCCGTACGATACCATGGAGGCCACGCTCGATGTGCCGCGGTGGCGGCAGCCGCCGAGCGCGTCGAGCCTGCCGGCCGCACCCGAGGACGCCGAGGCCGTCCCGCTGTGGGACGTGACGCAGTGCTCGGCGCCCCTGCGGCGGATCGTGATCCAGCACGCAATGGAAGTCGGCGTGACGTCCACATGCGCCCTTGCGCAGGCGCTCGCGGAGGGCGAGCTGGCCGCGCGGGTCGCGGCGTTGATCGCCCTGCGCGAGTCCGAGCCGAAGCACGCACACGGCGCGGCCCTCGGCGAGATGGAGGCGCGCAGCCGCCTCCTGCGCGGCCTCGATGCGCCGCCGGTTGACGAGGTGCAGGGCGAGCCGGCGGCAAGCGCGCTTGAGGGCTGGCGGTGTCCCGCGGCGTGGCGCCCGACGCCGATCGGGTGCCTGGACGGGCAGCAGCCGCCCCTCCTCTTGCCGTAGACCCATCACACACTAGTTATACTACCCGAATCGTCCATGCCGAGCCGGCCGGCAGGTCGTGCGCCCCGGCGGCCTTGCCGAGGCCCACGTTGAGTTTCTTGAGCGCCTCCGCGGCGCGGTGGTCGCCCGCGGCGCGGACGACCGCGACGAGGTCCTGGCACAGGACTTGGCGTCCTGAATGGTATATCGCCCCGTCGCTGGCGCGCACAAAGAGCAGCGGAAGCGTGCACTGCGTCGCGGCGGCACCGTCTGCGCCACCAAGGATGTTGCGCAGCGGCGGGAGCTCGACGAGGACCTCGGTCTCCTCGTTGCTGTCGGGCACGCTTGCCGTGAGCACTGGCAGGGGCCCAAGTGCGCCGAGCCATACCTCCTTCGCGCGGCTGGTCCCGTCGGTGTCGCGCGCCGCAAAGTGCTGTACAGTCATAGCGAGCTTGTGTGTGCTTGTGTCGTAGAACGGCAGCGTCGTCACGATCGGAAAGGGCGTCAGCGGAACGCCGGTGCCGAGCGGCGCCGCGGGCGCATCCAGCAGGTCGGTGTCCACGAAGGAGTACTCAAAGTGCGAGATGCTGACCATCGTCCAGCAGAACGCGTCCTCCGCGTCGTCAAGCACCGCGCCGCCCGCCCACGCCACGGGCTTGGACGGCGCGTAGGTCAGCGGCAGCGCCTGGGCGTCGCCAGCGAGCGGCGATACGGCGCCGTCGAGTGCGTGCCGCAGAGCCGCGTTTTGTGCGTCGATCGGCACCGCAGTGCCCGCGCAGAGATACGCGCGAGGCGCGTGCGGATCCATCACCCACGGCGCGTCGGCGTGGCGCGCGCCAGGCACGTAGCGGAGCAGGGCGATCTTTTGCATCTGGCTCACGGCGCCGTACAGATACGACTCGTCGGCGACCGTGCCGTCATCGAGTGTGATGTGTGTCGCGCCGAACGGCGGGAGAATGCGCCCGCGATCGACCTTGCACACCACGAGGGGGTCGGTGGTGGTGCTGGATGCCTCGTCGACGAGCACGACCGTCGAGCCGTACGTGAGCACCTCCGGTTCGATTTCGAGCGCATGGGCCTGCGGCGGCCGCGCAAGGTGCACAAGCCGGAAGGCTGTCCACGCGCGGCTCTGCGCCGAGAGGTGCCCGTCGTGGGCGGCGAGGTACTTGGTGCGGTACGTCTGTGAATTGATTCGGTTGAACAGCGACACGGGCGTCTGGGTGGTGATGTGCGCCGATGCGTGCCGCGCCTTGGCCGACTTCTTGGACGGCTTCGAAATGATTCCGATCGGCGCCGAGTCGAAGCTGGCCCAGGTGCCTGCGGGCACTTCTGGCTCGGCGCGCGCGCGCTTCGCGTCGCGTGCCTCGGCGTCGAGGCGCGCCGCAAGGTGCAGCTGGAGGCGGAAGCTCTTGGCCTTGCCGGTGCCGGTGACGTGCAGCTCGGTGAAGCGCGCGCTCTGTGTCTCGTCGAGGTGTGCACACTGCTCGCCCGAGAAGCGCTCCCCGTCCTCGCCCTGGATCTGCATGGAGAGCACCGGCGGGGCGTGCGATGCGTGCCGCAGTGGGCCGCGCACCTGGACGGTGGGCGGGGGGCACAGGAAGCGCTTCTCTGTCCCGTACGACTTCTGCGCGACGGCCGCGTGCAGGCAGCGCACGGTGGTCATCACCGCCGGGAGGCCGGCCGGCGCGCCGTGCGGAGCTTCGCGCAGATACTCGCGGACGTGCGCATGGCGCTGCTCCGAGGTCCACTGGTGCCAAGGCTGCTGGGGCTTGGTGTGTGGCGTACTCCAGGCGTCAGGCGGGAGCTGAAGGTGCGCCTTGAGACTTGCCATGAACGTTTCGAGGCTCGCGGCCGTCGTCGAATCGAGTTCCTCGCCCTGGCGCTCGGGTGTGAGCTGCTGCGCCTGCGCAAGCAGGCGCGTCGTAAGCTCATCCATGTACCGCGAGCTGTTCGAGCTCGCGGCTGCGTCAGCGGCTGGGAGATGGCTCATGCCCTCCAGGTCGTTGCCATTGCGCCGATCGTGGCACAGAAATTCCTCCACGCGACGATGGAGCCCGGAGCAAGGGCGGCGCAAGGCGCCGCGGTCGGCGCGGAGCTCAGCAAGCGCGGCGTGATGTTCTGTGTGGTGTGTGCGAGCAACCAGAACCGCTCCATGTTCGGGCACAATGCACTGCTGTACGTCGTCATCGCTCACGCAGGAAAGCTGGCCTGCAGGTGTGCTCGGCAGGCACCGGCTCGGCGGTGCGGCTGCCTGGCCCCGCCATCGACAAGCCCAACATCTATACGTTCGGCACGCCGTACGACTACATGTACCAGGACCTGATGAAAAAGGACCCGCGCCTGTACGAGGCGAACGGCCTGCTCGCGATGCTCGACCGCAACCGGCGCATCAAGCACGCGCCGGAGCGCTGGCACGAGTCGCGGCGCGTCGCGGACGTCGTTATAACGTGTGAGGAGCGGTGCTTTGACAGTGTGTGCGAGGACCTGCTTAGCCGGCGCGCAGAGCTCAACCGCGCGGTGCACGTCATCAACATCGAGATCAAGGACAACCACGAGGAGGCGGATATCGCGTCGCGCGCCATCCTGGACCTTGCACGCAAGGTACGTGCAGTGCTCACTCCAGATCGAGGCCGCGCAGGACATTGACGAGGAGATGGACACGATCCTGGAGCAGCAGCAGCAGTCGTACCCATACCCCCTGCTGCACACCGTAGCGTACTACTAAATATGACATGTGTAGATGGCTATGGAGTGCATCGCCGAGTTCGCGATAGAGAAGCCCTCGTGGGGCTGGCGGCAGCGCCGCGGCGCGCTCGACGGGCTCGGCGTAGTCCCTGCGCCGCGCCAATCGTCCTGCCGCAGGACCCCGCAGACGCCTCCACCCGGATCTTCACCATCCGCGTTTCGTGGCTTTCGCGCCTGGCCGCAGCGACGCGAATGACGGACGCAAGCCGGACGTGGCATGCCTCTCTAAGCACGCCGCTGTACGTGTGTCATCTGCCAAAGCAGATTGTCGACACGGTACAGCTGCGCAGTGCCGACGCCGAGGAAGAGCCGGCCGAGAAGAAGGCCGAGGCGCCCGCCACGACGCCGGCGCCCGAGGCGCGGCGTGGCGCAGGGATCCCTGCATGTAGTGTGTGCCCCGGATGCGCGCCATTCGAGACGCTTGGTGACCAGCGCGCGCACTTCCGCAGCCTGTGGCACCGCTACAACCTCCTGCTGAAGCAGCGTGCCGGGAGCAGCGCGCTGGTGACGCAGGCGGAGCTCGACCGGCAGTGTGCTGAGATCGAGGAAGAGGAGGAGCTGGAGGACACAGACACGCTCACGGCGCTGCTGGAGCGGCTCGAGCTGCACTCCGCGCCGGTGCGGGACGAGCCGACGCCGGTGCAGAGCCGTGCGCAGGCCGTGCAAGAGGCGCTGCGCTCGCCGCTCGTCTGGTTCGAGAGCAGGCCAGATGCGCCGCCTGGCGACCGGCTGGAGCAGACGCAGCTCGGTGTGTTCCGCGACGTGCTTGCGGCCTCGCCCCTGGCCGCGAACGACGCCGCGTCGGCGGTGGCGGCGCTGCAGGCGCTGCAGGCGCCGCCGATCGAGTGCCGCCCGATGAAGCAAGGCTGGACGGGGAAGCGGCTGCAAGGCACGAAGCACGTCGGGCGCGCGATGCAGATGGATGTCCTAGACGGTACGGGGCTCCTCCCGCTGCTCGGCCACGCCGACTTGTCGGACGACGAGGCGACAGACGAGACAACGAGCGACTCGGACACGGCCACCTCGGAGGACGACGCCGAGGCGGTGGAGGCGGCGGCCGCCGAGCGCGGTCCGGAGCCGCCACTGGCGCTGCCGCCGCTGCGCCTCTGGACGTTCATCATGATGGGCGGTGGGCACTTTGCTGCAGCGGTCGTGGCGCTGAACGCCTACGTGCCGCCGCTCTCGGAGCGCGCGCGCAGCCGCGGCACGAAGCAGCAGCGCGGCGTCGTTGTGCTCGCGCACAAGACCTTCCACCGGTACACGACGCGGCGCAAGCAGGGCGGTGCGCAGTCCGCACACGACACCTCGGGGCGGCACGCGAAGAGCGCAGGTGCGAATCTGCGCCGCTACGGCGAGGCGCAGCTGCGCAACGACATCCACAAGCTACTCGGGCGCACCGGCTGGCGATCGCTCATCGAGCGCTCCGAGCACGTGTGGGTGCGCTGCAGCATGCGCGCGGCGAGCGGCGTGCTGTGGCACTGGGCGAGCGGCACGAGCCCCCTCGACGCGCCGTACCACAGCCACACGCTGTCACACATCCCGATCGCGACGCAGCGCCCGACGCTCGGCGAGATCATGCGCTGCTTCTTTGAGCTGACGCGCGTCAAGGTCGCGCATCTCTCGCCGGAGCAGCTCGCAGCGCAGGACGACGCACAGCGCGAGGCGATTGCCGCGGCGCTCCGTGCGGACGCCGCGGCGAATGCGCCGCCGCCGCCAGTGCCCGCGCCGCGACGTCCCGCGCCGAAGCCGGACGCGGCCGAGCGCAAGCGCCGCGAGCGCTGGGAGCGCCTGCTCGCGATGGTGCGCAAAGGCAAGCTCGACACCCTCGTGCACTTCCTCGAGCGGCACGAGGCGGATCTGCTGCGCGCCGACGACTGGCTCGGCGAGGTGCGCGACGAGGGCCGCATCGACGCGCCGCTCCCGCCGTGGTGGCGCCGCGAGGGAGGCGAGGAGCGCGCGCCTCGTCCCCGCGACGCTCCTGCAGGCCGCCGCCGCTGCCGACCAGCCGGACATCGTGCAGTACCTGCTAGAGCGGCGCGCCGACCCGACGCGCCCCGTGCCGCCCGTCGACGAGGGCGAGGTGCCGTACCGCACCGCGTATGACCTGTGCGCCTCCAAGGCGACGCGTGCCGTCTTTCGCCGTGCCATGGCCGAGCACCCGGACTGGTGCGCATGGGACTCGATGGGCCCCGGCGGCGCACGTGTGCCGTCTGCACTCACGAGCGAGATGGAAGAGGCACAGGCGTCCAAGGCACGCACGCGGCGCAATGCGATGCGCGAGAAGATGCGCGAGCGCGAAAAGGCCGACGCACCGGGCGAGGCGCCCGTGCCCGAGCCGGTCGAGGCGCCGCCAGCGGCCGCGCCGGCGCCGGCGCCTGCCTCGCGTGCGACCGGCCCGCAGCGCCTCGGCGGCGGGGGCGCCGCGCCGGACGCGACGCTCTCGGACGCAATGCGCGCGCGGATCGAGCGCGAGAAGCGTGCGCGTGCGGCCGAGGCTCGGATGCAGGCGCTGAAAAAGTCGTAGCTATGTCGAGTAGGGCGCTATGCCGTCCCTGTCCGCGCAGCGTCGAGCTGCACGGCACCCACCGCCGCGGTCTCCGAGAGGCGGCCGGACGCGGCGTTGAGCTGGTTGAGCAGCAAAAGGCTCTCGAAGCGGTTGGGTTCCGCGGGGATCTTGAAGAGCTTCGCGACGTCGTCGATCGGGAGCGGCGCAAGGCCCGCGGCCTCGCGCGAGGCATTCTCGGCCTTGCGGCGGGCCACATAGGCCTCGGCACGGCCCTTTTCGCGCGCGACCTGGCGCGCCTGGTAGCCGACGTTGCCCGCCTCCGCCGCATACGCCTCGAGCGTGTCGAGCGTGGTCTCGACGCTGGACACAAGCACGGGCTCCAGCGCAAGGTTCAGGTCGAGGTAGCTCGGGGGCACGGGCTCGTCCGAGGGTGCGTGCAGGCGCTCTTTGCTCGTCTCGGGCACGAGGCGCTCAGGCTGAGGCGCCTCGGTCGTGAGCATCGTGAGGAAGGCGTTGAGGAGCGCCGTGTTGTGCAGCTCCACGGGGATCTCCTCGAGGATGTTGGAGAAGGTCAGGCGGTGCTCAATCAGGCTCTGCACAGTCATCTTGCCCTTGCGGTACGCGTCCACGAACGGCGCCGAGAGGCGGAACGCACGCACCACCGTGTTACCCTGCGCGAGCTGCGCCAGGTCGTGCACGAGGAGCACTGCCTTGCCGCGGCCCTGGTTGCCCTCGCGCTCCATCAGCAGCGAGAGCGTGTTCAACCCATCGATCACGGCCGAGTTCAGGAACGGGCCCAGGAAGCAGCCCTGGTACAGCCCGACGGCATTTTGGTCCGCGCTCACCTGGCGCAGCAGCTTGAGCATCTCGCCCATGTACTGCATCGCGCTCTTGGAGCTGCGCTCCTCCTCGTCGCTGCGCTCGCGCACACTCGGCAGACCGAACGCGTTCGAGACCTCGAGCGTGCCGCCGAAGTCGACGCCGAGCAGCGCGCCCCACGCGTTCGCGCCGTTGCTCGCGTGGTTGTCCTTGCAGTGCTTGATGATCTTCATCAGGACCATGCCGTCGAGGTGCACCTCGGCGATCTCCTCCGAGTCGAGCTTCATCGCCTCGCGGTCAAGCTCGTGAAGCGCAGCACGCTCCTCCTCGGTCATCTCGGTGGCCACCTCCTCCGGGCGCGCCACGGCCGCCAGACTCTCCATGCGGCTCATCCTGGCAAGAAGGAAACGAGGGAAAAGTCACGTGCGATCCCCCACGATGAGCGGCGAGGGAGTCGACGCGACGCTGACGCGCCTCGGCATGGGGCCGTACCAGTGGCGCCTGCTCGTGCTTAGTGGGCTCGGGTGGGCTGCCGACAACGTAGGTTGATCGCTCACACAGATGTGGATCCAGGGCATCGCGATCACCCTGCCCCGCCTCCAGTACGAGTGGAGCATCGCCGACCGCTGGATCGGCGTCGCGACCTCGGCGCTGTTCGCGGGCATGACGCTCGGCAGCATCGCGTGGGGGTCATGCGCAGACCTGTACGGGCGCCGCTTTGTGTTCCTGCGCACGCTGGCCGTGACCGCAGTGCTCGGCGCGGCGCTCAGCTTCGCGCCCTCCTTCGCGCTGGTGTGTGCGCTCTGCTTCGGCGTGGGCACGGGCGTCGGCGGCAGCATGCCCACCGACGGCACCCTGTTCCTCGAGTCCATCCCAAAGACAAAGCACTTCTGGCTCACTGCGCTCTCCGTCTTTTTCTCGCTCGGGTCCGTGGTGTGTGCCTTGATCGCTCTCGTGTTCCTCCCGGGCAACAGCTGTACACACACGAAGCCGTGTCGCCCTGGAAGTGCCAACAGCGGGTGGCGCAACGTGATCCTTGCGCTCGCAGGCATCGTACGTCGCGACACTTACACAGACCGCCGCCTTTGCCTTTGCGCGGCTCCTGCCCGCGTCCGTACACGAGAGCCCCACGTACCTCGTCGCCACCGACCAGCTCGACGACGCATGCTCGGCGATCGAGGGCATCTCGACGGCGAATGGCGAAGACAGCGAGCTGTATACTGAGGATATGCGCGCGGCGCATGGCCGTTCGCCGTCTGCGCAGGACGACGCGCAGGAGCAGGACGCGATGCTCGGCGCAGGCGCCGAGGCGCACCCCGACGAGGCATCCACGCGCTGGTCTGCCATCCTGGCGCGGTACGTGCCTGCGGCGGTGGCCGAGCGCCTGCACGACCTGGGCCAGCGCGCTGCACCGCTCTTCCGCGCGCCGCACCGCCGCGCTGTGGTGCTGACATGGCTGCTGTGGGCGCTCATCTCGCTTGCGTTCACCATGTTCAACGCATTCTACCCCATGTACCTGCAGCGCAAGCTCGGTGAGCATCAGGCGCCCGAGGCGGGGAGCAGCGAGACCAAGGCGCTGTACGACTACCTGTGGTACGCCGTGAGCAGCGTGCCGGGCAGCCTGCTCGGTGCGGCGTTGATCGAGTCGCCGCTCGGCCGCGCCAAGTCGCTCGCGCTCGCGCTGCTCGCGACCGCTGGCGCGCAGCTGCTGTTCCTCGCGGCCGAGGACGCGGCAAGCGTCGAGTTCTCTGGCATGGGCGTGTCGCTCGCCGCGACGACCGCGTACGCGATCTTGTACGGATACACGCCGAACGTCTTCCCTACGTCGATCCGCGGCACGGCATGTGCGATCGCCAGTGCACTCGGGCGCATCACCGGCATCGCTGCGCCGCTGCTCGCGGGCGCCCTGCTCCAGGTGCGCGTGGAGCTCGCGGTGATGACAAGTGTGGCCCTATTTGCGCTGTGCGCATGCACGGCGCTGCTACTACCTAGTGGGACGCGCGCGGCGGTACAACTGTAGATAATTAATCACGCTTGGGCAGCTCGCGCGTGGGGACCGCGGTCGTAGGCAGCTCGCTGAAGCGCCGGCTCGTCGGCACCGGGTCGTACCAGCGGCCGTCGCGCATCGCGCTCTGCTTCTCGTTCCCGTTCCAATACAGCAAGACCTGCGCGGCGATCACCGCATTGAACACGGTCGCGAGCGCAAATCCCCAGAAGAGCAGGTGGTCGTTTGTCTCGGTGAGCGTCGTAAACACGCGCGCAAGTGTGCCCATCAGCTGCGCAAAGACGACAAGCACGCTGAGCTGGCCGGTGGCCTTGTCGCGGTGCAGCTCGAGGATCTGCGGCACCTTGGACGCAAGCGACACGGGAATCGTGAATGCCTGCAGCGTCTTGAGCAGCGGCGGGGGCACGGCCGTCTCGGAGGCGAGCGCAAGCGAGCACAGCACCATGATCGTCGCCGCGACGGCGACGTACAGCGCGTTCGTGGAGATGCCGCGCGCACGGCAGAACGTCGTGACGCGGCGCGAATACGAGTCCATCGGCGAGTACGCGATAATCAGCAGTGTGATGATCATGTCTGGGTCAGTGCGGCACGTACTCTGCACCGTCAAGCTGGCGTTCTCGCCGTAGGTGCTAAACGGGATGCGCAGGCGGATCGCGTACGCGAGGCTGATTGTGTACGCAACGACCTCGAGGATGTACATCGCAAGGCTGATTCCCGTCGCACTGCGCGCGTGCACGATCTTGTAGATCTGCGGGAACTTGATGATGCTGCCGAAGATGACGATGCCGAGACCGAGGCCCTTGCTCAGGCCGAGGCGCAGGCACGGCACGTCCGTCCAGTTGACATCCCACACGAGCGACGTGAAGCATTGCTGCGTGAGTGGCGCCGACGTACCTCGCCGAGGAGATACCGCGCCGGGTCCAGCAGGAACCACGGCAGCGACCGCGTGAGGCTCTGCAGCGCGGACTGCATGAGTGGAGGCGGAACGAGCCGTGGCCCGCCCGCACTCCACCATGCAGCACCTGCAAGCCCAGATCACGCAAGCCTCCGCGGCGCACCCCAAGCCGGACGCGCGCCTCGTGTACGGCACGGCCGGATTCCGTACGAAGTACGTTTCCTCACTCACACAGGGCAACGCTGCTCGAGAGCACCTGCTTCCGCATCGGGCTCATCGGCGCGCTCCGCAGCATGTCGCTCGGCGGCCAGGTCGTCGGTCTGATGGTCACCGCGTCGCACAACCCGGAGGCCGACAACGGCGTAAAGATGGTCGACCCGCACGGCGAGATGCTTGAGGCTGCGTGGGAGCCCGTGTGCACCAAGCTCGCGAACGCGAGCACCCCAGACGAGCTCCTGGCCGAGCTCGACGCGATCGTCCAGCAGTTCCACATCTCGCTCGACGTGCGCCCACGCGTCGTGTACGGCTGGGACACGCGCCCGTCGTCGCCCTCGCTCGTGGGCGCCATCGTCGACGGTCTCCAGGTGTTCAGCACGGACACGATCGAGGGCGGGCTGCTCACCACGCCGCAGCTGCACTACCTCGTGCTTGCGCTAAACACTGCGGGCACTGCCGAGTCGTACGGCGAGCCGAGCGAGGCCGGATACTACGACAAGCTCGCGAAGGCGTTCCTCGCCGCGACCGACGGCCTGCCGGCGCCGCCGCCGCTCGTCGTGGACTGCGCGAACGGCGTGGGCTCCAAGGCGCTCGAGGGCCTTACCAAGTATGTGCCGAACGTGCGCCTGCCGCTGATCCTGCTGCGCACCGACACCGCCGCGCAGGGCCAGCTGAACAACGGGTGCGGCGCCGACTTTGTCAAGACGCAGCAGCGCCTGCCGAACGGCTACGCGGAGGAGGGCCAGGTGAAGCAGAACGAGCTGCTGTGCTCGTTTGACGGCGACGCGGACCGTATCGTGTTCTACTACCTGAACGGCCCCGCGAGCGACGCCAAGAGCTTCCACCTGCTCGACGGCGACAAGATCGCGAGTCTTGCTGCCGACTACCTCTCTGAGCTGGTCAAGAAGGCGGGTCTCAACATCAAGCTCGGGTGTGTGCAGACTGCGTACGCGAACGGCGCCTCGACGCAGTACCTCGAGCAGCGTGTGCCCGTGTCGTGCACGCCGACGGGCGTGAAGCACCTCCACCACGAGGCGGCCAAGTACGAGATCGGCGTGTACTTTGAGGCGAACGGGCACGGGACGGTGCTCTTCTCGCCGGAGGCGCACAAGGCGCTCAGCAGCGCGCAGCCGTCGAGTGATGAGGCGAAAGATGCGCTGATGCGCCTCAAGAACATGGCCGAGCTCATCAACCAGACCGTCGGCGACGCTGTGTCGGACATGCTTATGGTCCTTGCGATCCTCGCGGCGCGGCGCTGGGGCCCCGAGCAGTGGAACGCGGCGTACACGGACCTCCCGAACAAGCTGCTCAAGGTGCAGGTGCCCGACCGCACGGTGTTCAAGACGACCGACGCGGAGCGCCGGCTGACCTCCCCGGCCGGGCTGCAGGACAAGATCAACGAGCTCGTTGCGCAGGTCCCGCAGGGCCGCTCGTTTGTGCGTCCGAGCGGCACCGAGGACTGCGTGCGTGTCTACGCCGAGGCTGCGACGCCGGAGGACACCGAGAAGCTCGCCAAGGGCGTTGCGGAGCTCGTGGAAAAGGCATAGGTACCTAGATTACACGACGTTTCGTATCCTCACTATCCACTCCCGATGGCGAACGCCACCGACGGGCCGCCATCGTTGTACTGCATCTTGGAGATATAGTTGCGCCCCGAGAGATCGTTGAACACGAGCTTCGCGTAGATATTCGCGCCCAGGTACGGCAGCAGGTCGAGCCGGTCCTTGAACGCCGGGAAGTACTCGGGCACCTTGAGTGCACGCACGTCGCGTGCCTGGCTCGGGTTCGGCTCGCCGACGAGCTGCGCGGACTCGGTCTGCTCGTTGATCATGTACGCAGTCAGCGCATGGAGCAGCTCCGGCACGAGCCCCTTGAAGCGCGTCATGCTCCCCGTCACCACCACGTTCTCCCAGAGCATCATGCGCCGCTCCAGAGGCTGCACACGCGCCGCAGCCATGATGATCGCGTCCGGGACCGACACGCAGATCGGCTCGCCGCCGATCTGGCGCGCATGCAGCGCCTGGCCCACGGCGGGCGGCGCAGGGACATCGAGCTTGACGCGCTCCAGGAGCTGTGGGTGCAGCAGCGGCTCGTGGAACCGCGCACGCACGCGGCCGATGGGCACCTGGACGCCGCGGAACTCGACGTGGATGATATCGTCGGACGTGGCGGCCTGCGCCGCCCCCTTGCGCTGGCTGACCACGTCGTGCTCGCGGCCCTCGACGAGCGCCGCCGCGACGTCGAACGCGGCGTCGTCCGCCTCCGGCTCATTCGTGCCGGGCAGCTTGGACGCGACCTCGATGCGCACATGCCCCTCGGCGACCAGCACCTGCGCGAGGGCATACGCGAGGCCGCTCAGCGTCAGATCGGGCTGCACCAGCGCCTCGAGCGCGCGCGACGCTGCGGCGTCTTGCGTGAGGAGGTAGGCGAGCCACCACGTGCAGTGCACGGTGCCGAGCTTGCTGAGCACCGCGGTCGTGGGGAGCACGGCACAGTCGCTCACGGCCACGACGCTGGTCTCCTCGGCGCCGACGTCGACGACGAGTGCGTTGAGCACGCCGGCGGCGTAGGCGGTGAGCAGCGGCACCTCGCTGATCGAGAGCGCGGGCGTGTTCAGCTGCTCGAAGAAGATCTGCGCGGTGCGCTCGGCGGCCTCGCGCGGGAGCGGCATCGGGAGGCCGACCATGGTGAAGAAGGTGTTGTGCGCGGGATGCACCTGCAGCTGAGCGAGGACGTGGTTCCTGCGTGAGGAGGCGGCACGTACCAGAGGGCCTTCATCGCGTCCCAGTCCTCGATGCGCCCGTCCTCGATGGGGGACTTGATCACGAGCTGCTCGCCCTGCGCCTCGGCGTCCGTGAGCTGGGCGCCGACGAGGTAGGTGCCGTCCGTGCGTCGCCCGACGCGCGCGGGTACAATCTGGGTCAGAGTCAGCACACGTACCACATCCGGCACCGCAAACGGATCGTGGATGCCGACACCCGCAAACACGCCCTGGGCGTCGTGCACGATCAGCAGCGTGCTGGCTTCGCGCGTCATGGTGGCAGTCGAGTCACGTGCGAATGCCTTGGCTCCGACGTCGATGGCGGAAGAAGCGGACGGGCGCATTGTGATTCCCGGCCCGCGCGGCCCCGAGCAGGGGATCACGGTGCTGATTGACAACTACGACAGCTTCACGTTCAATGTCGCGCAGTACCTCGTCGAGCGTGGCGCGAACGTCGTCATTTTCCGCAACGATAAGGTGACGCTCGACACGATCGACGCACTGCACCCCGTGAATCTGGTCATCAGCCCAGGCCCGGGGCACCCGCTGCACGACGCGGGCATCTCGATCGCGGCCATCCAGCACTACATCGGCAAGATTCCTGTGCTCGGCATCTGCATGGGGCTCCAGTGCATGGTCGCGGCCTACGGCGGAATCGTCGAGTACGCCGGCGAGATCTTCCACGGGAAAATTTCCGAGATTACGCACGACCAAAAGGGCCTGTTCCGAGGCCTGCGCACGCCGCTACTTGGCACGCGCTACCACAGCCTCGCGGCGCGGATCGCCGCGCTGCCCGAGTGCTTCGAGGCCACCTCGCACGTCGGTAGCGGCGTGATTATGGGCATTCGGCACAAGCAGTACACGATGGAGGCCGTGCAGTACCACCCCGAGAGCGTCATCAGCGAGAGTGGCAAGGACATGCTCGGCAACTTCCTGTCGTGGCGCGGCGGGAGCTGGGCCGAGAACGCCGCGGCCGGCGTCGCGGAGCCTGCCGCGAAGAAGGAGACGATCCTCGAGCGCATCTACCGCCAGCGCAAGCTCGACGTCGCCGCTGCGCGCGCGCTGCCCGGCCGCTCGCTCGCGGACCTCGAGGCGTCGCTCGCGCTGCACCTCGCGCCCGCCCCGATCGACTTCCCCACGCGGCTGGTGCGCGGCGACGGCGTAGGCGTCATGGCCGAAATGAAGCGCGCGAGCCCGAGCAAGGGCCCCATTGATATCCACGCGCATGCAGGCGCCCAGGCGCTCGCGTACGCGCGCAGCGGCGCGCACGTCATCAGCGTACTGACCGAGCCGACGTGGTTCAAGGGCTCGCTCGAGGACCTTGCGCTCGCGCGGCAGGCGGTCGCGCGGCTTGCGGACCGCCCGGCGATCCTGCGCAAGGACTTCGTCGTGGACGTATACCAGATTGCCGAGGCGCGCCTCGCCGGCGCCGACACCGTCCTCCTCATCGTCGCAATGCTCGATGAGGCGACGCTCAAGACCCTGTACGACTATGCCCTGCACCTCGGCATGCACCCGCTCGTCGAGGTTAACAACGCCGAGGAGATGGAGCGCGCGCTGCGTTTGCGTCCGCGTGTGATCGGCGTCAACAACCGCAACCTGCACACCTTCGACGTGGACATGTCGACCACGTCGCAGCTCGCCAAGGCCGCAATCGAGCAGGGCACGATCCTCGCGGCGCTCAGTGGGATCCAGGGGCGTAAGGACGTCGAGGAGTACGAGGCGCAGGGCGTGCACGCCGTGCTCGTCGGCGAGGCGCTCATGCGTGCGCCGGACAAGCGCGCGTTCATCGCCGAGCTCCAGGGACGCACGCCTGCGCCGGAGCCGGCGCCGCCGCGCCTCGTCAAGGTGTGTGGCCTCAAAACGCCCGAGGCGGCCGTGGCCGCGGCCGAGGCGGGCGCATCGCTCCTCGGCATGATCCTCGCGCGCGGCACACGCCGCTCGGTGACGCACGAGCAGGCGGCGTCGATCGTGCGGGCGGTGCGTGCGCGTGCGCCGCGCGGCGTGCCGCCGGCGCCGCCAGCGGGCGCTGCGGGGCCCGGCGAATGGTTCGCGTGGCACGCGGCGCGCCTCGCCGCGGCTGCTGCGCACCGCCCGCTGCTTGTCGGTGTGTTCCGTGAGCAGAGTGTGCAGGAGATCGCCGAGACTGCCACGGCGCTCGAGCTGGACGCCGTGCAGATCCACGGGCGCCTCGAGCCGATCGACTGGGCGCGTTTCCTGCCGGGGGTGTTTGTGCTGCGCGCCTTTTCGGTGCCGAGCGACCTGACGCACTGGGAGCCCCGTGTGCATGCGGCGCTCGACCAGGCGATGCAGCCGAACTACCACCACCTCGTCATCCTCGATGCCGCCGGCAAGGCGGGCGAGGGCGACGGCGGCAGTGGGCAGACGTTTTCGTGGGACGTGGCGCAGACGCTCGGCGCCTACGATGCGGTGTCGAAGCTGGTCAAGACGACGGGCGCGCGTCCGACGCCGTTCCTGATCGCGGGCGGGATCACTCCGGAGAATGTACAGCAGGCCCTGCGCGAGTCGCAGGCGATCGGTGCCGATACCAGCTCGGGCGTCGAGACGGACGGCGAAAAGGATGTGGACCGCATCCGCGCGTACGTCGAGCGCGCGCTTGCATCGACATAGAGGACAATGTGCATGGTGGATAGCGGAGCGGTGGGCGCGGAGCCGCGCCCACGGGGCGGACGGCGCTGCGGCGCGGGACGGCGCGGTGTCTGCCGGGTGCCAAAGCCTATTCCTCGATGATACAGCTATGCCTCTGCGCCTGCGCCGAGCACACGCACGGTGCGGTCCATGCCCGCGACGAGCAGCGCGCCATCGACCGGAGACCACTGCGCGCTGGTCTCCTGCGCGCTATTTTGATCCAACGTGTACACCAGGTTGAGCGCCTTGCCGCCAAACACACGCACATCGTCCCCGACGACGGCGAGGAGCTGCGCGGTGGGATCGAAGCGCACCTGGGCCACTTGGTAGTTCTCCGGGAGCTCGACGGTGCGCGCGACGTCGAGCTTGCGCAGATCCCAAATCTTGACCTCGTTCGAGGCGCGCGACGCCGCCGCGAGCAGGTAGCCGTTCTGCGAGAAGCTGAGTGTGTGCACAGCACCGGCGTGCCCACGGAACACGGCGCTCTGCTTGCCCTGCTTCACGTCCCAGACGCGGATGGCGCCCTCGGCCGTGCCAGTCGCCGCAAGCTGCCCGTCGGGGTGGAAGGCGAACGACTCGTAGACGAACCCGCCGTCGTCCTCGTCGTCCGGTGCGCCAATGTGCAGCAGGCGCTCGCCCGAGTCGAGCGCGTGCAGCGCCCACGACCGATCGCGGCTTGCGCTGCCCACGAGCAGGTCCGTCGGGTGGACATCGACGCCGACGACCTCGTCCGCGTACCCCTTGAGCGTGTGCGCAAGCGCATATGCGCCGTTGTCCTTGGCCGTGTAGACCCGGAGCGTCTTGTCGGCGCTCGCACTGACGGCGTACGGCGGCGCAGGGGCCGCGCGCGCCTCGTCGCCCACCGCGGGATTCGCACGCGCGGCAAACGCGACGGCGGTGATGGGCTTCGTGTGCCCCTTGAACGTGGACAGCACCTTTTGCGACGCACGGTCGAGCACGAGCACGGCCTTGTCCTTGCCGCCCGTGAGCAACAGGCTGCCGTTGCCGCTGACGTCGAGCGCCGTGATGCCGGGCGCACTCGCGCCGTGCAGCGATGAGATCGCCGTCTGCTCGGCGAGGCTGGGCGCCGAGGCCGGCGTCGTGTAGCCCTCGGGCGCCCCGCGCTTGATCCGCGCTCGCCGCTCGCTCGAGAGCGCAGAGGCCGTGTCGTCGATGGCAGAGAGGACCGCCGGCGGGAGCGCTGCGCTGGGCTCCGCAGGGGGCATGTCGACGTCGTCGCTCGGGGCCGAGACGCCGATCGAGGCGTGGACGTTGGCGAGCGCGCTGTGTGAGACTGAGATACGTACTCGCGCGCCTCGTTGCGCTCCTTGAGCAGCCGTGCGATCACGCGCGTGCTCGCGTCGTTCGTATACAGCGCGTGCGCCAGGTCCTGGCGCACGCTGTCGTACTGCTTCTTGAGCGCGAGCGTCTCGAAGACCATCGCGTCGTACTCGTTTTGGAGCGCAGTCAGGAGCGACGGCACGGACGTATGCGTGGGTGGCCGCGGGAACGCGGTGTGCGGCGCTGCGTCAGCTTGACACGTACACGTCTTGACCGCAACGAGATCGTCGAGGCCGAGCTCCTCCCCGGTGATCGGGTCCTTGCCGTTCTCGTCAATGTACCGCTCGATCAGGCGCTTCTCATAGAGCAGCCCGCTCTTTTTCGACACCACGGGCTCTTTCGGCGCCTCGCCGGAGACTGGGTCAGACGCGCGACGCACTTGCGCAGAACATGGTGGACCGACGCTGCGACGACGAGAAGATCACGTGCATCGCTATCGGGACCTACGGAATTACTGCACCTTGCGCTGGGCCTGGCGCCGCTTGGGGTCGTTCGGCGTGCCCTTGCGCCCGCGCAGGCCCGAGTAGTAGCCGGGCCCGTCGTAGTTGATGAGCGCGACGGGGCGGTTGAGCG
This sequence comes from Malassezia obtusa, assembly GCA_029542945.1. NCBI lineage: Eukaryota > Fungi > Basidiomycota > Malasseziomycetes > Malasseziales > Malasseziaceae > Malassezia > Malassezia obtusa. Next base: position 1,306,170 of record CP119935.1, on the reverse strand, counting down.
TCGGCCACCCCACGTAGAGCACGCCGTGCTGCCAGATGTACACGAGCGACAGGATCGCCAGCGCCGCCCACACGACGGGGAAGAGGGGGAAGACGCTCTCCACCTTGTACGGCCGCACGGGCTCTGCGTCCAGCAGGAACGAGGACGCGATGAAGAAGAGCGAGAGCACAAACAGCCACGGCATCAGGCGCACCAGCCACGGCCGCTCGTCCTCGATCGGGGTCTGCGCCGCAGGGATCCACGCGCCGGTGAACAGGTCGTACGCGTCCTGGCGCGAGCCGTCGAAGAAGTTGTTCTTCACGTAGCGCGTGAGCGAGTTCAGGCCGTCCTGCAGCGCGCCCTCCACGGAGCGCTTGCCGGTGCGCGTAAAGTCGGTCTTGAGCGCACCGGTGCCCGAGTACGCCTTGCTGATCACGTCCGCGTGGTCCGCCCAGACGTTGCGGAAGAGGTGCAGGAACTTGGGGTGGTCCTCGACCTTGTCGGTCATGCCGATCACGCCGACGCTGCGCAGCTGGTCGTTGAGCACGAGGCGCGCCAGCGTGCTCTGCACGACGTTCGTGCGGTCGAGGCAGTCCATGCAGTTCGTGCGCACAACCGACTTCTGCAGCTGCAGACGCGGCGCACCGTTCGTGTCCAGCGAGAAGTAGTCGTGGGGGTTGAGGCCCTCGCGCTCCAGCTGCTCGATCAAAAGCCGCACGTTGTCAAACTTCATGCCCTTGCACGCGTGGTGGAAGTCGAAGTAGGTGTACTGCACCAGAGGGTTGCCGAGCTCCTGGACGGTGCGCTCGTACGCCTCCTTGACCGGCTTCTCGTAGCCGCTCTGGTTCACGAGGTTCACCAGGTAGTTCTTCCCGTAGTGGGCAACCTGCTCGTCAAAGTGCTTCTTCGCACAGACCAGCGAGCGCGGGTCGTCGGGGATCAGCAGGTCCGGCTTGTAACGCAGGTTGTTGATCTCCGCCCAGACCACGGGCACCGAGCCGCGCGTCTGCACAAAGCTCATGCGCGCCTTGCCCTCGATGTCCTCCATCTCGGTCTGTGCCGAGCCCGTGGGGGGGTCGATCAGCACAAACTGCTCGGTCTCGTTAAAGTTGCTCACGTGGCCACGCTCGTCGATGCCGCGCGAGAAGTAGCGCGTGCCCGCGCGGTAGCGCGAGCGGCGCGCGATGAGGCCCAGCACGAAGGCGCGCTCGTGGATCGAGGCGACCTTCACCTCCAGGAAGCCGAACATGACCGGCAGAATGAACGCCGAGAGGTCCTCGGGGTGGCGCATGAGCGGCTCCTGCAGGTGGTAGTTCCAGAAGAAGCGCTCATCCGCGCGCTTCCACATCGGGACGTGCTCGCCACCCATGCCCGCGCCCGTCTTCACCTGGCGCTGCAGGCTGCTCGTCACGTCGAACTCGTACGAGAAGTAGAGGGGACCCGAGTACAGCGACTCCTTGATCAGGCCCAGGAGACGCTTCTCGATTGGATGCCGCAGCAGCGTCGGGTTCGCCTCGTTCTTCAGCGGCAGCATGCGGAAGTCCGTGGCGAGGTAGATGTTCGAGCCGAGGATGTGTGCGACCTTCTTGCGGTTCGTCACCACGATCAGGAAGTCGGTCGTGTGCAGCTTCGCGATACCCAGGATACCGTGCACGATAAACTGCTTGTCGTGCTGCGGAACGTCACCACTGGAGAGTGCGGCTGTGTCAGCGGTCGACGTACGCTGCAGCGATAGGGCATTGAGCTTGCGGTCAATGACCAGCTTCTGCAGCGGACGCTGCGCATCCCCGCAGCCGCTCGGCACAAACGTATACGTGTCTGGGTCAGCCAGATGGCAGCGTACTAGGCGACACGTAGCTGCGTAAGTCTGCGCACACGTACCAGGTGAATCCCGCCCAGAGCGACATGGTCGTCCACTGGCAGGGACGCATCGCACCGTGCCCAAGGTCTGCCCACGTGATCACAAGGCACGGGGCAGCGGACAGACCATGTGGAGGGAGGGGTGCAGGGGACAGCGCCTACGGCGGGATCACGGCGTCTACTCGACCTGCGCGGGCCACCCCGCGAGCTGGCGGATGGCCTCGACATTCTGCGCACCACGCACATGCTCCGAGTCAATCGCAGCGACCACCGCCTTCGCGACCGTGTCGACATGGAGCGGCGGCGTCGTCAGCGCGCCCGACAGCGGGTGCAGCGCCTGCGGCACGACGCGGCTCGCAAGCACGTCGGCCGGCGACGGGATCGGCAGCTTCCAGCGGCGGTGCAGGCGGTGCACGTAGTTGGAGGCGTCGAGCAGCGTTGCGGGCAGGGTCGTCCACGGGCGGTTGTGCGGGTGGTACATGAGCCCTGCATGTCAGTGGAGGCGACGCACCTGGACGCATAAAGACGGCGCGCAGCGTCGGCGGGAACTCCTGCTCGGCAATCGTGGCGATCGCGACTTCCGCCTCGCGCTTCGTCGAGATATAGCGCGGAGAAATGAGCGGGCGCATGATATCCTCAGCGGACATGTACACGAACGGCACCTCGTTGCGGTGTGCATCACGCTGTGCCTCGGCGAACGTCGTGGCCACGGTAATGGCCGCATCACGGTTCATCTTTTCGTAGGTCAGCGCATCCTCATCGAGCGGGTTGCCCTTGCCGCCGACGCCCCAGCCCTTGGCGAGGCCCTGAAGGACGCCCGAGAGAGAGCCCTCGGTGCCCTTGTACTTGGACTCCATCAGGATACCGATCGTGTGCACAGCCGCCGTACACGACGCAGCCAGCTCCTGGTACTGTGACGGATGCAGTGCATCGGCCTTGTGCCAGTGCATCTTCTCCGATTCGGTCCACGCGGGCGCATGGCCCTTGGGCGTGCGGAACGGACGTCCACTGCCGCTGCGTCAGCATGCGCCACGCACCTGATGCTCAGCACTTCCCATCCACGCGATAGCGCCTGGTGACACACGGCCGAGCCTGATGAGCGCGCCACGTACCGACAAACCCGTTGCCTCCGACGACCAGCAGACGTTGCGCCATGGTCGTTCGATCAGCCCGATCGGCGCGGCCCGATGACCCGCAACCTCAGGGACGCGCCCGATCGCGCGGACGTGCCCCGTCCTCCCCACAATGGCGTCCGGGCCGGACACGGCGGGCGCCCCACGCACGCTGGAAGTGCCGCGCGAGATGATCCGCGAGACGCGACTGCCTCCAGGCGTGGACGTCGCGCGGCCGCTGATCCCGCCGCTGCGCACGCCCACGAAGGCCGAGAACGACGCGGTGTACGCACGGACCGGGTACAATCTGTCGAGTGACACGGTCACGCTGCCGACCGAGGCGATGCGCACGGCAATGGCACAGGCCGTGTGCACCGACGAAGTGCACGAGGACCACCCCCCCACGATCGCGTTCCAGGAGCTGATCGCGCAGCTCACCGGAAAAGAGGCGGCGCTCTTCTTGCCGACCGGCACGCTGTCGAACCAGCTCGCGCTCCATGCGCACCTGATGCGCGCGGGCGGTCCCGCAAGCGTGCTCTGCGACCACCGCGCACACGTGTACCGGAACGAGACGGGCGGCATCGCGTACCACTCGCGCGGCGCGACGCAGCCGGTCGTGCCGAGCAATGCGCACCACCTCACGCTCGAGGACATCGAGGCCCACGCAGAGCTCCGCGACGACCAGCACCATGCGCCGACGCGCGTCCTTTCACTGGAGAACACGCTTGGGGGCACCGTGTTTCCTCAGGAAGAGATGGTGCGGATCGGCGCATGGGCGCGTGCGCATGCGCTGTCGATGCACCTGGACGGCGCGCGGTTGTGGAACGCGGCGGCGGAGACGGGGCGGCCGCTGCACGAGCTGTGTGCCCCGTTCGATACGGTGAGCCTGTGCCTGAGCAAGGGCCTCGGCGCGCCGGTTGGCTCGGTGCTTGTGGGCCCCGCGGTGCTGATCCGGCGCGTGCGTACGCTGCGCAAGCTGTTCGGCAGCGGCATGCGCCAGGCAGGCGTACTGACGGCCGCAGCGCATGTCTCGGTGCACGATACGTTCCCGCGGCTGCGTGCGACGCACGACATGGCGCGCCGGTGTGCGAGGATGCTCGCCGAGCGCGGTATTCCCCTCACACTCCCGTGCGAGACGAACATGGTGTGGTTCGACGCGGCGGCCGCGGGCTACGACCCCGCCGAGCTCGTGCAGCGCGCCGCGGCGCTCGACCCGCCCATAACCCTGTCGGGCCCGCGCCTCGTGTTCCACTACCAGCTGCGCGAGGACGTCGTCGAGCGCCTCGCGGCGGTCCTGGACGCGATGCGCGCGGCGCGCGGCGCAGCGCCGTAGCGATATGCAATGCACAGAGGGCGCTTGAGGACCTACCTACCTCGCCTCGGGCGCGTCGGGCATCTCGACGTCCTCGGCAGCGCCCTCGCGGCGGTCTACGTCCGGCACGCCGGTCGGTGCCTTTTCGTCGGTATCCGGCGCCGACTGGATCGCGTCCGCGGTGTCCTGCTGCTCCTGGCGGCCGCTCGACTCGTCGTGGCCGTGCATGGAGATCTTGGCATAGGGCTTCGACGGCTCGCGGTCGAGAAGCATCATGATGCCGCCGCCGCCGCCGGTGACCGAGTGGTGCAGCTGGCGCGCCTGCGCCGGCTCCGGGTTGCGTGCCGCGCTGCCGGCCGCGTCGTCGGTGCGCGCGGGCGGCGTGAGGAGCGGCAGCGCGCCGACGGCCGCGGTGCCCTGCCAGACCTCGGCGCGGCTGCCGAGGATCGGGCGCACGGGCTGGAAGCGCGAGGCGGCGGGGAACGCGACGTACTTGAGCTGGTACGGCGTCACGCGCGAGCAGTTCTTGAGGCGCTCGTGGCTCGGCTCGGGGCGCTTCGGCGGCGCCTTGTCCTTTGGCGCGTCGGGCGCGTCGCCCTTGGGCTTCTCGTCCTTGTGCTCGTCCTGCTCCATGGCCTCGCCCTCCTGCGCCGCCTTCTTCTTCTCCTTCGTGCGCTGCCGCGCCTGCGACTTGGCGGTGGTGGAGAGCACCGCGGTCTCGACCTTTTCGCGCTTCTTCTCGCTGGGGACCTCCACCGGCGGGGGGTACGCAAACAGGCTCGGGCGCGCGCGGCTCACGAGCTCCACGTCCGGCAGCTCGAGCGCGCGCGTGAGGCCGATGATCGCCGTGGGCGTGAACGCGAGCGCGGCAAAGTGCGCCATCGGGAACCAGTACCAGTACTGCGTGAAGAGCGCCATGCCGACGATCGCCGGTGTGTTGATGCTCCCGCCGCGGCCCTGCAGGCTGATCGTCGCGTTGCGGCCGCCCGCGTCGATGAGGCCCTGCGCGAGCGTCGCGCCAAACTTGGCCATCGCCTCCTCGTGCTTTTCGGTGAGCATCTGCTCAAACGTCTTGCGCACGCTCGACACGCGGGGATTCAGCACGTCGTTCTGCTGGATGAGGATCATCGCCAGCGCCATACACGCGCCCTGGCGCACAAAGTCCACCGCGTCCTTGGTCATCGGCTCGAGCAGGTCGAGCGCCGCGTCGAGGCCCGTGCCGGCGCACGCAATGCCGAGCGCCATCGCGGAGCCGTAGCGCACATGAGGATTGTAGCTCTCGCTCAGGAGCTGCACCATCGCCGGCAGGTGCTGCGGCGTGCGGAAGAGCAGAAACCCGAGCGCAGTCACCGCCGCACGGCGCACGTCGTCGCTGCCGTCCGACACGGCCATGTGCAGCAGGCGGCTGATCGACGGGTTGTTGCCCGTGCCTGCGTACGCCAGCGCAATCGCATACACACCGCCATAGCGCATCGTCGCGTCTTTGTGCGCAATCAGCGCCTCGATCGTCGCGTCCGCCTGCGCCTCGCGCCCGTAGTTCAGCAGCGCGAGGCCGATCGCCAGGCCGCGGATGATCTTTTCGTGCTGCGTCTCCTGCGCATACTGCAGCATCTCCTCAGTGGCGTGCGGCGCACCCGTGCCGAGGTACACGAGGCCCATCGCATACCCCGCAGCCTCGCCCGCGACCGCCGAGTCAGAGAAGAGCACGTTGCGCAGCTCCTCGTACACGGCCTCGTTCTCGGTCGCCATCCCCGCCGCGCCCAGGCCGAGCGCCGCGCCGTGCTGCACGACCTCGGCACTGTTGCTGCGCAGAGTGCTCATCAGCGTCTCCAGAATCCCTGCACCATGGTTGGCGTGGATTAGCCCGAGGGCAAACAGACTCCCGCCCTCAGAGTAGACGCTCGACGAGGGGCCGTCCGAGGGGAGGTACGGACGCAGGATGTCCATGCCCTCTTTCAGGTTGCCCTTGTGCAGCACACCCAGCGCGGCCGTCGCCGTAAACTTGCTCCAGTTCGACGCCTTCGCGAGCCACTCGAGGTTCTCGCGCAGGAACTGGTCGCTCGCCGTGCCCGCGTTCATAAACGCGTTCGAAAGACTCACGGCAGAGTGGTACGCACTGTAGTGCGCGTCAAGCGCGTCCTTCGAGGCCTTGAGGATCGCCAGGTCCGCATGGTTCGCGTACTGCAAAAACTCCCGGTACAGCTTGATGGACTCGGTGCCACTGAGAATCAAGTGGATCTGCGCGCCCCAAGCAGCAGGGCCCGTGGGCTTCTCGGCACCCGTGCCGAGCTTCTGCTGCAGGTCCTGCTGCACGCTCTTGAGGAACTCCTGGGTGGCGCTCTCGACCAGGTCGAAGGCGATCTGGTACGCAACCAGCAGAGGGTCCTGCGCCGTATTCGCAAGCGCCGCATCGCTGCTCTCGGCGCGCTGCACGAGCGACTGCAGCAGCTGCGACGCAAGCGTCGGCTCGTTCAGATACACGTAGCACTGTGCCATGGAGAAGTAGTCGGGCTGCTCCAGCGACTGGAAAAGCTTCACCAGCAGCAGCAGCACGTTCTTGCGCACCTCTTGGTCATGCACGACGCCCATCACCACCTCAAGGACGTAGATCAACAGCTGCGCGTCATGCGTCGTGTTGAACACGTTCTCGATCACATCGAGGCGCCGCGTCTCGAGCGCAATCCCGAGCGCCTGACGGTGCTCGCCACTCGCGATGCACCGCTCCAGCATATTGTTCACAATCGACTCGAGCCGCGGGTCGATCGTCTGCTCCTCACCATTGCGCTGTGCAATGTACTGGTCGATAGCCTTCGATACCACCGTTTCCACGTACTCGTCCTGGCGGTCGACGTCAAAGAGACCGTCAGCACCCAGCGCAAAGTTTAGCGAGTCTTCAAATTCGCCCAGGTAGAAGTAGACCTTAGACGCCACCAGCGCAGCCACCGCACGGTCCGCGAACGACTCATCCTCGTACAGCTCCTCGATCCTCGGCACCGAGTCCGCAAGCTCGGCCCAGAAGCTGTCTACGAGGGTGTCGAGCTTCCGCAGCGCATACGCCTGCAACTTTGGGTCTTTTTCATGCAAGAGAGCCGTGATACCCGCCACAGACGTGAGCGGTGCGGCCATTCTCAAACTTTCACCGACACGGTTCCAGCCACGCCCCGACCGCTCGCTGCGCTGACGACGCGTCCAATCGAGGAATTATGTAATGGGAAGTACACCTCGACGCCTGCACGTTGCCCAGCATGGCCGCCGCGCCGAGCAAGAAGCAGCAAGGTACGCGCGCGCGCTTACCCAGAACTAGCCCTGCTTGCACAGCAGCGCCGTACAGAGCTTCAGGCAATTGCTGAGAAAATCGGCGAAATTGAGAGCGACGCGGACGAGCACCGGTACGTGCCTCGCTCACCCAGCCTCGTCATCAAAACGCTCTCGGGCGTCCAGGAAAAGGAGCCGGAGCGCACTTGCTTCCGCCTCATCGGAGGAATTCTTGTGGAAAAGACGGTGAAGGAGGTGCTCCCGACCCTGGAGACTACATACGAGGGCGTACGTTCACAGGCCAACGCTAACCTACAGCTCACCAAGGTCCTGGTGGACCTCGCCAAGCAGTACCGCGAAAAGGAGCTCGAAATGCAAAAGATTCAGCAGGAGCTTGGCGCGCAGAAAGGCGCCCCGTAGGATTGTACTATAGCAAAACAGCACATTTTCGCACACTTCTTCGTATGGGGCTCGGGCAGTGTGCTGTGCACTCCGCGCTGAATGCTGCCGGGCAGGGGCATCTTACAAGACACACCTTCCGTCCCCTTACTCCAAGCAGCATGGGCTTGGCGCACAACCAATGCAAATACTCGAGTGGCATGGCTTCCTATCGAGTCGGCTACTGTGGACGCCTACGCATCAATGGTGCGATAGCCCTTGACCTGCGGTCAGCGTTTCCTCTAGCAAATGACATACCCTAGCCTCCTTGAGCAGGTCGTTGTATACCTTCACAATGGGAGCGCACACCTGGTAGTGGTTCTCGCCCTCCGCGCGGTGACACTTTTGCAGCTCATCCCGAACAAGACGGATCTGCATGACCTTAATCCACTCGTCGCGAATGGCCTCAACCTTCCGCTCTTGGTTCGCTGCAATGTGAGCTAACAGCAAAACGCACCAGCCGTGCTTTCAGGCGTCACGCTCACGCTCATCTTGGTGATGACCAACCGACGGCCTAAGCGGGCGCCGATCGCCTGAACCCCTCCACTCGGCCGAAAGACTACGAACGTGGTTCGCAACCGTGAGTATGGGCAAGCGCAAGCGTGTACAAGACGGCCCAACGCTGCTGCAAGAACAGGAGGCGGAACACCCCAATGCGATAGCGGGGCGCGTTGTAATCCCGCAGGTATGTCTCTTTCTAATTCAGAAACGCTGGTACCGACAGCGTGCGCATGCAAATCCCTTCTCAGACCATTCCCTGGTATAGTACGTGACCTACTCACGCAGCCCGAAACAACCGTCGGAGATGGACTGGTCAGTGCACTACCCTGAGCTTGCTGCGCCCAACGAAGATGGTACTGTAAGCAAGAAGGTCGAGTTTGCCGACATCGGCTGCGGATTCGGCGGTTTGCTCATGCGTCTTGCTCCGCTGTTCCCGGACACGCTGATGCTGGGCATGGAAATCAGGACGCAAGTCACCCAATATGTTCATGACAAAATCCATGCCCTTCGGCTCGCACATAAGCACGCCAAGGACCATGACATTCCTGTTGAGGAACCGCAGGCACCGACTGAGAATGACGAAGACTCCGAGGAGAAGCGCCAGAATGAGCGCATGGTGCGCGAGGCCGGCCACGTTGCAGGAGGATACCAGAATATCAGCGTGATCCGTACTAATGCGATGAAGTTCCTGCCCAACTTTTTCGAGCAGGGCCAGTTGACCAAAATCTTCTTCTTGTTCCCCGATCCGCACTTCAAGGCGCGCAAACACAAAGCGCGTATCATTTCTCCTACTCTCCTAGCTGAATATGCGTATGTACTGCGCACAGGGGGGATCGTATACACCATTACGGATGTGCGCGATTTGCACGAATGGATGGTCAAGCATCTTGATAACTTCCCACTTTTCGCTCGCATCCCAGACGAGGAGCTCTCGGGAGACCCGTGCGTCGACGCAGTCACTTACAGCACCGAGGAGGGGCGCAAAGTGGAGCGCAACGCCGGTGACAAGTTCTTTGCCGCATTTCGACGTTTGCCAGACCCACCTGTCGGGGAAGAGTAGAAAGTCTACCTAGTTTTGATACAATATCGATAACTCAGGTCAGCAACGCCAGACGCGTAGACACTTCCGCCTGAGCGCTGACAATCTTGGACAAGTACGAAACCATGAACACGTCCTGCAGGTGCGAGTTGAACAGGGTTTCGAGCACGGGGCCATCAAGTCCAGCGGGGACAACGCCGATCGTATCACTCAAGAACCGACCCACAGCCTTGTCACCCTCGATCTCGCCGGCCAGTACCTTCCGCACGTAGTTCAGAACACGTTCGAGCATAGAGTTCACCTGCTCGAGCGAAGCGGCCAATGCTTGAAGATCGGTCTGTCCCTCACCTCCTATCGGGTTGGCAATGTGCCTCAACGCCGTCTGCTCCGGGCCAGAGCTGAGCAGAGAAGTGGGAAGCGACAAAAATGTACAACGCTCCGGCTTGGCAGTGGCGTCCAGCAAGGAGCTCACATACGTCTTGACACACAGCCCTTCCTTCTCGTCAGAGACGTTGGTATTCAGGGTCAAGTGGATGGCCTGGTGAGGCGCGGTCTCGCGCGAGTAGTGGTCTTGAATGAGTGCGCTGTTCGAGTTGAGTTCTGGCGAGGTGCTGTACCAGCCGAGCACCACTTCCTCAGGGCGCACACGTTGGTGCAGCTCGAGCATCCGACGATGGTGCTCGGCATCCAGATGAATCTGCCAAGGATCCTCGCTTTCGCCGTGAGGAACAGCAAACGAGTTGCGGATCTCGACTTCAGCCTCGCTGCGGATTCCCAACAGCGTGCCGATCACGCGCGGCTGCGAAGCATCCCGTCGCAGGTAGTGGTCAAGAACGGAAAAAAGAGCCACCTGGTGTTAGTGGCCCGAATTCTTGCGCAGTTTTACGTACCGGATGAACCTTGACACCCGTCACAGAGCGCGAGTGAAAGACACCAGAGGCTGCCGGCGGGAAGTTGAGGTGCAGCGCCGAGGATGCCGCAAACGTATTCTGATCAGCCATCCTGGACAATGAAGAAAGACCTCCGCACCCACCCGCCACGTGGGAAATCGCTGCGGTAATCCGGTGGCTGTCTACTACCGACGTTCTTGTTCAATGGCCCTGTTGTCGTTCTCTGAAGATACCAAGGTATGCAGGCCTAGTTATTGTGCTAATTGTTAGGAGCGGATTCTCCGCGCTCTTGAGATTACCAAGACCGTCGTCCACTACGGCTGGTATGTCACTGTAAGCTAATGATTCAGGGTTCCTTTCGTGATCTACGTTGGATTCGTCACGAGCCAGCACCGTCCGAACCTCATCAAGTGAGTACATCAAAGAGATCAGCTAACATCAGAGTGCTGAGTCCCCTTTCTTAAAATTGACATCACTATATTTACAATGGCATGGTCACAACCTCCATGCGGGGTTAACTTTGCGAAGAATCACGGCGCGGTATAGGTCGCTTGGATCGTCGGACGGCGACGTAGCATCGAAACTGTATCCGCATTTTGTGTAAAATGTGCGCGCGTCAGTATTGTTTTTAAAGACCGTCAGAACGACTTTTCGCATTGACGTCCGCCATGCAAAGTCCTCCAGACAACGCAGGAGCTGAGATCCTAGTCCATGGCGGCGATACAGCGCATCGACTTGCATCTCGTAGCTGTGTCAGTACTCCTACGTCTGAAGCACGTACCAGTATGCAACCTCCATGAATTCCTCACCTGGCGGGCAAGTAACGTCATCTGCGACAGCATCATAATCCTCAAATCGCCACATAATAAAACCCATTAAAGTGGGCTCCGTAGCACTGTGCCGAGTTGTGCGGCGGACGCTAGTTGGCTGAGAGGAGGTACTAGTGGCCAACAAAAAGCGCGAGGTGCTGTTTTCGAGTTCAGCACGTTTCGCTCTTGGGTCCCATGTCCAATTTTCTTCATACAGTTCACGCATATTCCTTTCGAGGAGCTGAAATATTTTGTCTTTCATTAAGAAAGACAGTTCAGATGGCCGTGCTATAATAACGCGTATACCTCTGCGTAAGTCGTTTTTGGGGGAGACATACGAGGGTGGATCGATTTCATCGCTCCACTGTTGCAGCACGGATGAGGGTATCTGGGTCAGTCTCTTGTCTCGTTTCATACCTTGCAAGCTTTAGAGACAACGGAGTGAAGACGCTCAGATCTGGTGCTCATTAGATTCACAGGTGCCAGGGTCCGACTCAGTGCACCCGATTAATTAATTTCAAAGTGACCTTTTTATGGAAGTCGCACCTAATTTTTCTCCTGACGCGTAATTCAATCAGGCTCATGACCCACGAAGCCGAGGCACCTAGGCCAGACGCTCTCGACCCTTCACACGATACTGAACACTCTGGGTCCACCCGCGGGCACCACCACTCGCACTCTACTGGAAATTCTCACAATCATTCACATGTTTCTAACACATTGCGTGAATCATTGCACGCCTTGTCAAGTGAACGCGCTGATGGATCTCGTCAGATTAACCAGTATCATATTCTACACCCTATAGGGCAAGGTGCCTATGGTATTGTACATCTTGGCCAGATTCGTGACGAGGCTGATCACTTTGTGGCCATCAAGGAATTCGGAAAAATGCGACTTCGTCGCAACCTATGCGTATCACAGCATCGCAGACTTCGTATCCCACGAAAAGTAATGGAAACTATGATGGACGCCGAGACGGACCCGCTGTTTCTTGTACGCACCGAAGTCGCTATTATGAAGAAACTACACCATCCTAATGTCATCCAGCTGTACGAAGTATTGGATGACCCGGATAGTGAAACACTTTATATGGTTTTTGAGTACTGTTCCGATGGTACAGTATTTGACGTTAAAGCTGGTGAGCAAAACAAGCCCTTGTCGGAGGAGACTGCGCTGAAATACTTTGGCCAAGTTCTAAGCGGCATTGACTACTTGCATGAGCATGGGATCGTGCACCGTGATATCAAACCTGAAAACATTCTTTTAACAGACAATAAGCAAAAATGCAAGATCGTGGACTTTGGAGTGTCCAAGATGTTTGTAAAGCCCGGTGATGACACAGTGAAACGAGAGGCAGGCAGTCCTGCATTCATGAGTCCAGCGTTGTGTAAGGGAGGTGGGCCACGAGAAACTCATGGCTGCCCTGACGATGTATGGGCATTCGGAGCTACTTTGTATTGTATGGTTACAGGGCGTCTCCCTTTCTTTAAGGAAGGACTGCTCGATTTGTACGAGTCCATTCAACACGATCCTTTGGTCCTAGACGATCACCTGTCACCGGAATGCCGCGACCTGTTATCTCGCATGCTCGACAAGAATGAAGAAACAAGAATAACGATTCGTGAGATTTATGACCATCCTTGGGTCAAGCGACCTGGTGCAGCACCTATTCCAACTTTGGCTGAAATTGAGAAGAACATGGTCGAAGAAATCACCGAGGAGGATATGCAATGTGCCATTTGCTGCATTTCCAGTGTATTTGCTGTTGCGCGCGCAGTGTCAAAGTTCAAAAGACACAGCACGGTTCGCAGCGAATCAGATCCCCCTTCAGATTCAAGTTCTAACCCAGCAAACAGACGTGAAGGCTCTATCAATATTCCTGGTCGTGGAACATTTAACCCCTGGGCTCATGGCCAAAACCGAAGTTTTGATTCAGAGACTGTGGACCAGTCTGGATCGCAGGTTCTTGGTATTGACGAATCTCTCCGAGAATCTCCCACTCAACAAAGCCCTGAAGACCTGCCTTCTGTATCGAAATCCCCAAATTCCTTTGTTAATTCTTCCCATGGTCCCCCTGGTTCTTGTAATAATCCCTCTACGTCACCAAGTCCTGTGTCGTCTGCGTCGGTCAATGATAAACGCAAATTCGCAAGTCCAATTGCCATTCCAGACAGAGCACAAAACGAAAGTGAGGGTGTCTTATGCACCTCTCCCTCTGAACAAGCTAATGTGATCTCTTCATCACCATCCTCCTGACGAGTAGTAACAAGCAAATTTCAACATCTCTTAACATTTGATCCAAGCTTCATCGCTCATCTAACAATTTGCATCAATACATCTTTTTCAAGCTAGCGCTCTATAAACACGAGCTTTCGAAAAACACCAACACCTTCCGCGTTAATTTTTTTTGGGACCGCCAAGCTAAAAGTTAGTTTTCATACACGTAGACAACATACAGCTGCACCAATGTCCTTGCCTGTCCAGTTAGAAAAGTCCACAAGTATAACACGTACCACGCAGCTTCACGCCGAGAACGCGCTCCATCTTAGCGAGAATCTGGGCGTTCGGGATAGCTTTGCCACTCTCATATTCAGCAATGACATTCGGCTTCTCATTGATCCTGGTACCGAGCTCCTTTTGGGTGAGGCCCTTCGCCTGGCGGCCCTGACCAATAGTCTTGCCGACAGTTGGAGAAACCTTCGGCGGCGGAGCAACCTCATTTTCGCGGTCCAGCTTCGCAATGCGCTGGTGGTCGGTGCCCTGATGGCCTTTGTTGGTACCGGCGGCAGCTGTATGTAAGAAATCGTTCACGTACTCTTGCGGTCATTCTCTTTGACAGCTCCAACCTGCTTGGCACGCTCAAGAGCGGTCGGACCGCGCGGTCCACCACCACCGCCACCAGGGCGCACCTTCTGACCGATAACAACAGTCTGATCCCACGCAGACATAGTACCTGATGATAGTTGAGAAAGCTTCAGAGCCCCACGGTGGAGGCCGCCACCTGGGTCGATCTAGAGCCACGTGGTAAGGATTCGACATTATTCCATGACGTCATTACATTGCATAGCTCCCAGACATGGTGATCTAAGGACGCAGGCTGAGTGCGTAGGACTGATTGGCCTCCACGAGACGAGGTCGAATGGAAGAACATGCTGCGTCCCAGTGAAGGTAGCCAAATTGCTTCGAGATGCCTGTAAATAGAAGCAGACTTTGAAGTACATGAACGTCATTCTTGATTTCTCCAGCGTTTTGCTCAAAGCCGATTGTCAGTGCCGATTCCAGAGACGCGTCTAAAAGCAAAGTTGACTCAAGCCAACGAATGCTAGTTTCGTTCGATGGGCTTTCTGGTATATCACTAATAGTATCAGTGCTCTCATTAATGATCTTGACAAATTCATGGCGTACAGGGATGCGCAGAAATGAACGACGCATAACTAGTTCAGCTTGCGCACGGAACCTCGGAATCAATTGTAACATCATTACACGTAGCCAAAATACACTTGACGAGACTCGTGGATCTCTCAGAGAAATTGGAAGTCGGTTCGATCTGCACGTAAGCAAATCACTCAGTAGAAGGCAATCGTTACGCAACAAAGCAACAAAAGTTGAATGAACAAAGTCCAGAAACTGTGTCGATTCTGGTATTTCTCGTAGTTCTCTTTCCACATTTAATTTTCGTTGTAGATATTCTTGCAGATTCCCGGGTCGCGTAGAGCACAGTGATTCCATCAACCATATACATTTAAAAAGAGCCTGACGTTGGACTTGAGAGGCAGCGCCATTCAATTCAGATGACCACAGACTAACTGGGGTTGACTCTTGATGAAATAGTGTGAGAATATCGTTTGATGCCATGCACAAAGAAGCTTGTGCTGACAATGACCCTCTAGCTTTAGGATATACTTCCTGGACAAGACGTGTGATGCTTGAGGCAAGCTGTTCAGTGTTGCCGCTAATAAGGGACATAAGTACAGATAATTCATACACTTTATCAAAATGTCATCACATACCATCAATGGTAAAGAAATCAAATCTTTCATTGGAGATCAAACCTTCGCGTAATTTGCGTACCGATAGCAGTAGGGTTTCAAGGTCCTCTCTCTGCCTAGAATTTTGTTTGGACTCTTTTAACTTGATTAAAAAACGATCCGGCGTCCCTTTCAGCGGTGTGGGAAAAGGAATCGTCAAAAGTTCCAAACAAGAAGGATAGTTCTTGCTAAACTGTCCGATCTGTATGATAAGCAAAACCACACACTTTCTCTGAAATGTAAACGCGATACCTCTCCTGAACTTCAGATTGAGACAGACTGACTGTTACTTCAAGATACTTACTTTGCGGAGGGTTCAGAAAAACTTTCTGTTATTCCAATCATAGAATGGGTCACTGAGGTGTCCATGCCTCTGGAAGGACTCGTCAATAGGTCCAGGGGGTTTTTGATATTGCCGGTGCCTGAAAATCGCTCTTTTCTTCTAAAGGCTGCATTCGAATACCGTGTAGTAGATGAATCCAGTTCATTGTGACTCTCTCGACTTAAACGACTACCGCCTGCACGTCCTACCATGTGCTGTAGAGCATTCGACGCCTCGCGAGTCAAAGTGGAGGTGGAGTCAAAGAATCGCGGATTTAATATCCTAACGCGAAATCTACAACATCTTTAGTGACCCATCTTTCTGAAGAGATACAGACACATTCTTCAGTAGCCACTTTTTGACAGACTTTGAATCAGTTTTCTTCATCTTTGCAAGATGGTCGATGAGTGTCTTGAGAGAAACACTTCCCTTTTTGGATGTGGTCGTGAGCGCCGTTTTGATAGACTCTATGCTAAGCGTGTCGTCAAAGTTTTGAACGCTCTTCTTCTTTTTCATAGTAGACTGATCAGAGGTATCAAGCTTTCTTTTCTTATCTTTTTTCTCAGAAACAGAACTTTTCGCGTCTAGAACATCCTCCTTAGCACTGAGGGACTGGTCGCTGGTATCTTTCGAGGTGCCAAGTGGAGACTCCTGAGCGCAAGTGTCGTTCAGGCTGGAATTTTGAGGCCTAACTTCTGAGTTTGAGTCTTGCAATTTCTTTTTCCCTTTGTAAAGACTAGCGGTGTCAGATTTCATGTAAGGTAAGACCTACCTCTTTTGATACTTCTCATCCTCCGTAATGCAGGAGGTGTGAGCCTCCTGCGGTGTGGCGAATTGCACGCTGCAATCCAGGCAAGTAAATGGCGCATAACAGCGCTTGTAATGCTGTGCAAGCTTAGGTTTCTTCACAA
This sequence comes from Malassezia obtusa, assembly GCA_029542945.1. Lineage (NCBI taxonomy): Eukaryota > Fungi > Basidiomycota > Malasseziomycetes > Malasseziales > Malasseziaceae > Malassezia > Malassezia obtusa. The sequence continues at coordinate 1,289,714 of CP119935.1, read as the reverse complement.
CATCACCACAGCCATCACAATTGAATGATACCATGCCGACCGAAACTCCGCTTGAGCGTGCACGAGATACTACGACAGATTCTCCAAAATTTTTGAACGCCCTCCACTTGCCTGTACGATCTGTGTGATCGGCCGATCGATGTACGCTTGCTGCAAATCGAGCCCCTTGCATCGTAACTGTCACCAGCTTCCACGCAAGGACTGAAGGGTGCATGTACATTGATGCACGATCCGTACGCCAACTTACATATCACATAAGTAAGAGTTTGAGTGGCTGAGTTTAGCTATTAAGCTGTGAGAGAGAGCTTTTTTTTTGCGTCTCCTGCAACTAACTGCTGGGGACATCCCCGCATAAGGTTTCCATAGCCAGGGATTTGTTGCTTGGTTTAGAATAAATCCTGTCAGCACCTAATGGGTTTCGTTGTCAATGCGCACGTATGCCGGCTAAGGCATGCAGATCGTAATTATGAAGCTGGGACCTAGGAGGGCGCTGTATGCGTGATATATCGGTACCCCTCCCCCCATCTCATGCGCGCTTCCTCCCTATTCAGCACAATTAGTAATTCTTGCGCGCAAGGACTCATGCTTTTCGCTGGCTTGGCTGTACGGGCCATGCCGTGCCGTCCTGTGCACGAGTCTGTCACATATTCGTAGCTGTACGATTTTAAGCCCAGCTAATATAACGGGAACAGTGCGAGCGTCTGCTACCTCCTGCCCTTGACCGGCTTCGACGGGCACCTCCTTCAACCTTTATCTCCTTGCCTGCACTTCTCATTCCTTGATTTACGCGTCTCTTCTTGGTTTTGATTCTTGCTTTTGTGACAACTTCGGAAGACCATTAGCTTGATCATGTCTCAAGCGGTACCTGCGCTAAACGCATACCCCAACCGTCACAGTTTCTATGGCTGGCCCAAAGGTACTCAGCCATCGGCTGCACAGTCAACGACGCGTGTGCCTTCGCAGGCTGCTTGTCCAGCATCGACAAATGGACCTGCGCTTGCTAACAAGCCGCGTGTGAGACATTCCACTGTTGTACCTCTGCCTGTCGCCCAGATGTACCAGGAGAAGCCCGTTCAAGTCCCCCGTAAGACACCACCGCGGGCCAATCGCATTTTCAGTAACGAAGCGCTGGAAGAAACTGAATATCAGGCGGGGATCCTGGAGTACATGCATACCATGGAAAAACAGACCATGGCTACGGTCGAGCTGATGAATGTTCAGCCTGAACTGCATTGGTTTATGCGTCCTTATCTGGTGGATTTCTTGATCGAAATTCACCAGTCTTTTCGCTTGCGCCCGGAGACACTATACCTGACTATGAACATGGTCGACCGTTACGTTTCCAAGCGTATTGTATACAAACGCCATTACCAACTGGTTGGTTGCGCGGCACTTTTGATTGCTGCTAAGTTTGAAGACTCAAAGGACCGCGTCCCTACTGTGCAGGAATTGAGTCAGATGTGCTGCAATGCATATGACACTAGTGCATTTACTCAGATGGAAGGACATGTTCTTTCTACTCTGGACTGGACCTTGGGTCATCCCACTGCAGAGGCTTGGCTTCGTTATGAATATGCTCGTGCGCCTCCTGCCAATCCGAGTACTCACAGTGTTGCTCGCTTCCTGCTCGAAGTGACTCTATTTCATCAGAGTTTCATCAGCACCCTTCCCTCTTCTTTGGCGGCAGGTGCGATGTTACTTGCTCGCTATATCTGTCGCGACCCCCGCCCGCTGCCTCAACCCGCTGGTCGTGTTGCGGTAGCGGCTGCCAACCAAATATACGCATTCATCGCTGAACACATCAACGATCTCTCACTTATTCTGATCAAGAAGTATTCGTACGCCTACTACGCCGAGGCCTCTACCGTTGTTCTTGACTGGTTCCGCAAGCGTGCGGCTTTGAGTAAGAATGGCGACCTCAGCAGTGCTCAGTATCGTCAAGAGTCGTACTCGAGTGATGAAGACGGCGATTCGATGTGCTCGAATTCGACCAATCCCTCTGTGTTTTCTACTCCATCCCGCTCTATGATGCGTGACGATGATGACGACGAAAGTTTGCCGGTCACTCCTATGTCGTTAAATTCCATTCACGATTCTGGCATCGCCGCTTTCCCTCCCACTCGTTTGAACCATTCAGCCCAAAACGCCAAGCGACCTTCACAGGGTTCTGCCGCCGACCCGAGGCAGAGTTCCACCATTCCTTGGATGAATGTGAGTCAGCTGAAACCGGTTGCAAAGCACCCGCCTCAACCTCGAGTGGACATGGAGCTTGACATGCCGGAAAAGTCAAAATGAAATCTCCTTCTGGTCCCTCTTTCTCATTGTAATGTCCATATTCTCTATTGTGGTAGATTCAAAGTATACGGATCTGAAAAGGCAGAAAACTCTGACGTGTGATGAAGCCGTCGAGAACACTTTCGACATGAATAGGCAATCATAAGTATATTGCAAGTTAGCCACCTAAAGCATGACAACTGTCGAGTCGAGGCTTAAGAAGCTACAATAGCGATATGACATGACATGGTTACCCACTCCCGTGAAGACGGGTAGCAAACCACGTAAACAGGTTCCAGGAACCTTTTTTAGGCCGCCACGGTCGTGAGCAGGTCACTGTCACCGGCGTCAAGCACAGTGAGAACGCTGAGTTGTTAGTATTCTGCCTGTCATTTGACGGCGCGGCCAAAAGAGTTGTTTGAAACTCTTCAAAGACGCAGCCGTGATGAGATACGTACCCAACGCGGAAAAGCTTACCAGCCGCGGTACCAAGAGCAATGTTGGAGCCCTGGTAGTGGTGCACCGCGGTCTTCGAAAGCATGGCGTAGTACTCGATCTCCGACTTGCGCAGGGGAGGCGTGTTAGCCGAGATGAGAACGAGCTTGGCACGGCCCTGGCGCAGGTGCTTGAGGGTGCTCTTCATACCGAGCGACACCTTACCCGACTTGATCACAAGCTGGAGCTTGGAGTTGATGTTGTCCTGAGAAGACTTCTTGCTCTTCGTCGTCGGGGGAGCCATGGTCTGAAAATGTGTTAGTACACAGTTACTTTAGAATGGACAAGTGCGTGCAGTTCGCAAGAGGTCATGACGACTACACGCACTCGTGCGACACGTACATCGAAAGTCGTTGCTAAAGACTTGGTAGGGACGAGCGTTTGTCCTTCACACCTACGGTGCGATTCCGACTATCGGCCGAAATATATTTCTACACGTGACCTTATAGTTCTTCGTGCGCTGCGCCGCGGCCGTCTATCCTAGTGGGAAACAAGAGCTCTGCTCCTCACCATCAAGTGTCGTTAGAACAAGGTGTGTAATGGTGCGCGCCGGCGGTATACCTTCGTTAGGATTGTGTACCGCAGTGCTGCAGCTTCTGTGAAGAATTTGATACTAACCATGTTTAGATGACCAAGGGTACGACGTCTTTTGGTAAGCGCCAGTATGTATCTGCATGTTGGCCACTGTGCGTCCGATGAGGACGTCATGGCCGTATGACTGTCAATATGGATACTTACACTAAACAGCACCAAGACGCACACGATCTGCCGTCGCTGCAACAACCGTTCTTTCCACAGGCAGCACAAGAGTGAGTACTCTCTAGATTGTGCATTTGCTAACTCCTCTCAGCTTGCGCTTCGTGCGGCTACCCCTCGGCCAAGACCCGTAACTACCAGTGGGGTCAGAAGGCCATCCGCCGGAAGACTACTGGTACTGGCCGTATGCGCTACCTGAAGACGGTGGCTCGTCGCGCCAAGAACGGCTTCCGCACTGGCACTGCCTCGAAGAAGTCGGTGGCGGCTTAAAATTTTTTATGGATTGTTCCATACGGCTCTATCAGCCTGCTATATGATGATCCAAGCTGGTATTTGGATGCTTAAAACGTGTTGAGTCAAGAAAGTATGGCATCTAACGTGTCGAGTTCACCTTGATTGCGTTCCTGCCTATTTTCTTAATTGACTTGCGGTTATACCTGTGTGTTTTACAGGCTCCAGCCATTGGTCTTCTATAGTCGCGGGTCTTCCCAGCATGACAAAAAGTATAACCATGTATGCTTTTCTCCCTAGTACTAGCCACACCCGATATTAGGCGTGACGGTTACGAGTCCCTCGAGCGCAGATGATAAGCGTAGACCACCATGCGTACGGTCGTGGTCCTCATTCTGACGCAGGGGCCGCTCTCGCATTGCGTGATAGCTCCAGTACACGAGAACCATGCCCGTGCTGATTATCTACGAAAGCAGGCGCAGGCGTGCATCACGCAGAGAAAGTATAGTGAGCAAGGATACATTCCTGTATACAGTGTGTCATGCGACCCTCTACACAGGGTATTTTTTTAAGCCTCAACCTGGACGATCGAGGTCTTGGCAGTGCAGTAAATACCGTCAAGGCTGAGTGTTAGTACAAAAGACATTCTCCAGATACGTACAACTTGCGGATATCCTTGTTCCTCACGAGAGTCACACCGTGAAGGAGAGCAGCGCTCTGGGAAACAGCGTCAATGTCGTTCTGATCGTTAGAGAAAGCTCTTTGTAATCGAACTTACACCCTCGACAAGAACCTGGTCCTTCTGACCCTTGTCCTCAGTGATCGTAACACCCTCAGCCATCACCACACGACGGACACGCTTCTCGCCCAGGAAGTTCCGGATCTCGGCGCTCTTCTTGTCACCAGCGATGATAATGTTGATGGGGAAGTGGGCGTACACGGCGCGCATCTTGTACTGGAAGCCGACAGTCACACCCTTGATCATGTTAGCGATGGCCGCCTTCGCGGTGCGCAGGCAGGCGAGGTGCTTGCGGGCACCGTGCCACACGATGAACTTGATCTTGTCACCCTTGGGGCCCTTAACGAAACGGATGTCCATAGCCATGTGACGCAGGTTCTGCGTGGTCAGTCACCGTGACCCAGAGCAGTACATACCTTCTGCAGCTCACCGCGCGGGCCCTTGACCGTAACCACACGAGAGTTGATCTCGATGGAAACGTCCGACGGAATGTCAAGATCCAAGTCCTTGTAGATCGTCAGCATCACGGGTAGTCTGCTGTGTAAGTGCGGCAAGAGCGTTACACACCTTGCTCAAGCGCCGAGATGGGTAGAGAAGAGCGGAGGCGCGCGAGCATCCATGGCATCACCTGTAATTCACACGTGACCGTTCATAGTTTTACTCACGTGTGTCCACGTGGATGCCCCACGAGGTGATGACACGCTGCGCTGAGCCGTCGGGCACCTTGTGGAGGACCGTGACACTGTCCGCGGTTGCTTCCGGGGTGGTTTTCGCCAGTGGACGTGTAGTTATTGTGAGAGCTCTTCAGGCCTTGCTTGGAAATGTATCCCAATTCGTACACATACCCTCCTGCCAATGGCTCTGAGTCATATGGCTACACATACAACCAGTACGGGGCGCCTGGCTATGGCAGTGCTCCCCCGTCCTATCCGGTAGCAGTGCCAGGGGCCGGGATGTACGGCGGCAGTGGTTCTTCTCATGATCCATCTTTGTCGCTTTCGAATCCCGCTGCTTTTGAGCGCATGTACCGTGGTCAGCTAGCGCAGCTCACGTTCAATTCGAAGCCTATTATCACGAATCTGACACTGATTGCTCAGGAGCATGTGCATCGGATGTCGACATTGGTTGCCAAACTGATCGATGCCCATATTATCATGGTATGTATAGTAATGTGTCTATTCTAACTTTCTAGGCACCACCAGCTTACAGACTGCCGTCGATGTATCTCTTGGACTCAATTTCCAAGAACATTGGCTCGCCATACACGGAACTGTGGACACCACGTGTGGCCACACTCTTCCTGGAGTCCTACCGGGTTGTCGATCAACCAACAAAGCGCCGCATGGAAGAGCTGCTGGCAACGTGGCGCGCGGGGGGGCCAGGGGGACGCCCCCTGTTCGGCGATGGCCCCCAATGGACCATTGAACGCTCACTGTTTGGTAGCCAGGGCCCTACGCCCAAAACGTCCTCTCAGCCGACCCAGTCCCAGGTGCTGGCTAACATTGAGCGTCTTCTTGCTCTGAAAATGCAAGAACGCTCGCGGAATCCGAACGACCCAATGATTCCGGACCGTATCCAAATCTTGCGTGAGCTCAAAGACAAGGTACAGAATAGCGAGCCTAACGCTGAGGTACTCGCTGAAGTACAAAAAGAATTGGATGCACTATCCAGCAAGCCACAGGAAGCACGGGCCACCCCTCCAGTCCAAGCTACGCCGCCGCCGCAAGCTACGGCGCCGAGCGCAAACGCGGCGCCTTCCGCGTCTGAACTCATTGCCAATTTAATGAAAGCTGGTCTGCTTCCGTCAGTCCAGGCGCCAACATCTACACCTGTGCCCCCCGCACTGGCACGCGTGAGTCAGGACAAGAGCTATACCGATTATATTTTATCTCTTGATCTGCGTCTTACCTCCCTCGACCTCTCGCGCCAGCCTCCTGAGGTGGAGCTAGTAATTAAAGAGAACTTGCCGCTGCCGTGTCGACAGTGTGCAAACCGATACCCTGATACGGAAGCTGGCAAGCATGGACGTGATCTTCACTTGGATTGGCACTTTTCGCAAAATCGCCGATCTCGCGCGAGCATTGCTCGCGGACAAAGCCGCTCGTGGCTTGACCCTGTCTCGCGCTGGATTCGCAGCGGTTTTGACGACGTGGTCGATCATGCAACTGGTGGCGACCAAGATGCGGTCATCACACCAGTACAGGAGCAGGCGCTTCGGGAAAAATTTGCCAATACTTATGTTGTCGTACCGGATGACCCTGAAGTAGCGGCGCGTCCATGCCGGATTTGCAAGGAGAAGTTCCAGGGTGAGTGGAGCGAGGATGTCGAAGAATGGATCTGGAAGAATGCCATTCTGCTTGACAATGCCTATGTACATGCATCCTGTCATTATTCTGCCAAGGTTATGTCTGAAAGTGTGAAGGAAGAGCCTGTGGCTGCAGCACCTTCAACAGCCGCTCCGAGTGGTTCAACTGTGCCTGAAGTGGAAATGGACAAGCCTGTGGAGGAGACCCCAATCAAGGAAGAAGAGCCGTCCCTGAAAAGAAAAGCGTCGCCCACGGACACACCACCTCATAAGAAGGTCGCGGGCGACGGCACGGATCCATCTGTAAATGAATGAGTGGCTGCTGTACTATAGAATTGCACGAGATGGTCTGAACTTGTGATCATGGGGTTGAAGACTGTAAACGTTGCTTCAACATGGTCTGCACCTTGTCGGACCGATCTAGTGCACGCAATTGGTTTTTAACCTCAGCATCTGGCGCATGATCCACGATATTAGCGACTCGCGCCAAGTATGCATCGTATGTAGCCATTGTGCGAGACTGGGATGAGTCACTGCCACGTACCACGGCACTTTCCAAGATGTTTTGACAAGCAGCCTCGTCGCTGATGTAGATGAAGACTTTATCTCGTAGCTCGTCCAAATTCACCTCCAAACTTTGCTGAAACGTCGCCCATGCGGCGAGCGCTTTGCCGGGGTCATTAGCTTCTGAGTTCTGTTTTTCACTTTGCACCAAAAAGATCTGCAGCGGGAGAGCCAGGTTCGATGCGGCCAATTGACTTGTCATTCCTGAAGCTTCAGTAATTGCGGACTGTAGATGGCGCTGAGTAGTGTTGAGAATAGTCTGCGAATCTCCATGGGATGAATGTCTCGGAGCCGACTTGGCCTCAGCGAGCGAAAAAGAACGAGTAACACTCCAGACCAAATCAATCGTGTCAAGAACAACGCGTGGATCAACCACCTTCACGCCAAACAAATGCATTCCGGAGCCAGTAAGTCGCAGCTCATTAGGATCATTGGCAGCGTGCGTATGTGCTGAGTGAGAGGCGATTTCGACCGAGTAATACAATTCTTGCAAGACAAATAGATGCCGCAGTTGAAACAAATAGCCATCCACAGCACCAACACCATCATCCGAGCCGTACTTGCCGTCGCGCAACAATGTGGCGCCTTGTGACACAGCCGTTTGTGCTGCATCGATAACATGCATCCCTAATTCAATAAGCGAAGAGATTGGGATGTGTGTGTGTAGCGTTGCAAGTAAATCCAGCGCAGTACGGACAGGCGCATACCATGATGCATACACGGCAGGTGATGGCTTGGAGAAAAGGGTTGCTGCTGATTTTTCACTGCTTACCAGCGACTCCAAGAGACCTGCCCCCACGGTGGAAGAACGCTTCGTATGACGCAACACCTTTTCTCGCGTGTTCTGCAAGACCGCAGCCTGCTCTCGTGCCAGTGTCTCCTGCTGATCGAATAAACACTGGGGGTATAACAAGTCGTTCTGCGTGGGCGAAAATGAAACAATTTTCTTTTTCAAGACGGTCTCTGCATTTTGAATAAGACGTGAACATATCTCATGCATTACTGGTTGCGTCCAGAGAAGTGCAATTTGATGAATCTGCTTTGAATCCAAAACATCTGCGCCAGTAGGTTCTAACGGTGTAGTCAAGTCTTTGGGCTCTTCAATGGTCTGGAGCAAATCGCATAACTCAGCCAGAGTACCAGGCTCGACTTCAGTTGGCACAATAGAAATTAGAAACGCCGATAATTGCTCTCCAAGAGAATGCAATAGGCGTGTCAGGACCACGGGGGGTGAAGTGTCTTGTGCAGGAGAAATACGGAAGAATGCGGTATACAACGCAACTTCGCTGCAAGCTAGAGAATGCAAGAAATCAGAAGTTTGTGACACTGAAGCGGGCAAGGTCTGATTTGCGGTATTTTTTGTGCGTCGCGCATGATCAGCAAGATACATCCGAAGAGAGTCTTTCGCGAGGGTAGTCCGCCAACGAGCGAGCGTCGCACGGCATTCTTGTATGGCTTCATCATACTCGCTCACCACTAGAGACGATGATGCATGGACAGGTTCCTCCAGTTCTTCCAGTTGTGCTAGCAAGGGTCGGAATAAGGACCGAAGTGTTCTGAATTCACCATACAAAGCTTCGGTCATCGGTCCTGAATAGAGATCTAATATCCCAGATTCCGAAGTAAAATCGCGCATATGGTTGGCTTCTTGCAGCTGGGCTAGAGCAGCATCTGTACAGTCCGCGCCCCGTTTTGTGAACTGCGTGCGCACCATGTGCGTCATCCGTACTAAGCAGCTCCCGATTCGCATTTGATATATTTGAGCATCCGCATATTGGGTATGAGTATTCATGAACTGCAAAGCAAGCTCGAGTCGTTTCAGCATGTCTAGAAATGCTGGCTGATCGACAATGTCCAAGGTAGGCGCGGAGACCAATGCAGTAGCCTGTGGAAGCACAGAAAAATACGAGAGTCGGAGTGAAATTTGCTCGTACAGGTTTTCAAACTTGGTCTGATCGTTCAGCATTCCTTCAGCCTGGCCTAATAGTTCTTGTGCACTGTCTTGGACAAATGCAAGTCCTGCGCGAAGCTCACTCATATTAGTCTGTGCTGTAGAGACAGATGTTTGTAGATCATCCAGCTCACGGATTAAGTCCATGAGAATTTGAAGCTTTGCATCGTGTTCTGTTGCATCGACACGATCGATCTCGTTTCCGAGCGAATTAAGATAACCAGCCAACGTGAGGAACGGTTCTTCCGTAGCAACGGGCTCTTCATTGCCTTCCTTCACGGGCTTAGTTGTCCACGCAGATACACGGCTAACAGAAATCCGCTGTTTATCCTGTAATGGAGCTTGTTTGGTATACCAATCCTCGAGCGAGAACGGCGGCGTGTCTACCTCGGGCCTGTCAACGCTCATGGCCCTTGTGGGTGGAGGGGCACGTGGTGTAATTAGCACACCATGAAGGATTCTTGGCGCGAGAAGCCGGTCGCACAAGACGTGAGCTACCCCGATGAAGAGCAAGTCAAACGCGTGTTAGACCAGCTCGAATCTCTTCCTGGAATTGTAACTCCTGTTGAAGTCGATCGCCTTCGTGAGCAGATGGCTCGGGTCGCTGATGGCAATGCTTTTCTTCTGCAATGCGGAGATTGCGCCGAGCTCTTTTCCTATTGCAACCCGAAGCAGATTGAAGCTAAATTGAAGCTCACGCTTCTCATGTCTCTAATTCTAGTCCATGGAGTACGTCTGCCCGTGGTTCGCATTGGCCGCATGGCAGGCCAGTACGCCAAACCTCGAAGCAAGCCAACCGAAGAAGTGGAGCTCCCCAATGGCGAGAAGCGTACAGTACTCTCCTTCCGAGGAGACAATGTGAACGGTCTAGACATCGAAGATCGTGAGCCAAATCCAGACCGACTTCTTTCCGCTTACTTCCACTCTGCAGCGACCTTGAACTACATCCGTGGCTGGATTTCTAGCGGCTATGCTGACTTGCATGCACCGCATAGTTGGAGCTTCCGCCATGTACAATCAGAGTACCTTCAGCGTGAATTTTCGCGTATTACCGAGAATATTGCTGATGCGCTGGACTTCATGCAAACGGTCGGTGCCGATCCTAGCAAACATGCTAGCAACGCGCTAAGCACGGTTGATTACTTCATCAGTCATGAGGGATTGATGCTTGAATATGAGAATGTGCTCACTCGTGAAACAGAAGATGGACTTTACGATCTTTCCGCGCATACTATTTGGCTCGGCGATCGTACGCGCCAGTTGGACGGTGCTCATGTTGAATTTTTCCGCTCGATTCGGAATCCGATCGGTATCAAGGTTGGTCCATCAATGTCTGCAGAAGAACTTCTTAAGATGCTGGATATTGTCAATCCTAATCGCGAGAAAGGCCGAGTGACACTTATTTCGCGATACGGTGCCAAAAAAATCAACGACTTACTTCCCCTACACATTCGTGCTGTGAAGAACTCGCCGCACGACGGTACTGTGATATGGTGTTGCGATCCTATGCACGGCAATACGGTTCCGTCGACGCTGAATCCGAATGTCAAGACACGCAAGTTTAGTGATATTGTGAAAGAGCTCACAAGCTCGTTAAGGATTCATGCAGAAGAGAACAACCGTTTGGGGGGCGTGCACCTCGAACTTACAGGTGATGAAGGTGTCACGGAATGCATTGGTGGGAGCATGGAGTTGTCGGATGAAGACCTTTCGCGGCGTTATTTGACATATTGTGACCCACGGCTGAACTACGAACAATCCTTAGACATCGCCTTCATCATCAGCGAGGTGCTTCGCGCTCAACGTAGTGGCACTGGTGCTGTGAGTGACGCGATTGTTCGTGCACTAGCGAATTCCATCGACGATGAGAATAAAAACCCCTAGAGTACCCTTGCCCCTGGTTCTCTGAATATGCGATTGACAGAATACTCAACAAATAGCTGATCACCTTTATTTCAACCCATAATAGCTATGCTATGAGAGCATGACACATTCCCGCGACACATATAACGAAACTTCCTCCGGATTAAGCTTGAGGAGCAACACCCAAGCGGCTCTTGTCCGCATCGAAAATGAGAGTCGTACTTCGGAAATAAGTAGTGCCAAAAGTCCAAGAATCGGAACCATCGTCCATGGCAATGAAAGGGAGCAAACACTTCCCGCGGAACATCCCAATCTTCATTTGATCTTTTCCCAAAGTCACTTCAACGCCGGCAATTTTGATTTTTATTTTAGCATCAGCATCGCATTTGTACACAAACATTTCGGAATCATCGGCATTTAAGATCTCACCTCCCTCAAGTTCGGACATAATTTTGTGGATAGCAGAACGCGGGCCATAAAGATAGTCAGCTCCAGAGTCTATAGTTGCAGTGACCGACTTGCCGTTGATAGAAGCAGACACAGACCAAACTCCAGACGAAGAATCCACGTCAGTATATTTGATAAATCCCTTGGCTTTCCACCAGTCAATACCACCAAATTTTAGTTCGGCGCCAGAAGGCTTCAACGTGAACTGGAAAACACCCTTGTTAACCGCATGTTGCTTTCGTAACGTCTCGAATAATGTAGGATATCCATCAGGGAAAGATTGAATGGATGGGAATCCCAGGCCACAGATGCCTTTATTCGGCCCTTCGTCGGGATGAATAAAATTATCATTGCCACGTCCAATTGCAACATCCTTAGCTTTGATCAGTCCAAGGCGAAATGAATCAGTGTACACTGTTCCAGTGGTTTTTGTTCCATCCAAGTAAGCAATTGAGAAAGATTTCTTCGAGTTTTTTGCCCAAAGAGAGGGTTTGTACGCATCATGGTTCACAATAGTATCCGATGAACCTGTATCAAACTCGAAATAAATAGACTGAAGTCCAAAGGTCAATTTGCCAGCCCATTCAGTATTGTGATTATTGATATTAGCAAGTCCAGAAACAGCATCTGCGCGTTTCATGTGGCCAGTTCCCTTGAGAGGATGAGCCCTTCCTGTATTCCGTTGATAATTCCTAAACATTGTTGCGCGCTTCTGCATGATTTTGTTGCGATTTTGAATGATCCACTGCAGGTCAACCTCTTCGTCAGGATTTGGTTGACTGCTCCGACGCTCAAGCATGATACGAATACCATCATTACGGCTTTTATCGGTAGGGATTGCAAAGACGACGCAAGCAGCAACCAAATAGAGAGTAACAACTTTGAGAGGGAATTGCATTAGTCGATGGAGCTTCACAGCCAAAATCCTCCTGTATTTAAGCAACCTGAAGACCAAGAATAGCTCAACATCGTGTAAATCTAGCCAACTCAATTCGTGAACCAAACTCAATATCGAATTGTCATGGTAATCCCGACTCCATCAGTAGAACGTGCTCAGCTCGCATACATCGGGAGTTTAACTGTCAACTAGCCAAAGTCTGGGCTGGAACTAGCCTTCTATCCAGCTAGCTGAGTTATCCATTCCACGATTGGGTAGACACCGTCTAGGGTGTACATCAGGAATTAAGAGCGACGATGGAGCATGCGCCTTCCACGCATGGTACTTACGAGATCGTTTCTTGGGAGAACGAATCAACACTCTATTAGTCGCCCACGGGGAAAAAAAATAGAATGACCTAGGGACCTCATCGGTGCTCTGCCTGGATTGGATAAATTCTTGTCATGCCTCCACCTGCAGGAGCTTTTTATGCCGAGGGCGGAAGAAACTCACTAGATTCTGACATGACAGCGGACAGTTCGTCGGTAAACTGAAACTTATGAGGAGTTACCGGGCTGGAATTTTGGGATCCTATTGAACAAATTTTTAGGCAAATGGGAACGTCTTTGCTGAAAGATTTTAATCATATTTGAGCAATAATAACTGATCTATTTCAGGATCAAGAGACGGGGACGCAACACATCAAGTATCAAGGCCTCAACAAGTACCAGAGACATTTAGGCCTGCAGAGCAAAGCCAATTTGGGTTTGGTCAACATCAAAAACAATGGTGGTGGCCTGGAACAAAGTGTCTCCGATAATCCAGGCATTCATGGGCATTCCGTCCTGGCCGACAATCGGAAGCATGCATCGACCCTGAGTTTGGCCGAAGTGCGTCTGGGCCTTGTTCAATTTCACATCCAGCCCAGCAATTGAAATAGTTACCTCCGGTGTTTTTTCACAGTCAAACAGGAATGCTGTTGCACCTTGCTGGTCAACAGGCATTAGGCCTTCCATGGTATGGACCACTGACCTGACTTCGTTGAGAGGTCCAGTGATAATTGTTGAGCCAGAATCCACAATTGCAGTGATCGATTTACCATTAATTGAAGCAGGTGTGACCCAAAAGCCCTGTGAAGCATCGACTTTTGCGTAACTAAAGTCCCCTTTAGCTTTGGATTGGTCAATACCGCCAATATGAAGCTCGGACCCAGAGTCAGGTTTGAGTGTAAACTGGAATACACCCCGACTCATTGCCTTCTGTTGTCGCAACGATTCAAAAAAGGGGGGGAAATCCTTTGGAAAAGCTTGAAGCGAAGGAAAAGAGAGACCGCCGATTCCTTGACTGGGTTGCTGATTCTGACCCATAAACTCCTGGACGGAAACCCCAATTGACACGTTCTCAGCTTGGAACCCCGCGATCGAAAATTTATCAGTATAGATTGTACCTTCGGCCTTTGTTCCATCGCCATAGGCGGTTCGAAAAGGCTGATTAGTATTTTTTGACGTCTGTGACCTGGAAGGATTGTACGCGCTAGGATTCACGAGAGTGTCCGCCGAGCCAGTGTCGAAGTCGAGTGAAATATTTTGTCCGCCGAAAGATACCTCACCAGACCAGAGAAGTTCGTGACCAACATCTTTAAGTTGAACAGAGCTTCCATCCCGTTTGCTAACACTCTTTTGCTTTTTACTGTCGGAAGTTTTGAGGGGATGAACATGACCAGTGTTACGACGATAATTTTCCATACATTTCGTGTATTTATTATCAAGCGCCTTATAGTGACGGCTCAAAGCAACAAGATTGACATGACCGTTAGCACTAACGTATTGAGATCGACGCTCCAAACGGATAGGTGTGCCAGTCTCGTGCTTGGTAGCCACAGGACCGGCGACAGTAGTTGAAGAGATTAAAAGAAGGGCAGAGAGCAGTTGTAGAACGACCCACATGAGCGAGGTTGTACTGCTACGGATGTTTGAAAGGTCTATTTATCTATTTCCAAGGAAAAAAGAGGGCCCCATTATCTAGGGATATTATGCAGTCGTGAAGCTCCGGCACGAAGGGTATGTGCAACAGCAATGATCCCTCAGCCATGGCCTTTTGGTCGCGTTTCCTACGCCAAATCCTTATAGCCAATATTAATTTGTACAATCATGTCATTTCGAAGACGCAGTCTTGAGGGTCTGTTACCTAACACCCCCAAAAAATAAAGCTATGGCCGCTTGTGACATGCAGACCATGTGTGTTTGCATTCAATCGATTCTAAAAATAATGTTTAACAAACTACATCACCAGAAAGTTCAGCACTATAGAAATTGTACCACGAAAGCCAGTAACCACTTCGAACAACCTTGATTCGGCATAATAGGGGAAAGGAGCTGTGTATAATCTGGGCCTAAAGACACGTAACCATTCTCATAAGACGAATAATTTCAGGCTTGGAGAGCAAAACCGATTCGGTTCTGATCCACATCAAAGATGATGGAGGTCGCACGGAAAAGAGGGTCTCCCAGAATCCATCCGTTCAAAGGAATACCACTTTGGCCGACAATAGGGAGAACGCACTTTCCGTCATGTTTACTCCAGTGTGTCTGGTCATCCGAAAGCTTGACAGTCTTTCCAGCAATTTCAATCGTGACGCTGGGCGACTTGCTGCAGTCAAACTGGTAGCGAGTCTGGCCAGACTGAGAAATAGGTTCGAGCCCGTTAACCGTACTAAGAGCTTTCTTCACCTGATCAGGAGGGCCGCTGATTAGGGTTGATCCAGAATCAATGATAGCAGTAACTTTCTGATTGTTCACTTTCGCGGAGGTAACCCACCAACCGTAAAGCGGGTCGACCTTTGCGTACGAAACATCACCCTTGAACTTGGACGAGTCGACACTGCCGAGATGGAGGGTGGAGCCCGAGCCACGCTTGAGCGTGAACTGGAAGATGCCCTTATCCAGAGCCTTCTGCTTTCGCAGGGACTCAAAGAACGGAGGGAGTTCCTTGGGGAAGGTCTGAATCGAGGAGAAGCCCATACCTGCAACACCTTGATTGGACTCCTCATCCTTGATAAAGGTGGTAGTGGAGCGACCGATAGCAACCTTGTCGGCCTTCAGACCCGCGATTGAAAACGAGTCAGTATAGATCTTTCCCTTAGCCGTGGTGCCATCACCGTAACGAACCGAGAAGTCCTTCCCCGTGTTCTTGGATGCCTTCGACTTGCTTGGTTTGTAAGCGTCAGGGTTAACAAGAGTGTCTGCCGAGCCCGTGTCAAAGTTGATCGAGAAGCTCTGGCCACCATACGTGACTTCCCCAGCCCAAAGCTTTCCGTTCTTGACATCCTTGAGATCCACATCACCCGATCCCGCGCGCTTGCTAGCACCCCTAGCAGCAAGCGGATGAGACTTTCCGGTGTTCTTCTGGAAGTTGTTCAAGCCATCCTGATACTTGTTGTCCATGGCCTTGAAGTGCTGGTTGAACGCAGGGAGATCGAGCTCGCCATCACTGGTAACGAGCAAGTTGCGGCGCTCGAGAGACACACTCGTGTTTGTAGCTACCACGAAGTTGGAAGCAAGCAACAGGCCCGCGACAAAGTGGAGCGAAAGTTGCATGATGTTTAGAAAATAGTCAAGGTGAGTTTCTCCCAGGACGAATAGTCCTCTTTTATGTGTTCAAAGACTCATTATTCCTGATTTCTCCCCGCATGGGGATTGGATGAGATCGATTGTCACCACTTGCCAACTAACGCAGTAATTGCCTTTCTAAGGCTGCTTGGCAAGAGTCTCGATGTACTCAGTCCCGGAGCTTTTTTGTCAAATTTAAATTGACAACCAAAAATAACTCGTCGGCGCCTTTTGGGCGTCAAACCCGGCAGGTTATTCGCCGATTGCTAGCGACGACAGGTGCCACTAACACCGAAACTCTCCAGACATCAACGATGACGTAGAAATCATCCACTTCATAATCAGTAGCCTTCGGGACCCATACAGATAACTACAAAAATAGACATCATTACAAGGAGTAATCAGCCAACAACATCAGGCGGCTAATATTTAGGCCTGGGTCGCAAAGCCCATACGGTTCTTGTCCGTGTCAAAGATGATCGAGACAGCCTGGAAGAAGGTGTCACCGACGATCCAGGCCTCCATAGGCAGACCGTCCTGGCCGGCGACCGGGAAAACACACTGGCCGTTGTTCGCATGACCGAAGAAGAGCTGAGACTTGGACAGCTTGAAGTCGGTACCGCCAATGTTGATCGAGACATTGGGGGTGTTCTTGCAGTCGTAGGTGTACATGAGAGTACCGCCAGAGCTGAACGGAGTCATGCCCTTCAGGCCCTTGACCATGCTGCGGACCTGGTCCGTAGGACCAGTGATGATGGTCGAGCCCGAGTCAATGATGGCCTTGATCTTCTGGCCGTTGATCTTGGCATCAGTGAGCCAGAAGCCCTGGGAGGGGTCGACATCGACGTAGGTGACCTTGCCCTTGTACTTGGACGAGTCCACCTTGCCCAGAACGAGGGTCGAGCCCTTGCCCGGCTTGAGGGTGAACTGGAACACACCGCTGTTCACAGCCTTCTGCTTCTTGAGCGCCTCAAAGAAAGGAGTGTACTTTTTGGGGAAGCTCTGGATGGAGGGGAACGCGAGACCGGCAATACCCTGGCTAGGCTCCTGGTCCTGGATGAACTCAGAAACCGAGTGACCAATCGCGACGTTCTTGGCCTTGAGACCAGCAATCTCAAAGTCGTCAGTGTAGATGAAGCCCTTGGCCGTAGTACCGTCACCGTAAGCAGCACGGAAGTAGTCGTGAGTGTTCTTGGAGTTCTTCGACTTCTTCGGGTCGTACGCCTTAGGGTTCACGAGCGTGTCAGACGAGCCAGTGTCAAAGTCAATACCGAAGGTCTGACCGCCGAAGGAGACATCACCGGCCCAGAGCTGCTCCTGCTGGACATCGGTGAGCTTGACGGTACCCGAGCCGCCGTTGTTGCGCTTGTCACCGAGCAGGAGGCGCAGCAGAGGGTGGTCGCGGCCCATGTTGCGCTTGAAGTTTTCAAGGGCATCCTTGTACTTGTTGTTGACCTGAGACTGGTGCGTCGTGAAGGCGTTCACGTTGAGCTGGTTACCAGTGGAAAAGAAGGAGTTGCGGCGCTGGAGGTTGATCTCAACGTTGTCCTCAGCGGCAAAGGCAGCACTCGAGGCCAGAACCAGGCCGGCAACAAACTTAAGGCTCAACTGCATAACGAATGGACCCAGGTCGAAAGGTAAGGGAGGAGGTCGGTGGGTTCGTGGGAGAGAGGGATGCGAGTACTAATATCAGGGTACTAATATGAGGTATCGCGTCTCTCTACGCGTTTCCGAAAACAGCCCATTGATTTGCATAATTCTCCTGCGCCTGCAGCGGTCCGAAGACACGACTGCGAGTTATGCGTGACGATCCAAGATTAGCAACAAAAAGTCCAACGGATTTTCGGGGATTGACGCATCTGTCTGCACACTTGCTCCGTCATTCCAATCATAATTGTGCTGTCAGCCAGCCTAACACTCCTGAAATCACGTGTCATTTTTGATCCGAGTTTGAGTCGACGCCAAGTTTCCAAGGCTCGCTTGGCATGCATATCTGACCTGGCCAGTTCCCCACCACGCCGGAATGGCCACGGACCCTGCTGAAACTGCGGGCGTGGCTTTTCTGGGACCGCTCGGAACCTATTCACATCAGGCTGCCCTTCAATTTAGCGCGAATCATGCAGTAACATTGTATGCCAAGCATTCCATTCAGGAAACTGTGGATGCGGGGAAGTCTCGGCGTGCAGACCCAACAGAGCGCACTGTTATCGTCGTACCGTTCATCAACAGTGTTCAAGGTGGCGTGCTAGAGACATTCGCGTGTTTGGCAGACCCCAACTTTTTTGGCCCCGATGCACTAAAGATCGTTGACGAGGTTGATTTGACAATTGCCCATGCATTGATCGTTCGGAGAGGGGCAGGCGTACCCGCTGATGATTTATCCACGATCAGAGTCGTGCGTAGTCACCCACAAGCTCTCGGTCAATGCTCCGATTTCCTTTCCTCACGACTTCCTCATGCCCAGCTGGAAGAGGCCCAGTCTACGGCCGATGCAGTCTCATTATTGCGCGCGGACGACAATTCTGCTGCTGTAGCCTCTGAACTTTCAGCAGAGCTTCTTGATGCATCAGTACTGTTCCGTGGCATCCAAAACTCAAATGGTAAGTTCACTTGAGCCAACACAGAAAATTCTACGCGTTTCATCGTGGCAACCAGCAATTGTCAGGAGCCATGTGTTTCCGCACTGCTGCATTCGAGCCAGTCGGCTCGTTGGACGCTTGAAGATCGCATCCGAGCGCTATTTCGAGTCCGCACCTCGCTCAATCCAGATCACATTCAATCCATACTTTCCTCAGGAGTCGAGGATTGGGAAGTAATGGGTCCAGTGTATACGGCTCCGGATGCGGACGAGACCAAGTTGCTCGAGTTGACCTACAAGCACCAAGTTTGTGATTTCTCTTCGATACCCCGTCCACCTGGCAAGGCTTTATCAGCGCTTTTGCTTCCCAGCGATGACAAGGCAAACGCCGAGTGTCTGGGAACTTGGCGCGTCTCTCCATGAAAGACGGTTCAGAGTTCTATTGACTTCTTAACTACGCCTGTGCCAAAAGCTTGGACAAATCTTGAGTAAGTAAATAGCAACATACTTTCCAGCGAGATCTCCTCGCGCACCACAGTAGGCTTCACCTCATTGTCAAGGTTGGTTGGGACAGTGACTGTACCGTCATTCAGCGACCAACCGGCCTGCTGATTGATGAAGTTGGCCAGCTCTGTCCCTTGCAAATTAAGATAGCCAGCAAGACGGCCCTCTGAGATAGTGCGGAAGCTCCCTTTTACGCTGTTCAGCGCCACTTTCCGTACAGCATCCTCAAAACCATTGGCTTTGGAGGTGTAGGAGCGCACTTCCGCATACTCCGCGCTGGTGTAAAGGGCCCAGAAGTCCCGGAACTTGGTTTCGAATAGCAAAGTTGAAAGCGTGGCAAGATTGACAATGATCGGCTCGGTGATAATACCCGACGGTCCCGTGCTCTTACCGGCTTCGTTGGTTGTGAGCGTCGCGACGGGCGCCTCGCCAAGAAGCGAGATGCAGAGACTGAAGTCCGGGAAAGGCACAGCTGTTAGGGCCTTGACCAGAATATGGATTGCTGCATCAAAGTCAAATTCGCTCGGGTTGAGCTGGAACCTGGCGTTAGCCTGCTCTAGGAAAAGGGCAATCTCAGCTAGAGCTAATAACCAGCATCCTACGCGTGTGGGTCTCGAGTCCACAGCGCTCACGAGTAATGTAACTTCATCCCCGTTTCTAGCTTGGTATGGTACTTACAGCTTCAAAATAGCCAAGTTTGGCAATGCATCGTATGTCCCATTTTTCAGCTGGGAATCGAGGTATTCCAAGAGTACGCCGCGGTTTTGGGGGTTGTAGCGATCTGATATAAGCTCGAGCACACTTACCAACATCAGAGATTAGCTTCTCGATACTAGCTGGGCGCGACTCGGGGTGCACCCAGGAGTGCGCCGTTGCCGTGTCCGAACTCGATGCCATCGTCGAGAAGCTTGGTCGAGGCGCTGGCAGGAGACTGAGTTCGCACGTGATGACACCCCGCCCGATTACGGCACGGTCTTATCGGGTTCCAGGTGTGGATTCGAGATCATGTCTGGCGCGCCCGGTGACGACGTCTCGCTTCAGGGACATGACGAGGAGCAGATTCGGCTGATGGAAGAGCGCTGTATCGTTGTTGATAATGACGATAACTATGTGCGTGATGGAAGCAAGAAGGAGTGCCATCTGATGACGAACATCCAGAAGGGCCTTCTTCATCGTGCTTTTTCTATGTTTCTGTTCGACCCGAGCACTGGCAAATTGCTTCTTCAGCGGCGTTCTCCGGAGAAAATCACATTTCCCAACATGTGGACGAATACGTGCTGCTCGCACCCTTTGGCAGTGCGCTCCGAGATCGACGGAAAGGAAGGCGCGAAGCGTGCTGCGCAACGCAAGCTTGAACATGAGCTTGGTATCCCAACCGAAGAGGTGAAGCTGGATGACATCCAGTTTCTGACGCGCATTCACTATATTGCCCCTAGCGATGGAACCTGGGGTGAGCATGAAGGTAAGTTTTTTTTTCCGTAACCTCAGTTGATTACATTCTTTTCTTGGCTGCCCCTGTCTCGCTTCATGTGAATACCAATGAAGTTTGCGATGTAAAGTGGGTTTCGATGGATGAGCTGAAGGAACTGATGAATGAGCTGGATCGTATGTCACTCAGCTAACCTAGCCTCGGCTTTCACTCCTTGGTTCAAGCTAATTGTCAACGAATTCCTCTTCAAATGGTGGCAAGAACTTCTGGCTCGGGCTAACGAGGCGGGCAAATACGAGGCAAAGACTTTGGCTGAATGGGAGAATGACAAGATTCACCGTCTGCTGTAGTTCAGTGATTCAGATAGTATACCAATATCATAGAGACTACTAACTTTGCTACCGAGATTCCGGTTCATCTTTTTGTGCCATCCCGTACTCTCTGATCCATTCCTGTGTAAGTGCGAGTGAATAGCATACCTCAGTTTCCCAAATAGGTCGCCACGGGTCCGCCGTCTGAATCTTTTGTGGTTTTGCTGCATTCACTGTAATCACATTCTGGGTCAACAATCGACTTACCCCGCGGAATTCGTTGAGATGCATGTTATCAATAGCATCCTCCGCCTCCTCTTCTTGAGAAAAGGTAATGAAGCCAAACCCACGGTTCGCAGACGCTGTGTGAGTAGTTCGACATACCTCCGTCAGCTACCCGGGGCAGTTGTATGTCGCTGATTTCACCGAATGTAACGAAGATCGAATGTAATTGCTCTTCTGTTGTGTCCTTGTCGATTCCGCCTGCTCATTATTGCAGTAAACGTACCTACGTATACAGTCTTGCTCGTAGACATGGTCGTAAATCTGCCAAATTTGTGGGATTCCTCCACATCAGGTGAGCACCTTATGGACGAAAGCCTGTCAGATTTGCTAACGTGGTGTGCTCAACGTGGGATTGTTCTAGATGATCGGATCGAAATTGGACGGGTCCCAGATGAACCCGATGAGGACCTAGATCTTGAATGGAATTCCGACCCAGGAGCTCTGGCTGTGCGAGTCCTCGAACGCATCCCGCAAGGTGATACTTGTAAGAGAGCAATAAACTTACACAGTGGCTTGGATTCCTAGCAAGGCAATCCTCTCTACGAAAAGCAGTGCACTAGCTCAATTTCATCTATTCCAAAAGGCGTGTAAAGCATGCAAAGATGATGCCTTGCATCTGGCACTGTGCTTAGCGTATGAGCGGAAACTAGGCTCTTCATCAGAGTTTGCGGGATATATCCAAAGTCTTCCCCGTAAAGTATCACTTCCGTTCTGCTGGGATTCATCATGGCTTGGTATGCAATGGTTTCATGGGACAGAGGCATGGCGCGCAGTTCAGCGTGCGGAGCAATTTTGGGACTCGGACAAGTATCTGAAACCTGGGTATTCCTTCGTACGTCTAGCTCTTACCCAGCGTCGATTACGGGGTTACTGGGACAATTTTGGCGAGAAGATCATGGAGCATACAGCCATTCCGGTACTATTCAGTGAATTCTGTGATGCCTTCACTCTAGTCTCCAGCCGCGCCTTTATCATCAATTTGTTTCATGGGTATGTGTTGGACTTATGGTTAGGCTGTGCATGGTGCCTATTGCTGATTTGTTCAATCACACAGATTTGCACAATGTGAATGTCGAAGCCGAAGACAATATCTGCTTACATTGCGGTTTACTACATGACGGTCCTTGTGAGACTGTCGACTCGGCTACAACCGACACAATCGACGTCCGCTCGATCGAATTTCTTGAGCCAGGTGAAGAAGCGATCAATACGTATGGTGAGCTAAGCAATGCCGAACTGCTTTGTCAATACGGATTCTCTCTTGACAGTAAAACTGTCTTTGAACGATGCAGCTGGGGACCCGAGCTAGACTATGATCGCTGTGAGCTTGAACAAGCTTTGATGCATGTTGTGTCGTACACGCCCTCGAATGATACCCACAAACTCAACCTGACGCAGGTCCTCGTCAATTTAGATTGGCTTAATGCGAAAGGACAAGTTAATAACGACAACAAAGATCGATTGGGGCCCGCACTCATGGCGGACGATCTTGCTTTTGTGCCGTTGCAACTACCTCGTGATAGGCAGCGACCCCTTTTTGTCGATGCCATGGGAAAGCCTAGCTGGTGCCTTTGGCGATTTTTTCTTGGTGCATGTCTTGCATGCAGCGTGGCACCAATAACGGGATGGTCTTTACTTCTGAACCAAGTACAGGTCTGCGCACGGGCCATCGAAGCTGAACATGCCAAACCCACTGAGGCAACCGCTCTAGCTAAGCAATGTCTGAAGCGACTGTATACTATCCGCATAAAAAAACTCTATGCATCTGAGCACGAAGAAGAGGCGCTTTTATACCTTGTACGTGCCTTTCTGATCCAGACCCATCGTGGCGTGCTTCGCAGTGTTGTTCAACTGGCTCTCCAAGAATCCGACATTCTCCAACACGCACTCTCCCACGTGACTTAGAAAATTTTAGTGCATGCTTCGAGCGCGCGGGGCGCGAAGTGTTTGTGGACGAGCGGCACAAGCATACCGTACCCACTTCACAGGTCCTACCAAGTACATCATGAGCGCATACGAGCGCTACGGTGACTGGTCGCGCAGTCAACTGCTTCGACGCATAGCACAGCTAGAGGCGTCAGCTTCTTCGGTGAACCTTCCTGCGCCTGAGCCTGAGCGAGCCTTCTCCAGTGATGAGACGCGCGAAAAACCAAAAGCAAAGGCACCAAGGCCTTTTGATGTATCGGCACAGCCATGCAGAAAAATTGCTTTGCGATTCTGTTACGATGGTGGACAATATTCAGGCCTTGCCGCGCAAACGCAGCAGGTAACTCCGTTACCGACCGTGGAAGAGACTATTTGGGAAGCACTGTGTACTGCACGCCTTGTAGATCCTGCCAAAGGAATGGAAGGTGCTGGGTGGAGTCGGTGCGGGCGCACAGATGCCGGTGTTAGTGCGGCAGGACAAGTTATTGCATTGTGGGTGCGCAGCCGATGTGTCGATGAGCGGGCACTGCGAGACTACCAAGGGGAAAAAAGCTCCATGCCGGAGGCCTCGCGCCTTTCTTCTGGCGAGGAACTACCGTATGTGGCAACCTTGAATCGACTGCTTCCACCATCGATCCGCGTTCAAGCTTGGTCGCCGGTAACCCCAGAGTTTTCTGCGCGCTTTGATTGCACTTACCGGCATTACAAATACTTCTTCACACTTGGTGCGCCTTCTTCTTTGGCATGGCAGCCAGAAGGGGCTTCGCAGTTCTCAGAGCGCTTGGACGTGGACCGCATGCGTGATGCTGCGACGAGGCTTATCGGAGAACATGATTTTCGCAATCTGTGCAAGGTCGATGCCAGTAAACAGATTACCAACTTTGTGCGGCGTATTGATGGAGCAACAATCGATCCTGTACCGCATGGATGGCCAACAGCGCATGATTCTCCTGAGATGATGAGCAACTCTCCTGCGACAGAGCCTATGTATGTACTAAACCTTCGCGGCTCGGCTTTTTTGTACCATCAAGTTCGAAACATCATGGCTGTGCTGTTCATGGTCGGTGCGCGTCTCGAGGAACCCTCAATTATCGATGAACTCGTAAATGTGCACCCTGGTGCAGCGCAGCACGACCGCAGCACGACTCTCGCAACCCTTTCCTCAGACGTTCCTGGACATGAGTTGGTACGCGCTCTTCCGGAGCTAAGCGACGACCTAACCGTGTACGAAACTAAGCCGAGCTATGAAATGGCCGCTGACCGTCCTTTGATGCTATGGGAGTGCGGCTTCCGCCAAGAGGATGTACAATGGCGTGCATGCGCGAGCGATACTATGCGGGATGTTGGTCCGAATACGATCGATTTTACTCCGACCCTGCGAGCGACTGCCAGCTTGCATGCTCATTGGACACGAGAGGCGATACATGCTGAATTACTTCGCCACTTTACGATCGCGAGTGCCTCTTCGGTTCTCACGACGATTCCCACTCAAACCTCTTTTGAGGACGCGCGCTCGCCGAAGCTACCGGCGCCTGAATCTATTCCACACCCACCGCTCCGTGCGAGGCTTGTGCCGCTCGGCAATGGAGCTCTGCGTCCTACGACAAAATATACACCGATGGCCCGGCGTCCGCGCGATGTTCCACCGAGTGTTAAAAATGAAAAGTGGCGTGAGGGGAAGGGCCGCCGGCGTGCTGAGCGGCGCGCAGCCGCCCCCGATCCGCCTATCTGATAGCAAAGGGAGTTCCTCATTACATAAGCCAACCTTCTAGTCAAAAAGTCGCCACCAACGCGGAAGTGCGCGGATAATGGCGCAACGTTCTGAGTCCGGCCCTGCTGGCGAGGGGCCGCCCCGCGCTACTATGTCTCATACGGACCGTGCTATTGCGGCAGTCTCTGGTGCGGTCACGACCTCTATGCTTAGTATGTTGCCTTTCTAACGCAGTGACGCCACTCGATGTAGTTAAAACACGTCTCCAGACTCAGTTCGATTATGGCCGCGTCGGCTCTGCTGAGACTCCTAAAGACTTGCCACGGCCTCCTAACTCAATCAAACATCTTCGCGCATGTCCTGCACAAGAGCAAGCACGCAATATCTCGCAATGGATGCCTAACCGGGCGCCAGCATACCCGCTCTCCACCTTCCCTGTGACTGTTGCACCGAATGGCCAAGTCACTTGTGTCTACCCGGAGAAGTGCACCACACAAGTGTGCGAAGCGGAAGTGATCATGCGTCAACAACGCATGAATGGGGTTTTTGATGGGATCGTGAAAGTTCTGCGGGCTGAAGGATGGCGCGGACTCTGGCGGGGGTTGGTCCCTACCGTGGCGATGACGGTTCCGTCCCAGGTGACGTATATGACTTGCTATGATGTGTTCCGACGCATGCTCTTGTCTCTCGAGACGCCTCCGATCAAGGTCGTCCCCTGCATGTTTGAGGAGAATGAGGTGTGTGTGCCGGAGCTTCCGCCCGGCATGCCGATCGATTTCGAGGAAGCGCCGGTGTCGAGCTCGTTCCAAATGCCACTTTTAGGTGCATCGCTGGTGTCAGGGGCACTGTCGCGATCTGTTTCTGCTACGCTTGTCACGCCCCTGGAGCTACTGCGCACGCGCCTCCAAGCCTCGCACGGGCGCTCGTCGTTCACGTCTGTGCTGGAGCCGCTCTATCGTGAAGTGCAATACCATGGCGTTGGTGTGTTGTGGCGGGGCCTGTCTGCGACACTCTGGCGGGACGTGCCCTTCTCTGCCATCTACTTTACGGGCTACGAGGCTGGCAAGTATATGTTCACCGGTGCGGGCCTGGGCGAGAGTCAAACGTCGACATTCTGGCACGAATTCGGCATTTCGTTTGGTGTTGGTGCGACGAGTGGAAGTATCGCAGCCTTCATGACGCATCCGTTCGACCTGGTCAAAACGCGTCTGCAAGCCGAGTCGCAGTCGACGGGCAATCAACGCGCCATGGGTCTGAATGCGCCGTCTACGAGCTCCATGTTTCACACGCTGCAGCGTATTCTAGCGACCGAAGGCACACCCGGCCTCTTCCGAGGCCTGGCTCCTCGGCTGGCAAAAGTGGCGCCGTCTTGTGGCATCATGATCGGTTCCTTTGAGGTTGTGGGCCGTTGGCTGGCCCGCATGCACCACACGTAAATATCCTATACTATACCCCTTCCATTCTAGAGTCCTAGCAACGACATGATCAGGTACCCTACCGTACCAATGACCACGGTGGCCAAAATACTGGCTGGAATGCCGACGCGGAGGAAAGTCTTGACTGACACATAGCGGTGGCCCACCTCGTCCTCGAGGTTAATGGCCGTCATGTTGGGGAAGCCCGAAATGGGCAGTCCCATGGCCGCACTGGCCGTCAAGACCGTCGCCATGATCAGCAGACGTGGGTGCGGCTGCGAGAGGTTTTCGCCAATCTGCGCCGCGAGCGGCACCAGCAGCACCGCCGCAATGGTATGAGAGATGAACGTAGCGACCACAAGGCCCGTGCCGACCAAAAGGAGCAGGATACGCCAGACCGGTAGGCCCTCGACGTGGTCTTGCACGAAGTGATCCAGGGCAGCGAGCAGGCCACTCGAGTCGACGCCCTTGCCCAGGGCGATACCGCCCATGGCCAAGAACACAATCGTCCACAGGAAATTGTTGAAATCTTCCTTGGTCAAGATACCGGTGCCAAAGAAGCACACGAGCGGAACCACGGCAATGATCGCCATGTCACCCACAATCCACTCGATTTTGCGCTCGATGCACCAGAGAACAATGGTACCGATACACACAGCCGAGATGAACCACTGCGTCTTTTCGAATTTGTGACTCGACTCCGGGATACGCTTGATCACAACGCCCTTGCCGGTACCGAAGGACCACAGGAGGAGCACCCAGAGCACAAGAAGCGAGATGCCTGATACGGGAATCGTGATTGAGAACCATTGCAGCCAGCCGATAGGCTCCTTCATGTACTCCAGTGCAATCAAGTTTTGCGGTGAAGCGATCGGCGATGTCTGCCCGCCGATGTTCGAAGCCAGGGCGATGCCCATGATCAGACTCGTCGCGTACGGCGACTTCGGGGGCAGGTTGCGCAGAATGGGCTGCACCAGAGAGAACATGAGCACGGGCGCCGCCACGTTGGAGATCCACATGCTCGCGAAACAGGCCACGATCATATGTGCCAGAAGTACGACGCTCGGCTTCGTGCCAGCGAGCCGAAGCACACGGGTGGCGAGGACCTTGTCGATCCCGTACTTCGAAAGGCCTGCGGCCAAAGTGAAGCCGCCGAGCAGGAGCGAAACACTCGGAGCAAACATCTGCTGAAACACCCATTTACTTGTTTCGGGCGCCGTCATGCGACGCAGTCCACCCTCCTCTTTGGTGCGTGCGACACGCAGCGTGACAATCAACAGGGGCACGATGAACGAGGTGACGAATAGCGGAATTACTTCGGTGACCCACAGACATGTACAAAAGACGAGCAACGCAAAGCAGTTCTGTACTTCCACCTCGTCAAACACCTGGAAAAGCGGGTTTTTGAGCAGCAGAACAAACAGAGCCAGCGAGAGAAAGAGCTGCACGGTTCCCATAGAGATGAACGAGGGCAGCTTCAAGTCACCAAAGAAGGTGTGCAGCACGCGCGGTGGCTGCGCCTCTTTCGCAAGTAGGTCACCTGCGACGGTTCCCATGCCGCCGCCCTCCAGCGAGGCAGCCTGCGCGCGGCGCTCAATGTTGATCATCTCGCGCCAGACCGTGTTGCGCTGCCAAACGACCTCCTCGCGCAGCTGCGCCTTGAGCTGCGAGCGAGCCTGCTCTTCATCGCCGCGCGTCGCGACTGTCGTGTAGAGTTGCACAACGTCGTTCAGGTATTCATCGAGGCGCGCGTGCGCCTGTGGCTGGAATGGGTATTTCACCTTCACCACCTGCTCCACGTAGCGGTCCTTGAGCTGACTTCCAGTGATCTTGTCGTACTTTTTTAGAATCTTGATCATTCCGGTCAAGTTCAGCTCCGTGTACTTCTGCAGCTCCGACAGTGACGTGTAGAGCGCCGAAAGCTCGCGCTTGAACGTAATCCGCACGTCGATGGCATACTCGTCATGTGAGTGCCATACAGACCGGTGTGCCTCATCGAAGCTGCTTCCGCCCGTGCTTGCGTTGCCCGGCGAGAGCAGGTCAAAGTCGGAGTGGTCTGCGGTAGAACTTCTGTGTGATCGTCGGTACGACCCACGCTTGCCAAGAGACTTGAGCCATCCCTTATAAGCAGGAAAGAAGGCATGCGAGGAGCTCGGAGAGGCGCCGGACCCTCCAGGCGTCTCTACATCGCTCTGGCTCACAGAACGCCGCCGTTTCGGCACAGACCATGACGGCGACTTGCGGCGCGACGGTGCGTCGTGCATCGAATCGTCTCCGTCCTCGCTCAGTTCGACATCGGACTCAATGCCAGAGCGATATGCGTGGAATTCTTCCTCAGCAAGGTTGACGTTGTCATGCACTCGGTGCACGTCGTCGCCCAGCTCTTTTTCCTTGAGGCAGTAGAAATCGACAATCTTGCGCAGCTCCTTGTCTAGCTGAGGCACAAACTGGGCATCTGTGTCCGAAGGCGTCGAGTCGAGCAGCATAGCAGACTCATTTTCGAGACGGTGTGTGCCGGTGTCGCCGTCGGCCGCATTGTACTGTGCCCGTTCCAGCGAGTAAATGACCTTTTTTAGGTGCTGATAACTGGGTCAGTCAAGTCTACGCACTTGATGTATTGTTCAGACCATTCTGGTACACCGTTGAGCTGGAGGCTGTGCGAGACTGTGTGAATACGTCACGTACACTTCATCGTGCCCTCTCACGGCGTCGTGGTCCCAGAAAAGTGTCGAGCCAACAGTCACGTGAAGGCGCGGAAGGCATCGTCCGTGCGACGAGCAGCGCAATGGAGGCCATCAAGCTGCAGCGGAAGTATCCTCAATTGTACGTGCCATGCTGATGCAGCTCCCAGGAGGAGATGATGTCGTTGATCAACAAGTTCCACCAGATGGATGTCGACGGAAAGGGGAGCTTGGATCGTCAACTGGTCGTCAAAGAGGTGCAGGACCTCGAGAAGGCGTCCTACGACCAGGTCCGTGCTACGCTTAAGGACGTCGACCTCGATGCTAGTGGTCGAGTCGAAATGGAGGACTACGTCGATGTATGTGTAATAAACTAACGCCAGCTGATCGCCCGCATTCGCAAGGGCAGCAACGCCGAAGCCGGCGTGGTCAATAAGGGCCGCGTCACAGTGCGCGGGAGCAATGCCTCGACCCAGCACTCCATCAACGAGGACGAGCGCTCGGAGTTTACGCGCCACATTAATACGAGTTTTGCCGGTGATGCGCATATCGGTGCAAGGCTACCAATTCCTACCGACACATTCCAGCTCTTCGACGAGTGCCGTGATGGTTTGATTCTAAGCAAGTTGATCAATGATGCCGTACCTGACACCATTGACGAGCGTGCGCTCAACTTTGGCAAGGGCGGTAAGGGCCCTAATGCGTTCCAAATGACGGAGAACAACAATGTGGTCATTCAGTCGGCCAAGGCAATTGGTTGTAGCGTCGTCAACATCGGCTCTCAGGATCTTACGGACGGACGCGAACACCTTATTCTGGGCCTGATTTGGCAGATCGTGCGCCGTGGTCTTTTGAGTAAGATTGACCTGAAACACCACCCAGAGCTGTACCGCTTGCTTGAAGACGGTGAAGAACTCGACGATTTCCTCAAGCTGCCACCCGACCAGATTCTGCTGCGCTGGTTCAACTACCATCTCAAGGCAGCTCAATGGAACCGACGTGTGTCAAACTTTTCCAAGGATGTGTCCGACGGCGAGAACTATACAATTCTGCTCAAGCAAATTAAGCCTGATGTCTGTGACACCAAGCCGTTGCAGGAGCCGGACCTAATGACGCGTGCAGAGATGGTCCTGCAACGCGCAGATGCAATTGGATGCCGCAAGTATCTTACGCCTGGTTCCATGATTGCCGGAAACCCCAAGCTGAACCTCGCTTTCGTCGCGACGTTGTTCAACTCGTGGCCATCGCTTGAGCCACTGGAGGAAGCACCGCCGCTCGAAGTCGAGGACTTTGACGCAGAAGGCGAGCGCGAAGCCCGCGTTTTCACGCTTTGGCTCAACAGTCTTGATGTACAGCCGGGTGTATTTCACCTGTTTGAAGATCTCAAGGACGGAAACATTTTGATGCAGGCTTTCGACAAGGTCGCACCGGGATCAGTCAACTGGAAGCGTGTCTCTCGTCCACGTGAAGGTCAGGAACTCTCACGTTTCAAGATGGTAGAGAATACCAATTACGTTCTTGATGTGGCTCGGATGCACAATCTGCAGCTTGTCGGCATCCAGGGCGCAGACATCACAGACGGCGCTAAGACACTTACGCTTGGTCTTGTGTGGCAAATCATGCGCATGAACATTACCAAGACGCTTGCTGAGCTGTCGCGCAGTGGCAAGTCGGTTTCCGATACGGAGATCCTGCAGTGGGCTAACAATCGCCTCAAGACAGCAGGAAAATCATCCATGGTTCGTTCTTTCCGCGACCCTACCTTGTCCAATGCCAAGTTTTTCTTGGATCTCCTGGACACTCTTCGCAAGGGCATTGTCGACTATTCATTGGTGACCAACGGTAACACCGAAGAAGAAAGCAAAATGAACGCAAAACTGGCCATTAGTATTGCACGCAAACTTGGTGCTTTGATCTTCTTGGTTCCAGAAGACATTGTGGAGCTGCGTCAGCGTCTGATTCTGACCTTCGTTGGAAGTCTGAGTACGTTTAAACCAACTAACGCTAGTGTCGCTCTCGGATTGAGGTAGAGAAAACCTAGACTAGGTTATATTGGTAGTACGTTAAGCCCCTGTCAGAATTCATCCCGGCTAGCTCAGTCGGTAGAGCGTCAGACTCTTAAAGAGTCTCTTCGGTTGCGAAGAGTTATCTGAATGTCGTGGGTTCGAGCCCCACGTTGGGAGTAATTTTTTTTTTTTTTTGGGATTTATTTGTAGCCCACATTTTTTTTTTTCTATTCCTAAATCCCTCTTGGTCTCAGGTTTTTCCTGCCAGTTTGACTCGTCCACCGCATGCATCTTTAATCACTACATTGTACACTAATCATCATCATCAAATGTGATCTTCTTGGCTTTCCCAGGAACTAACTCTTTGTAGTGATCACCGTAACTCGAGTGGGTTTTGCGTTTTATAGTGGTTGGGAACTTGTTCATGGCCTCTGGAACGGGCTGCTCAGCGTCCTTCAGAACGCGGATCAATTCACCGGCATGAGCCTTGTCTTCGTCAGTGAAGAAAGTAAGGGCCTTGCCCGACTTTCCACCACGTCCAGTCCGTCCAATACGATGAATGTAGTCTTCAATGGTCAGGGGGAACGTGTAGTTAATCACTTGCTCGACGTTGGGGATATCCAGACCACGAGCAGCAACATCTGTCGCAACCAGCAAAGGCGTCTCGCCCGATTTAAATGCTTCAAGATTGGCAAGACGATCATGTTGGTTGAGGTCGCCGTGGATGCCAGAGACGCGGTATCCCCATCGTCGCAAGGTATTCTCGATCCGTTGAGCCTCTTTCTTATACAATGCAAAGATAAGGATCTTCTCGGACGATTTCATGGCATTAACTGAGCGCAAGAAAGAGTTTAGACGACGCTCCTTTTCGCGGCCGTCCTGCAATACTTCAACTTGTTGCGACACTTTGCGGTTGGCACTCAGTTCATCGCTGCCGACAGTGACACGAACAGGTGACTTCATAAATGTCTCTGCGAGCCCTCGGACCGCGGGTGGCCAAGTCGCGCTAAACATGTTGGTATGACGTCCATCTTCATTGGACATGGTCATACCGATAATAGCGCGGATATCGGGCTCAAAACCCTTATCAAGCATACGGTCGGCTTCGTCCAGCGTCAAGAAGCTGACCTTGCTGAGATCCAACGATCCTTCGCGAGCGAGATCAAGGACACGACCAGGAGTGCCTACCACAATGTTAACAGGCAACTTGTTTTTCTCCAATGAACGCATCTGTTCAGACTTGGATACACCACCGTACAGGCAGAATGTACCAAAACCGAGTGGCTCGCTGACACGAGCTAGGTTGTCACGAGTCTGAATGGCGAGCTCGCGGGTGGGCGCAATAACCAGTACTTGAATAGCTTTCTTTAGCTTCTTATTTGACTGGTTCTCAATAACATGCTGAAGTGCAGGAACCCCAAAAGCAAGCGTCTTGCCTGACCCAGTCTCAGCGACGCCAACAATATCCTTGCCTTGGAGCAACACAGGCCAGCAGCAAGACTGAATGAGGGTCGGTTGCTTGAAACCCTCCGCATCAAAGCGCTCCTTGAGACGAGCATCAATTTTACCATTCAACTCGTCAAAAGAGAGCATTGGAAGGGGAGTGCGCTCCGTGCTTTCTTCTGGCATCTCCATGGTGATACCGTTTTTATCCAAAAACTCCTGCGCTTCACGAGCCGTCTGAATTAGTGCTGCACTTACAGGTCCCGATGCGGGTTTGTTTGAGACAGTTTCAGTAGAAGCGTATTGTTCCTTCTCAGACTTGCTTTGGTCTTTCTCGTCTTCGTTTGCCTCCTTGACTTTCTTGTTCTTTTTGTCCTTGTCCTTCCTGTCTTTCTTGTCCTTCTTGTCCTTCTTTTCTTTCTTTTCCTTCTTTTCTTTTTTCTCCATCTTCTTCACCTTTTTCTCCTTCTCCGAAACTTCAATAACGTCGCCCATACGCTCTGCTTTGTCGGCACTCATCAGTCAAGCTGCAGCTTGGGCCAAGGCTGGGAAAAAAAGTTGGCATCACGTGCCGTGACTTCCAGCGGGTCGTTTGCGACCGTGCGAGTCGGGCGGGGTCGTTTAGAATGGACATTGCGCTGTCTTCGGATGCGCTCGATGTCTCGTTTCACCCAGACGAAAACAAACATGTCCTCGCTGTTGGTCTAATCAGCGGGAAGATTCAGCTGTTCGACTACAGCGCGTTGGTGCATCAAGACGAGACGAATGGAGAGAACTCGTCCAAGAAGCGGTACAAGCGCCTATGGAGTGTTCGCCCGTCACACAAGAGCTGTCGCGGAGTCACATTTGACAGCACAGGGTCCAAGCTGTATGCAATTTTTAAGGATCGATCCTTGATGGCATTAGACCCTCAAACAGGAGACGTTACAATGCGAGTAAATCACGCTCATGAGTACGTTTTCAAACTCATTCAGCTCTGCTCCTTCTCGCATTCTCTCCATCGAGCCCAACCTTATTGCAACTGGCGATGATGACGGGGTAGTGCGTCTTTGGGACCCACGTAAGGCCAGGGAGAATTCGATGCCAATTCAGACTTACGACCACCACACGGATTGGATCACCGATCTGCTGTGGTGCACGCATCTCGACGCGCCCCGCGCTCGCAACAAAGAAGAAGCGCAGAAACGGAAGCGTGACGAAGCTCATGATACTGATGCACGCAGTCGTCTTGTTTGTACCAGTGGTGATGGAACGTTGAGCGTCATCGACGTACGAGCCAAGAAAAAGGCTGTGGAAGTTAGCGACGACCAGGAGGACGAACTACTCTCGGTCGCTGAGATCAAAGGGTACGTGTATGGTCTTATTTCCAGCGGAAAGAAGCTAGTGGTTGGCACCCAACTAGGTATTTTGTCGTTGTGGGCACCATCGCGTGGCCTTTTGGACCATGTGGACCGGTTCCCTGGTCACCCGTCGAGTGTGGACACAATCTGTACTCTCGATGACGATACAGTGCTTACCGGATCTTCTGATGGGCTTATTCGTGTTGTTCAGCTTTTTCCACACAAGTTGCTTGGGATTGTCGCTGACCATGATGGGATGCCGGTCGAGGTGATGCGTCGCAAAGGCAATTTCATCGCGAGCCTCGGTCATGGAAGCGAATGCAAACTCACAGATCTGCGTCCCTTGCTGGAAGGCGATGAAGACGAAGAGGCGGAAGAAGAAGAAGTCATCCAGATTGAGACACCTGCTGTGACGCGCAGCACCGAAGCTAGCGATGATTCCGATTCGAGCGACGACGAAGGGCCTCCTCTGCAGCGGCGCCGTGGTGCATCTACGACCTTTGCGGTCCCAAGCGAGACGCTGGATACCGAAGCGGATGCTAAAGCATTTTTCGCGGACTTGTAAACGTTCATGGCATATATAGACCGGGTTTATCTACTCCTTGACGGGCACTGACCACGGGTGCTCTACCTTGCCCCATTGAATGGCCGAGAGCCTGTCCAGAACGACCTCGGCCACAGGGCCGAAGCCAGACTTGGTCACAGGCACCTCGATGTCTTTTCCGAGGTAGCCGATACGGTCCACGGGGCTGATCACGGCAGCCGTACCGGCACCAAACACCTCAACGAGCTTGCTCTGCTCGGCAGCATCCACGAGCTCCTGCATCTTCATCTCACGCTCGGCAACGTGGATCTTGGGCAGGTTGGGCAGGGTCGACTCGCCGCTCTCGTGCGAGCGCAGGAGACACAGCACCGAGTCACGCGTCACACCCGGCAGAATCATCCCATTGAGTGGGGGCGTCACCACGTCGAGGCTACCGTCGTCCCGCTTCAGGACAACAAAGAGGTTCATGGTGCCCACCTCGGTGAGGTAGTGCTCATCGCCAAAAAGCCACAGGTTCTGCTGGTAGCCCTTCGTCGCCGCCTCACGCTGAGCAATGATGCATGGGCCATAGTTTGCACCAAGCTTCGCGTCACCACTGCCACCTGGCCAGGCACGAACGCGGTTGGGGTTAGCCTCCAGGGCTACTGGCTTGACACCCGAGGAGTAGTAAGGGCCAACAGGCGACATGATGACGTAGAGCAAGGCCTCACTGGTAGCACCCACACCAAGGGAGGGCTCGGTACCGATCAATGTCGGGCGCAGGTAAAGCGAGTACCCCTCCTTCTCAGGCACCCAGTGCGAGTCGATGTCGACCACCTTCTTCAGAAGCTTTACGAGCTCATCACCATCGAAAGTCTGTGTCAGTGGGGATCACGTACTGGAAGCGAGATGCGCTCCGCACTGCGGTTCATGCGAGCCGCGTTCATGTCGGGGCGGAAGAGGCGAACGTTGCCTTGAGGATCCTTGTAGGCTTTAAGACCCTCGAACAGGGTTAAAGCATAGTGGAAGACGACCGAGCTGGGCTGGAATGAAAATGGGCCATAGGGCTGGATCTTGGGCTCGCCCCAGCCGCCCTCGGCGGTCCAAGGCACCACGAGCATGTGGTCCGTGAACGTCCGTCCGAAGACCAGCTTTTCTGGAGGAGGCGGGGTGCCAGCATTGGGGTTTTTTTCCACTTTCAGGCGAGACGCATCAAGCGGCGCCATCGTGGAGCTTTGCTTGTGTTCAGGGTGCGACGTCATGATAGAGTGGCGTTTCCCACAATCGTTTCGATGGGTCACGACGTTGGGAAAGAAGAGTTCACGTCTATCTACGTAAATCCTGCGTGACTCATAGCTATCGAGTCTAGGAAATAAACTCGCGCAGATCGGCCATGATCTGCTTGGCGTAGGGCGAGGTGCTTGTGGCCAGACAGGCGAGGGCCTCGAAGTGGCCCAGGTTGCGATAGGCGCGCAATTTGACTTCGCCTACACCTGATTCACTCAACAACGTCTTCAGAAGGGAGGAGTGGTACAGCGGGATTGTCTGGTCCTTGCCGCCATGAATCAACAAAAACTTGTTCGGTAGAAAAGACGGCTCGATAATACTCTTTTTTTCCATGAGTAGGTGAACCGGCGAGTGCAGAAGACACTGAGCATGCGAAGGTCCCACAAATCGCCGCAGGTAGCTCAGATGCTCGATTCCTTGCTTCATCTCCAGCCGGTATCCCTTGATGACGTCACTAAGTCCGGCAACCAAGACGACGCCAGCGAGCTGAGGCAGGCGCACCTGGGGCAAGTAAATCTCTAGGTTTTTGAACTGGTGCTTCTCGAGTTCTGACTTGGAGTCTTCCATTCCCACAGATGCAACCGCGTGGAAAGCAACGGTGTGACTCAAGGCGACGGCCTCTTGGACGAGTGTTAAGGTGATCAAGTGCGCGGAGAGACCGAATCCAAGTGTGTAAATAGCCGCGGGATTGCCACCATAGCTGGAGATGTGCGCACCAACCCAGCTGAGTGCAAAGCGCAAGTCGCCGACGGAATCGCGAATACGCACTTCCGGATAATATCGTATATCCGGTACAACAACACAGAACCCCATTGCACGGAGTTTGGACACGAGCTGCAAATATGCTTTCCTGCGACTGAAAAGGCGCACGGGTAAAATTGGGGACGGGATAAGGACCAGCACGGGGGCGCCTTGATAAGTCCCATGTCGAGAGAGATCTGTATTGAATCCTTGAGCGGTTTCGCAGGGTTTTAAAGGTGGGTATACATCAAGGAATTGGTTTGAGAATGGGACTGCATAGGGGATGGCATCGTAGATCAAATCTCTCTCGTGTGGTTTCGTATAGTATACAGAATTCAGAAGCCAATCTTTCACCAAAGGTGCGTAGCGGAGACATAAGCCAAGATAATTCAGAGCTGCCTTGGCAACCTTAGCACATCGTATTGGAGAAAGAGGCAAGAAAGGAACGAGTCGCGCCAGCGCGGGGGTGCCGACCAGGGCATACGGAGGCCGGTCTTGTTGAGCCCGAAGTAGGTATGCGCTCCAGGCGATACCGTAAATGGTAGCAGGAAACAAGTACAAAAATGAAACAAAAGCACCAAACCCAAGGACCGGAACTGCGTTAGCATTGCACATACCGATCGACAAGAATGTTGCCGCGATCAAGGCCAGCATCAACAATGCCGTGATCGGCAGCATGAAGATGAGCGCGACCAGGTGGACCTTGGGGGAGAGTGTCTCACACCTAGGGCGCATTTGTATCCCATTTCCACGATATATGCGTTCAGGGTTCAGAGCATTTACGCTCCGCCGGCGCCCGCTTGGCCGGTGAGCGCCCGTCATGCTCGAGGAGCGCTGCCCCAAAACGTGGCTGCGAGCTGCAGCTTCCCCGCATTCGTTGCGCAGGGACCTCCACACAAACCACCACACGTGACACATATATACATTTACACGTGATTTTCATTGCGTTGGCCGCGAGGGAACGGCGAGGGCCGCCAGAAGTTGCTCACCGTAACAACCAGCAGCAAGATGGCTCACTCGAACGTTTGGTTCTCGCACCCTGTATGTTGATCCATATTTTGGACCGAATACTGACACTGCGCAGCGTAACTACGGCAAGGGCTCTCGCAAGTGGTATGTGATTTAGCGCAGCGAGTACCTGTGGTGTGAAGGGTTGATTCTGGTAACGGTCATCGCATTTTGGAAGCGTGCACTGCGACGCTAAGTTCTGGACTGTGGTCCTGCGTGTGCTGTCTTACTGCCGCACTATGACTCGCCTTCTCGCATGCCGAAGGAAAGACATTCACCGATACAACCTTTCACGCCACGGTCCTCTGCGTTCCCATGTCCGGACTGATACTAACTCTGCAGCCGTGTCTGTGGCAACGGTGGCGGTCTCGTCCGCAAGTACGGCCTCAACATTTGCCGTCAGTGCTTCCGTGAGAAGGCCGACGACATTGGCTTCGCCAAGGTACGTTGACTCTTAGGCTGACCCAGTACCGCTAAATATTCGACGCTCTGCGAACTCCGGCATACTGCCGCCGCTCGACGTTCCAAGTCTTGCTGCTCAGCACGCGTGCTATAGATCCGAGTGTATTTCATGATGCCCAAAAATGCAAGGCGATTGCTACCCCTGACTCTTATTGTACTATGCTTTGGAACCGGCGGCCGATGCCGCGGCCGCGTTCCTAATCGGGCGAGCCCACCCACGGCGCACCATCCACCGCACCACGGCGGGGGTGATTGCTGCCGTGACAGCCGCACGCGGCGGCAGGAAGAGAGTCTTGTGGATTCCGTAGGCGAGCACAAACTCGGTCGAGAGTTGAGCGAGAAGCTTTTGCGTGTCGCTCAGCTCGGACTGGGGTGCCACTAGCGGACGCGACTTCTCCGTATCCGGCGACTGCTGGACCATCTCTTCAGTCTCTTTTTGGGCGAGGCCGATCCACCCGCGCACCACGCGCTCAATCTCCCGCACCCTGTCGCCGCCATAGATGTGGACGACGGCAAAGGCAATGCTTAGGTCGACGGTGCCAATGGCCAGGTAGATGCCCAAGGCCCACCACCCGTAGCGACGCATGATGAAGCGAAGGCGCTGGCGGAGCCCGCCCTTGGGGGGTTCTTCGTTCTCGGGATTCGGCTTTGCGCCTTCGGAAGCGTTAGGAGGCGACGGATTCGGCGTTTGCTGCGCGGCGGGACCAGTTGCGAACGAACGCGGCGTCTGAAGCGTTGCAGTCCGCGCCGGCGCTGGGAACGGGTGGCGCGCGGCGCCGAGGGCGACGCGGGGCAGACAAGCAGGGGAAGTTGTAGTACTGATGCGCATTCCCAGACGGCTCATGGCCATTGGGACTCGCACATAGGGGAAGAGAGACGACATGGTCTAGACGGATGGGCTTCCACCGCGGCGACCGTGGCTCCGTCTGCACGGACGCCACTACGCGCACGTTGGGTCAGCTGACAAATCAAAAAATTCCGTGCCTTGTGGAGTCGGGGGGATGCGAGGCAGTCTATGGGGCGCCAGCGAGCTGCTTGAGCACGTCCAAATCGCCGCTCTGCGCGCACAGTTGGTAGAAGGAGGAGCGCTCATTAGACAGGAGGTTCGCGGGCGAGTCGAACTCGCGCACGTGGCCCTTGTCAAGGACGAGCACCTTGTCGTAGTCGATGATCGTCTTGAGGCGGTGCGCGACGGTGAGGATTGTCGCGCCTGGTGCCATGTGTTCGCGGATCGTTCGCTGAATGAGCGCATCCGAGTCACCGTCCAAATTTGCGGTGCTCTCATCGAGGATAAGGAGGCGCGACTCGCGCATCTTGAGCAGACCGCGCGCGAGCGATAGGAGCTGGCGCTGTCCGGCGCTAAAGTTGGCGCCGCCCTGCTCGACGGGGTCGTCGAGCGACTTGACGACGCTATCGGGCGCGGGGGTGAAGGGGCCGTCGACCGTGCTGGACGCAAGCTGGCAGCGCTGGAGAGCAAACCACATGTCGCCGTCGTCGTGCACGCCGATCGGGTCGAGGTTGAGGCGGATCGATCCGCGGAAGAGCTGGGAATCCTGCGGGATGATCGTGAGGCGGCGGCGGAGGGCCTCGAGCGTGAGCGATGCGATATTGATGCCGTCGATCGTGATCGAGCCGGCCTCGGCCTCGAGGAAGCGGAAGAAGGCGAGCGACAGGGTCGACTTCCCGCTGCCCGTGCGGCCCACAATGCCGACCTTTTCGCCCGGCTGGATTGTGAAGCTCACGCGCGTGAGGGCGAGCGGGAACTCGGGCCCGTAGCGCACCGAGAGGTCGCGTACCTCGATACTGCCTGCGTCCGTGGGCCAGTGTGCGGGCGGCTGAGTCCCTCCGCGCTGCTCCGAGGGGATGCCGATGTACTCGCCGATGCGCTCGACCGAGTTCATGTTGATCTCCACGACCGAGTAGAGGCGCACGAGCCAGAGGACGACGTCGACGAGCGTGATGGCGTACGAGAGCGTGAAGCCGGCGAGTGCCGCATCGGCGCTGCGCAGCAGCAGGAAGAGGGCCGCGACGAGTGTGACGCCGGCGCCGGACACATCGCAGCAGATACTCAGCCACCGATTCTCGTACCAGAGGAACAAGAAGGCGCGGTTCCACATGTCGACGAGCGCAAGGCACTGGCGGATGACGCGCTCACCGTCGCTGTAGCCGCGGATCGTGACCATGCCCGAGATGGTTTCGCCGACGAGCGTGTAGAGCGGCGAGCGCTGCACGCTCTCGATGCGCTTCAGGTCGCGCGACGAGGCAAGGTAGAGCGCGCCGATCGTGATGTACATGGCCATCACGAGCCAGAGGACGAGCAGGAACTTGGGTGCCGCCCAGCAGATCACGGAGATGATTGCGACGAGCGAAATGAGGTTCTCGACGGTCATCTGGATCACCGGCGAGAGCTCCTGGTCGACCTCTTCCATGTCGCGCGAGAGGCGGTTCGTGATGCGCCCGATCGGCGTCTTGTCGTAGAACTGCGGCTTGGCGAAGAGCAACGCGCGGATCATGCGGTTGTACAGCGAGGCCGACGCCTGCAGCGATGCCTGGTACTGCAGCAGATCACACACGAGGCTGAGCACGATGAAGCCCGCGACAATCAGCGCGTAGCCCTTAATGTAATACATGGTGCGGTCGTCGGTGAGGAGCGCCCGCACGTCGGGCGCGCCGCCCTCGTAGGAGCGCGCCCAGTTCCGCAGCCAGGCGCCGCTCCCGACGTCCACCGCACGGATGCTTACGTAGAGCGCCGTGAGTACGATCCAGATCGCAATCGCGATGCCCGTGTGCTTCGCGACGGCGCGCATGTAGAGCCAGTAGAGCGACGTGCTCGACTGCTCGCGCGAGATCTTCTCCTCGTTCTTGTCCGCATGCGCCTTGCGTGCGCGGCGCTCCTCGGCCTTCTCCCAGCGCTGCTTCTGGAGCGCCTCGTCCTCGCCGGCCTCCTCTTCCTCCTCTTCCGCGGCGCTCGCGGAGCTTGCATCGCGGATCTTGCCCTGCGCGAGCAGCTGGGACGGCTTGCCCTGCGCGGTGATCCGGCCGCCGTCCATGACCACCGCGTGCGCCGAGCACGGGAGCATCAGCGTCACGGCATGCGTCACGAGGATGATCGTGCGCCCCCTGGCGAGCGGGCCGCGGAAGCAGCGCTCCACGAGATGGCGCGCGGTGTGCGCATCCACCGCCGAGAGCGCGTCGTCGATGAGAATGTGCTTTGCGCGCGAGTAAAAGGCGCGTGCGAGCGCAATGCGTGCCTTTTGCCCGCCCGAGAGCGACGTGCCTTTCTCGCCGACCTCCGTCTCGTCGTGGAACTCGAGGATCTCGAGATCCATCTCGAGCGCGCACGCCTTGAGCACCTCGCGGTAGCGGCGCTCGTCGTACGCGCTGCCGAACAAGATGTTCTGGCGCACCGTGGTGCCGAGGAGCCACGGGCTCTGCGAGCAGTACGCGACCGACTCGGTGAGCCCCGTGTGGGGGTCTGGCTGCAGCAGCGCACGCGCGAGGGGGCACGGCATCTGCGTCGTGCCACGCACGCGGTGCAGCTCGCCCAGGAGCGCGAGGAGCAGCGACGACTTCCCGGCGCCCACCGGGCCGATCACGCAGCTGATCTCGCCCACCGGGAACAGGCAGTCGAGGTCGCGGAGCGCGAAGCCCTCGTCACCGTACGTGAACGTCGCGTTCTTGAAGCCGATCTGCGTGTAGGACGGCGGGGCGTACGCGGCACCGTGCGCAGCGCCGCCGAGGAGCTGCTCGTACTTCTCTGTGTCCGGCTGCTGCAGGTAGCGCCCGATACGGCGCACGGACACGACGGCGTTCAGGAGCCAGTGAATCATCCCGGGCAGGTCGGCGAGGGGGCGGCGCAGCGTGTTGAAGAGCGCAAGCGCGGTGAACGCCGTCTCTGCGGTGAGCGGCTTGTGGAAGAGGAGGGTGTGCGCGCCGAACGTGGCCATCGTCACGAGCATCGGCGTGCCAATGAACGTGAGGTGGTTCAGGATCGAGAAGAGGAAGTTGAGGCGCAGGAGGCGCAGCTCGCGCGTGCGGGTCTGCTCCATGCGCACCTCGAACGGCGCCTCCCACGCAAAGAACTTGACCGTCTTGATGCACGCAAGCACCTCGTTCGCGAGGTTCATGCGCTCGTCGGTCGCATGCAGCATGCGCGCCTGCACCGAGACGAGCACGCGCGTGATCCACGCCTGG
The DNA here is from genome assembly GCA_029542945.1 of Malassezia obtusa. Taxonomy (NCBI): domain Eukaryota; kingdom Fungi; phylum Basidiomycota; class Malasseziomycetes; order Malasseziales; family Malasseziaceae; genus Malassezia; species Malassezia obtusa. Next base: position 1,247,760 of record CP119935.1, on the reverse strand, counting down.
AGCGGCAGCGCAACAATCAGCAGAAAGAGGCCGATCGCCGCAGAGCTCCCGAGGAGCGACACGAGATACACGATGCTCAGCACGACCGCGAGCGGCTGCTCAGGCACGAGGAAGTGCGTGTACGCCGCGAACTCGCTCACGCGGTTCACGTCGACGGACACGAGGTTCGTGACCTGGCCGTCGGTCGCGGGCCCCCGGTCGTCCTCCGCGGCGCCCTCGGTGCGCGGCTCGGTGGGCGTCTTGAGGCTGATGCTGCGGCGCATCGTCTTCGTCAGGATCTCGAACGTGAGGAGCGCACGCAGCTGCACACACACGTGGCGGCCGGTCATCAGCGCCTGCGACATGAACACGGAGTGCAGCGTCTGGCTCACAAACATCCCGAGCGCAAACAGCACGCCCATGTGCAGCGGCGCGTCCACATTCTGCGCGAGCTGCGAAAAGAAGTTGAGCAGGCGCGAGAGGAAGAACACGGGGAGGATCGTAAGGACCGTGGACAGCAGCGAGCACACACACTGGTAGCCAAACAGCGGGAGGAAGTGGCGCACGAGGCGTACCCACAGCGGCGCCTGCGCCGCGCGCTCCGGCTTCTGGCTCGTCCGGAAGAGCGAGACGACCGCCGCGGCGCGGTCGCCGAGGAGCACCTGCGGCACGTCCGCGAGGCGGACCGGTCGGTTGTAGAACTCGATGATCGCCGGCAGCACAAACGTAAACAGCGCGCGACTGAGCAGCGAGGCGTGCTGCTCGGGCGGCGCACGTGGCTCGTCGTGGCTGGAGTAGCTCGGCGCAATCTCGTCCGTGTCGCGGTGCGGCGGCGTCGGCATCGCAGTGCGCAGCTCGTCGTACAGCGTGCGCTTGTGCATTGTCTCGTACAGCGCACGCAGCTTGCCCGGCATGCGCTGCGTCAGTGGCGAAAGGAAGCTCAGCACGGTCATCCCGAACGCAAGCGCCGCTTGGCACGCTACAAGCGCCGTTTCGCCGCGCGGCGCGGCGCGCAGCACCGTCGTGCGCAGGTTCGACGCACTGACGATCAGGTACACGGCCGCGAGTATCGTCTTCTGCACGAGCATCTCGCGGTGCATCCAGAGCGCATACGCCGCGAGCGCCGTGCCGTACGTCCAGTACGCAAGCCACGCGCCTTCGCTCTCGATGCGGAGCGCAGCGCCGACGATGTGCGTGAGCGCGAGCAGCGCCGCGCCAAGCGCCTCTAGCGCGCGTTTCGAGCGGCGCGTGTGCTCAATGCGCTCGGCGGCCGCGCGGCTCGTGAGGTCTTCCTTGATCGAGAGCGCGGCGTCGACGACCACCGCGTTCTCCGTCTGGAACACGCGCTCGGCGGCGCTCGGCGGCTGCGCCGCAAGCGGCGTCGTCTCGTCTGCTTCGGGGAACGCCTGGTAGAAGTGCGACGACTCGGGGTTCAGGTGCGCGACCTCGCGCGCAAAGTGCTCGCGGCGCTTGCGCTGGTTGACCGCCACGACGAACGCCCACGCCGCGGCCGAGGCGAGGAGCACGACGTAGGGCACCACGCCATTGAGCACCTCGGTGCGGAAGCACGGGGTCCAGTCCACCGATCCGAAGGGCGTGCGCCAGCACGGCGCGCCATGCGCAGAGGGCGCTTCGGCGACGGGCATCGGTGCGGTGGAGGAGCGCCGTGCGCGCGGCCGTCGCCGCGTAGCGTAGATTAGTCAGCTTCCTCGCGATGCTTCGCGGAGCGCCGGTCGCGGCGCGCGCGGCGTGGCGCGCGTGCGGCAGCGCCGCACGCGCCATGCGCCACCTCACCGCGTTTGCGCCCGTGTGTGTGCCGCGCACCGCGAGCGTCGCGGTGCGCGACCTCCCCGAGCGCGTCGGGCCGCCGTCGAGCGATGCGCCGGCGCCGGCGCCGGCGGCGCGTGCAGCGGCGCCCGAGTGGCCGCCGCTTGCGCAGTGCGTGCTGGACAACATGCAGCGCTTCCCATCGTGTCTGCTGCTGACGCGCGTCGGTGGCTTCTACGAGGTACGTGCGGTGCTCACGTAGGCCTACTTTGACCAGGCGCCGCAGCTCGCGGCGGACATCGGCATCAAGCTCGCGTCGCGCAAGTGGGCGGGGCAGTCGATTGCGATGGCCGGTTTCCCTATATTCCAGCTGGACAAGTACCTCAAGGTGCTTGTGCAGGACAAGGGGCGGCTCGTCGCGATCTGTGAGGAATTCAAGGAGGGGGACGTCTTCCAGCGGCGTGTGTCGCGCGTTGTGTCTCCCGGCACGCTGATCGACGAGCGCTTTCTCGACCCGTTTAGCAACAACTTTATCCTTGCGGTCGCTCGCACACGCGCCGACGCGTACGGCCTCGCGTGGCTCGACGTAAGCACCTCCGACTTCCAGACGGGCGCGTGTGTGGATGCCAAGACGCTGCGCGACGAGATCGTGCGCATCCACCCCCGCGAGGTCGTGCTCATCGAGGGCGCATTCGCGCCGGATGATGCCGAGGCGCCCGACGCGCTTCTGTGGGAGGCGCTCGATCTCGTGCATGCGTCCGTCGCGCAGATCGCGCCGCCGAGCGAGCGTGCGATGCGCGACGCGCTGCGCGACGCGCCTGCGCCACGCTCGGACGCGGAGCGCGATGCGATCTCGCTTCTGACGCTGTACCTGCAGACGCGGCTGATGGAGCACATGCCGGGCCTCGGCATGGACGCGTCCGATGCGGCGCGTGCGCCGCCCGAGCAGGTGCTGCGCCTCGATGCGCAGACGCTCGGTGCGCTTGAGATCCGCGAGACGGCGCGCGACGGGAGCGTGCGTGGGAGCGTCGTGAGCATTCTGCGGCGCACCATGACGCAGGGCGGTGCGCGGCTCCTCACGCAGTGGCTCGCACAGCCGAGCACGTCCGTGGACCTGATCCGTGCGCGGCACGCGCTGGTCGAGCTGCTGCTCCGGCACCCGTTCCTGCGGAAGGACGTGCGTGCGCTGCTGCGCGCGGGCGTCGGCGATATTCTGCGCACGCTGCAGCGCATCAGCCTGCGGCGCAACGACGAGCAGGACCTGCTCGAGGTGCGCGACTTTGTGCGTGCCACCGACGCGCTTGTGCGGCGCCTCACAGACGCACCGGACGGCACGCACGCGGGCAGCACAGAGCTGCGCGAGCTGTGTGCGCGCTTCCAGTCGCTGCATGCGCTCGGCGAGCGCCTCGGCGACGCAATCGACGAGCGCGTCATTGAGCAGCGCATCGAGCGGCAGGAGGCGCAGCGCGAGCGCGACGATGCAGTGCACAACGGCGGCCCAGCGCCCGCGGAGGAGCGCGTGCCTGCGCGGCGCGCGCGCAAAAAGGAGCCGAGTGCGCTCGTGCTCGAAGAGCCGCACTGGGGCGAGGCGTTCGAGCACCTGATCCGCCCCGACGCCTCGCCGGTGCTCCGTGCGTACACGGACGAGTACGATGCGCTGCGCCGGCGTGCGCGAGCGCTCGAGAACACGCTGCGCACGACGTTTGAGGAGCCGCTCACGCTGCGCTTCCTCCTGGGCCAGGGGCACGTCGTGCATGTCCCAAGTGCCAAGGGCATTGCGCACGCGAGTCTGACGCTTGCGTACAAGACCAAGACCACGCGCACGTACTACCACGCGGAGTGGTCGCAGATCGGCGCCAAGCTCCAGAAGCTCGCGGCGCGGCTCACGGAGCGCGAGGCACAGAGCCTCGAGCTCCTGCGCCAGGACGTGCTGCGCGATGCCGCGGCGATCCGGCGCAACGCGCGTCTCGTCGACCAGCTCGACGTGCTGCAGAGCTTCGCGCAGGCCGCCGAGGAGCTCGGGCTCGTGCGGCCGACCGTGGACGACTCGCGGACGCTCGACATCCGCGGCGGGCGCCACCTCGCGGTCGAGGCGGGCCTGCTCGCGCGAGCGCGTCTCTTTACGAAGAACGACCTCGCGCTCGGCGGCGCGGCGTGCATGCACCTCATCACGGGCCCCAACATGGGGGGCAAGTCGACGTTTCTGCGGCAGAACGCGATCATCGTGGTCCTGGCGCAGGCCGGGTGCTTTGTGCCTGCGGACGCGGCGCATGTCGGCGTCGTCGACCGTCTCTTTTCGCGCGTGGGCGCGAAGGACGACCTGTTCCACAGCCGGAGCACCTTTCTCGTGGAGATGGCCGAGACCGCCGAGATCTTGCGGCGCGCGACGCCGCGCAGCCTCGTGATCGCCGACGAGATCGGGCGGGGGACGAACACGGCGGTGGGCCTCGCGATCGCGTTCGCGACGCTGCACACGCTCGCGACCTCGATCGCGTGCCGCACCCTGTTTGCGACGCACTACTACGAGCTTGCGGACATGCTCGAGAGCGCGCGCGACGCGCCTGCGGACGCTGCACACGCGCTCGCCGCGCGCGTCGCCTTCTTCTGCACGACGCTCGAGGCGCACGACGGCGGCCTGCGCTACTCGCACCGCGTGCGCCCCGGCGTGAACCGCGCGTCGCACGGCCTGGACGTCGCGCGCCTCGCGGACATGCCGCCGGACACGGTCGCGCTCGCGGCGCGCACGCACGCGTGGCTCGAGCGCCATGGGCATGCGCGCCTCGCGACCGACGGGCTCGTCGCCAGCGTGCTAGCCTATCCATAGAGCTGTGGGTCGGGCGCGGCGCCGAACAGCGTGCGCCAGCTGCCCGGCTCGCGCCAGTGCGCGACGGATACCCCACACAGACGCGCGGCGGCCGCCGCGAGCGTGTGCGCATCGCCGCGGTTGTCGCCCTCGGCGCAGAACTGGAGGAGCGCGAGCGCCGTCGGCGGCGCATGCGCGAGGTACGTGCGCGTGAGCCCGCCGCCAGGCACGGGCGGCAGCGGCGCGTCTCCGAACGTCGGCAGCGCCGCGGCGCGCGCCGCGAGCGGCGTTGAGGTTGCGTGCGGCGGACGCAGCTGGGTCTGCGGCGTGCTGCGTGAGCGGTGTACGTACTGCATCTCGGCGTCTGTGCGGAAGGCCGCGTCGACGCTCGCGAGGATCAGCACGTCTGCGAAGCGTTCCTCCTCGATCCACGCCATGAGCCGCTGCGCAAAGTGCGCGTGGTGCGTCTGGGTGAGTGGAGCGGCGCACCTTGAGCACGGGGCTGCGCTGCTGCACGAGCACGAGGGGCGTGCCGCGCGCTTCGTACACTGTGTGAGCGGCGCACGTACCGTCGAGCGCGGTGTATACGTCCGCGTCCGCGTCGGGCGTGTCCGCCTCGGCGGGCGCGACGAACGGCACGCAGGCCGCGCCGTCGAGGCGCGCGACGCACGTACAGCGCAGCTCGGGCGCGTGCACGAGCAGGTCGACGGCGAGCTGCGGCACGGAGCCGACGCTGATTACGGGGAGCACGAGCGTGCGCCCGGCAAAGTCGGGCGGCGTGCGCGTCGGCACACAGAACGGGCGTGCGGCCATGGCGCGAGCGCGCTAGGTGGAGGCTGCTACGGCCTATGGGCGGGCGTCTCCGGCGCGGCGCGGCGCGGCGGCGGTGAGCGCGTCAAGCTCGCCGCTGCGCTCGCACAGTGCATGGAACTCGGAGTGCGGGTCGGCGAGGAGGTTGGCGGGTGTATCGAACTCCCGCACGCGGCCCTGGTCGAGGACGAGCACCTTGTCGTAGTCGATGATCGTCTTGAGGCGGTGCGCAACGGTGAGGAGCGTCGCGCCCGGCGCCATCTGCTCGCGGATCGTGCGCTGGATGAGCGCATCGGCCTCTGCGTCGAGGTTCGCGGTGCTCTCGTCGAGGATCAGCACGCGGCTGTCGCGCATCTTGAGCAGGCCGCGCGCGAGCGACAGGAGCTGGCGCTGGCCGGCGCTGAAGTTGGCGCCGCCCTGCTCGACGGGGTCCTCGAGCGAGTGGACGGCCGCAGGCGTGCGCGGCGTGCCGTGCCCCGGCGCGTGCGCGAGCTGGCAGCGCTGCAGGGCGAACCACATGTCGCCGTCGTCGTGCATGCCAAAGGGATCGAGGTTCATGCGCACGGTGCCCTGGAAGAGCTGGGCGTCCTGCGGGAGAATCGTGAGGCGCTGGCGCAGCGATGCGAGTGTCAGGGATGCGATGTCGATGCCGTCGATCGTGATCGATCCGGCCTCCGCCTCGAGGAAGCGGAAGAAGGCGAGGGTCAGCGTGGATTTGCCGCTGCCGGTGCGCCCCACGATGCCGACCTTTTCGCCGGGGGCGATCGAGAGAGAGACGTCGGTGAGCGCGCGCGGCAGCTCAGGCGCGTACCGCACGCACAGGTCGCGCACCTCGATGCGTCCCGCGTCCGTCGGCCAGTGCGCGGGCGGTGCGCGCCCGCCTGGGTTCTCGGGCGGGAGCGCGATGTACTCCTCGAGGCGCTCGACCGAGTTGAGCGTGATCTCGGTCATGGTGTAGCGGCGCACGATGCGCAGGATGGTGTTCACGATGAGCACCGCGTACGAGAGCGTAAAGCCAAGGAGCGCGGCGTCGGCGTGTGTCACCAAGAGGAGCACCGCGGTGACTAGCGTGACGAGCGCCCCGACCGCGTCCACACGCACGCTCACCCAGCGGTTCTCGAACCAGAGGCAGAGGAACGCGCGCGCAGACCCGTCGAGGAGGCGCATGCACTCGCGCACGACGCGCTCCGTGTCGCCGAACGCGCGGATCGTGGCGGTGCCCGCGAGCGTTTCGCCGAGGAGCGTGTAGAGCGGCGAGCGCTGCACGCTCTCGATGCGCTTCAGGTCGCGCGACGAGCCGAGGTACAGCGCGCCGATCACAAAGTACACCACGAGCACCACGCCGACGAGGTACAGAAAGTGCGGTGTCGCCCAGCAGATCACCGCGAGGATCGCGACGAGCGTCACGAGCGCCTCGGTGAGCATGCGCAGCGACGGGCGGATCTCCGTGTCGACCGTCTGCACGTCGCGCGAGAGGCGGTTCATGATGCGCCCGATCGGCGTCACGTCGAAGAAGCGCGGCGGCGCACGCAGCAGACTCGTCACGAGGCGCTCGTACAGCCGGCGCGAGGCGCGCAGCGCCAGCGTAAACTGCATCACGTCGCGCGCGCCGGACAGGAGCACAAAGAGCACAACGAGCGCGACGTAGCGCACGAGGTAGTACAGCGCATCGCGCGGGGCGTCGGGCACGTCGCGCGCCGTGTACGCGTTGGCCCAGTTGCGCAGCCACGCGTTGCTGCCGACGTCCGCACTGCGCACGCCGACGTACAGCGCAAGCATCACGCCCCAGAGCGCCGCCGCCGCCCACGGGCTCGCGGCGACCGCGCGCAGGTACGCACCGTACAGCGCGCCGCCCGCCGTCGCGCGGTGGATGCGCTCTGCGTGTGCGGTCGTGTCTTTGCGCTCGCGCCGGCGCTGCGTCGCGGCCCAGTGCGCGTCGGCGGGGGCCTCGGCGGCGGGGGCCTCGGCGGCAGGGGGCCTGTGCGCCGGCGGGCGGCTGTTTGTCCGCAGGGGCCTGCGCGTCTTTGGCATTCTCCCGGGCGGCGCTGCGTTCGCGTGCCTCGCCGTCATCCGGCATCTGCTCATAGAGGTCCGTGCGTGCGCGCGGCGCCTCGGGCATGTCGCGCAGGTGGCCGTCGGCGCGCAGCTGCGCCGGCGTGCCGTGCGCCGCGACGCGCCCCGCGTCGAGGACGACCGCGTAGGAAGCGTGCGCTTCGACGAGCGGCACGGCGTGCGTCACGAGGATCACGGTGCGGTCTGCGGCGAGCGGGCCACGCAGGCAGTGCTCCACGAGATGGCGCGCGGTGTGTGCATCGACGGCCGCGAGTGCGTCGTCAATCAGCACCGTCGGCGCGCGTGAGTAGAACGCGCGCGCGAGGGCCACGCGTGCCTTTTGGCCGCCCGAGAGCGACGTGCCCTTCTCGCCGACCTCGGTCGCGTCGTGGTACTCGAGGAGGTCGAGATCCGGGCCGAGCGCGCATGCGTCGAGCACCGCGCGGTAGCGGCGCTCCTCGTACGCGCGGCCAAGGAGGATATTCTCGCGGACACTTGCGTTGACGATCCACGCGCTCTGTGCGCAGTACGCGGTGCTCTCGTACGGCGCACACGCGGATGCGGCGGCAGAGGGGCGCGTCACTGCACCGCCCGTGCACCGCAGCTCGCCCAGGAGCGCGAGCAGCAGCGACGACTTGCCTGCGCCGACGGGGCCTGTGACGAGGCTCAGTGCGCCCACCGGGAAGCGGCAGTTGAGGTGCGACAGGGCGAAGCGCGTGGGCGGCGGGACACGGGGCGCGTCGGCCTCGCCGGGGGCCGGGGCGTCTGCCGGGGCGTCGGTCGGGGCGTCGGCGGAGGCCTCGCGGGTCGCATCTGCCGGAGTGCCTGCCGCAGCGTCTGCCGGGGCATCCGCCGGGGCGTCCGTCGGCCGCTCATACGTAAACGACGCGTCGCGGAAGCCGAGGTGCCCCGGCGACGTGTCCGCATGGAGCAGCTGGGCATACTTGTCCGTGTCTGGCGCGCCGAGGAAGTCGTCGATGCGGCGCAGCGACACCCACGAGTTGAGTGCGACCACGACGAGCTCCGGGAGGTCTGCGAGCGGCACACGGAGCGCATTGAAGATGGACAGCGCGGTAAAGGCCTTTTGCGCCGTGAGCGGCTCGCCGAGCGCGAGTGTGTACACGCCAAACGTCGCGAGCGTGACGAGCATCGGCATGCCGACGAACAGCAGGCTGCTCAGCACGCTGATGACGTTGTCGAGCGCGAGCATGCGCAGCTCTGCGGCGCGTGCGTCGTTCATGCGGTGCACGAACGGCGCCTCCCACGCAAAGAACTTGACCGTCTTGATGCATGCGAGCACCTCGTTCGCGAGGCGCAGGCGCGCGTCGGTCGCGCGGAGCATGCGTGCCTGCACCGCGAGCATCCGGCGCGAGAGGCGCGCCTGGAGCGGCGTCGCGATGAGCATGATGAGCAGGCCCGCGCCGGCCGCCGCGCCGAGCTCGCGGAAGAGGAGCAGGACGCAGAGGAGGATCGTGAGGGGGTACTCGATCAGCGGCTGGTGGCTCAGCGAGATGAGCGCGTCGATCTTCATCGTGTCGACGGACACGAGGTTGAGCACGCGCCCGTCGTCGGCCTCGGCGGGCGCCTCGGCGGGTGCCTCGGCGTCGGGCGTGCGCGGCGCGCCGTACAGGTGCCTGCGCAGCGCCTTGCTCACGATCTCGGTGATCAGGAGCGAGCGCGCCTGCGTCGCCGCGACGCGCCCGAGCTGCAGGCTGTTGACGTCGCACAGAAAGTCGCCCATCTGGCTCGCGTAGATCAGGCCCGCGTACAGCAGCCCCATATGCAGCGGCGGCGGCGGCGTGCCGCTGCGCTCGGCGGCGTCGCGTGCCTCGGCGAACGCAAGCAGCGCCGAGAGCGCGAGGATCGGGCCCATGCGGAAAGCGACGCGGCACAGCTGCAGCGTCCACTGGCGCAGCACGGTGGGCCCGATCGTGTATGCGAGGCGCGATGCGAGCGACTGCGGGCCGTGCGTATAGACGCTTTCGTCGTGGTCGCGCAGCGCGCCGACGATGCATGCGGCGCGGAACGGCGGGAGGATCTCGGGGACGCTTGCGATCGTCGTCGGCGTCCAGTAGTGCTTCCAGACGAAGCGCGTAATGAAGCCGAACGTCGCGCGTGCGAACGGCGATGCGTAAAAGTCGGGCGGCGGCGGGATCTCGCGCGGGGTGCCGGCGTCGGCGAGCGGCTTGTGCGCGAGGCGCAGGCGCACGAGGCGGCGCGGGAGGCGCGCGGCCGTCGGCACGAACAGCGCGAGGAGGAGCATCGTGGCGCCCACCGCGAGCTGCACGCAGTTTAGGCGCAGCGTGTCTAGGTGCTGGAGGAGCAGCGTGGAGCGCACGTTGGAGAGCATCACGAGCACATACACGCCGCTGAGCCACACCTTCTGCGGGCGGAACGACTCGCGCGCCTCGAGTGCGAGCGCGGCGATGCCCGCGCCCGCGACCCACGCGAGGAACCAGAAGAAGTGGTGCCGCGCGTAGAGCTCGCTGCGCACGCCGAGCGCGTGGAGCACGACGAGCGCGAGCGCACACGCGAGGTCTGCGGCATTCTTCCACCCGCGCGGCGGCGGCGCCGGCACGCGCGGGTCGTCTGCGAGGATCCCCGACGCGGTGCGGAAGATCATCTCGTTTTCGCGGCGCACCACGAGCTCGATCGGGTCGAGCGGCCAGGAGGGCGCGCGTGCGCGGCGCGCGAGGCTCGGGCGGCGGTGGCGCCAGCGCGCCGAGACGCCGATCCCGAGCGCGAGCAGAATCGGGATGATGCCGTTGAGCACCACGAGGCGGAACGCCCGCGTCCAGTCCTCGGCGGACCAGACGGAATCCCAGGCGCCGAGCATGCGGAAGGCGCGGTGGTCGGGTGGAGGGCGGGCGTGCGTCGGGCGGCGCAGTGGGCCGGCTACGGCGCTATTTACGCGGCGGGCGGCGCGGGGCGGTCCGCAAGCAGGTGCGCAATGTGCTCGAGGATCGCATGGATCTCGGGCGGCGCCTGCGGGAGATGCACGGAGCGCGCACGGAGCAGCTGCGCAAAGGTGTAGAGCAGGCCCCACGGGTGCGGGCGGTTGACGATGACGCGCTCGAGGAGCACGCGGAGCACCTGCTCCTTGACGAGCTCGTCGGAGACCTCGGTGTAGAGGAGGAGGAGCAGCGAGCTGAAGTACGCCGTGTGGCGCGACGGGAAGCGCAGCTGGTTCGCGGCGGCGCTCAGCAGCAGGTAGCGCCCCTCGGGCTCGAGCTCGTGCAGCAGGTAGGTGTACATCTCGACGAGCGGGTCGTGCTGCGCGTCGCCTGCGAGCAGGTGCACGGGCCCGTCGAGGACCTGCGTCGCGACGAAGAGCACCGCGGCATTGATGAGCGGCTCGCGGTAGCGCGGCTCGCCGCCGTGGTGCGGCGCGAGCGTCAGCGCCTCCTTCAGCGTAGAGAGGAAGGTGGGCGGCGCGTGGCGCTGGGCGAACGCCTCGAGCGCGTCGTGGAGCTTGGGGACGCTCGCGAGCACCGCGTGGAAGTCGTACTGCACGACGGGGTCGTGCGCGGCCTCGGGGAGCTGCGCGAGGCGCAGCGCCGGCGCGAACGGATCCGGGAGGCGCACCGGGCGCGGGTACGCACACAGCACGAGGTTGCGCATCTGGATGCACGTCGGCGGCAGCGCGTCGCACAGGCTCTGGTGGTGCTCGGCGAGGTACTCGGGGAAGTCGTGCAAGAGGAGGAGGAGCATGCGCAGCGTCGCCTTGTACAGCAGGCGCGTCGTGTCGTGCAGCTGGTTCTGGCGCAAAAACGGCGCGAGGAAGCGCAGCTGCGCGACAAACAGGCGGTGGAACGCGGCGCGCCCCTCGGGCTGCTTCTGCGCGAGGAGCTGCGGGAGGAAGAGGCGGTGCGACACGAGCGACACCCACGCGAACGCGAAGCCGGGGAAGAAGAGCGGCTGCAGCGTGTTCAGCGAGTTGGCGATCGCAAGGAGCGCCGCGCCGTACGCGTCGTGCAGCGCGTTCTCCGCGGCGTGCAGGTCGTGCAGCAAGCTCGAAAAGAGCCGGAAGAAGGGGCGCTGCTGGAAGCGCGCGCCCTGCTCCTCGTGCGCCTGCGCAAGGACCAGCACGATGATCGACAGAATCTTGGTCAGGTAGTGCACCTTCGCCTGCTCGTCGTTCACGCCGAGCGGGTCGCCGTGGTACTTGACCATGTACACGATCGTCCGCGCAAACGTGTCCACCGGCGAGAAGAGGCCGCTCGCAAGCGTCCCGCCCACCGCCTGCTGCTTCAGGTAGTGGTCGACGCTCACCTCGGTGCACACACGGAAGAAGAGCGAGCTGATCTCCTCGCCCTTGAGCACGCTCTGGCTCTGCAGCTGGCGCACGTACTCGATAAACGACTTCTCGGGGTGCGCCGACTGCTGGTACACACGCACCCAGCTCGCGAAGGAGTACGCAAGCTGCTCGCGCAGCGGCAGCTCCCCGGCGCCGTCCTCGGCCTCCTCGAGGAGCGCACTCACCGCCGCGCTCGCACGCCCGTACTGCGCCGCCTGCCCCAGCGCGCCAAGCACGCCCTGGAGCTGCCCGCGCCCAGCGACCTTCTCGCGGAGGCACGCCCGCGCGAACGCCGCGGCGAACTCGACGACGCTCGGGCGGAAGTGCGTGCGCACGAGCAGCTTCGCGAGCTGCTGGTCGACGTCCGCGACGCCGATCAGGTTCGAGCGCACGAGCGCGAGCGTGACCGGGACGTTGAACTTGCGCTCGTCCTCGGCGTAGACGAGCCAGGCGGTGACCTCCTTGGCGACCTTCGGCGACTGCTCACAGAGCTGCTCGAGCAGCGCGACCCAGACGTCGCGCGCGAGCGCCGAGGGCGCCTTGTACAGCAGCTGCACCACCTTTTGCGCAATCACAAGCACGGCATCGTCGCGCGGCGCCGCGACGTGCACGAGCTCCGTGAGGCTCGGCGACACCTGGCGCACAAAGTGCGTCGCGGGGAGCGTCGCCAGCGTCTGCGTGTCGCCCACCTCCACAAAGAACTGCTCGAGCTTGGCGGCGATCAGCACGAAGCGCTCGAGCGCCTTGGCGGGCGAGAGCGTGGCCGCCGCGAGCTCGTCGTAGGCGTCCGCGGCGCGCACCTCGTCTGCACGCACCTCCATCGGCATCGCGAGGCTCTCGTAGACGCGCAGCTGCGCGGGCTGCAGCCCGGGCGGGGCGATGCGCAGCAGGTCCGGCAGCGTCGTGCTGTAGTGCGAGAGTGCGGCGCTGTCCCAGAAGAGCGTCCCGCGGCCGTGCGCGCGGAACTCGCGGCGCGCCGTGTACGCGCTCGCGAGACCCTCGTCGACCTTGACGAGCGCCTTCTCCATCGCGGTCTTCTCGATCACCATGCACGCCAGGTCGAGGTTGTCCTGCACGAGGAGGAGCAGCGCCTGCTCGGGCAGCTGCTGCTCCGTGACGCCGCCCGCGGCAAAGAGCGTGCGCGCATGCGCCAGCACACTCACGCGCAGCGGCTCCTTGCACGTCACCAGCGCCAGGCTGCCCGCCATGCTCTGCGCCATGTGGTGCGCGGCGGTGGCCATCTTGTGCTCGTCGGGCTCCATCGCAAAGTCCTTGCTCACGAGCTCGCGCGTGGAGATCGTCGCGATGGTCACCGAGCGCTCGACGACCGGCGTGATGATCTCCTGGATCGCGCGCTCGATCGCGACGTACAGCACGCGCTTCCACGGCGCCTGGTTTGCGTACGGCACCAGCTGCGGGTTCACCACGATGTACTGCGCCATGTTCTGCAGGAGCGCGCTCAGCTTGTCGATCGGCGCGTAGGCATCGCTCACCGACAGCTTCTCCATGCCCTGCGCGAGCGCCGCGGGGTACGCCCCGAGCGTCTCCGGCGGGGCCTCCACCGGGCGCCGGCCGAGGAGCAGCGCGCTGGGCTCGAGCGCCTGCAGGTCGACCTGGAGCGACTTGAAGAGCACCTCGATCTCAAACTTGAGGTTCAGCTTGAGGTCGGCAAACTGGTACAGCTCCACGAGCAGGCGGCACACGGCCATCAGCCACGGGTTCGGCGGCTGGAACACGTCCGAGGACGCACAGTGCTCCAGCACCTTGCACACGAACGGAATCACGACGATCAGGCGCCCGCTCTCGTGCCCCTGGAGGAGGAGCTCCTTGAACGCGAGGTTCCGGAAGCGGATCGGCTTGTTCTTCGCGAGCGTCGCGCACCCGAGCCACGACGCGAGGTTCTTGAGCACGGTGCGCTCCGACGTCGACTGCATCGTCTTCTCCGACTCGAGCAGGCTCTTGAGCTTGACAAACGTCTCGTACAGCACGTAGCGGTACACGCGCGGCTGCTCCAGGCCGTCGAGCACCTGCATGTACAGGTCGTGGTTGTTCGGCTCGATGCTCGCACGCTCCAGCACGAGGTACTTGGCGAACCAGTGGAGCACCTCGGCCCGCACCATCTCGCGCAGCGCGGGCAGCTTCGACTCGAGGTTCACCGCCGTGAGGTTGTTGAGCGTGAACAGGATCTTGTCCGAGAGCTCCTCGCTCGGCTTGTGCTGCGCGTCGTGGCTCGGCAAGCTCTCGGGGACGATCGCCGAGAAGCTGCGCGCGTCGGCGAGCGTCGGCGGCGGCGGCACCTTGCCGCTCTTGGCGTTCGCGAGCGCATGCGTGATGATCCCGACGATCTCGGGGTGCGTCTGCTGCAGGTGCGGCAGCGCGAGGAGGGCCTGGCACAGCTGCGGCCACTCGGCGAGGCGCGCCTGGAAGCGCAGCAGCGCCTGCACACCAAAGTGGAACATGGTCGCGTCCGGCGGCGAGCGTAGCGCGTCAAGCACGTACCGGATCGCGATCCCGAGCGGGATGGAGTCGATCAGCTGGTACTGGATCAAAGAGCCGAACACCACCGCGGTCATCAGCAGCTCGCGCGGCGGGTAGTACAGCTCGAACCAGCGGTGCTCGTCAAAGAGCGTGTGCACCATGCACGCAAACAGCTGGTGGTCGTGCGCGTCGTCCGAGAGCTTGCAGCGCTGGAGGAGCGCGATGATCTCGTCGACGCTCGTCTTTTCCTCGTACATCTGGCGGTACCACGAGTCGGCCTCGCGGTGGATCTCCTTCGGGAAGGACGCCACCGCGAGGCCCGGCTCGGTGCTCTCCGCGCCGGGCGTGAGCGACATGAGGCGCGGGTGCAGCTGGAGGCACAGGTTGCGCACCATTTTGAAGTGCTCGATCTCCTCGGGCGTCATGCTGTCGCCGTGCGCACGCAGCACACGCAGGATCGTCGCGACGGTCGCGGCGCTCAGCGGCACAAACGTCGGCTCCACCTGCGGGTCGCGGCGCATGAGGTCCGCCTTCGCCTTGGCCTCGACAAAGTCGAGCGTCGCGTGGACGACGTGGGCGTCGGCAGGCTCGCGCACGAGCTTCTGCAGGAAGGGCTCGAGCGCAAGCAGGTCGCGCCGCGCCGCGAGCGCAGCCACGTCCAGCGCAAACGCCAGCGGGCGCAGCTCGAGCAGGTGGTCGACAAAGTGCAGCTCGTGCGCGACCTCGACGATGCGCGCGAGCTGCAGCGGGCTCTCGCTGTACACGCGCAGGAGCAGCTCGAGGAAGCGCTTCGGCTGCGTGTGCCACAGCTGCCAGAACACGAGCTGCTGCTGCGCGTGGCCCGCGAGGAACATCACGAGCAGCTTGCTCACGAGCTCGGGGTGCACCGCGTTCGTCGACTGCGGGAGCTGCACAAGGCCAAGGAGCACGAGCTCGGCGTGCGTCTTGATCGCGCGCTCGAGGATCGCGGTGACCGCCTTGCCGACCTCTGCGGAGTCTTCGGCGCTCGGCGCGCTCCCCGCGAGCTCCATCAGCGTCTCGATGAGGTCGAGCGAGTTCCACGTGGTCTCGATTGCGTGCTGCCCCTGCGTCTTGACCGCGAGGGGCGCGGCGGCAATGTCGTCGAGCGTGAGGATGCGGCGCGTGTGCACCGCCGAGAACGTAAAGGTATCTTCGCCGAGCACCAGCAGGCTGTACAGCAGCTGGAGCTGGCGCAGGCGGTGCGTCCACACGCCCCAGAGGCCCGCGACCGCCACATCGCTCGCGTCCGAGAGCGAGTCCGCGGGCGGCGCGGCGAGGAGCACCGCGGCGAGCGCCATGCCGAGGCCGACGCTCGGTGCAAACGACGCGTACTCGAGCGCGTCGAGCGCGCGGATGACCTTGGCCCACGACAGCTGCTTGTCGAGCGCGGTGAGCGCATGCGTCAGCGCCTCAAAGTTGGTCGCGGGGCGCGCGGTGGCCTCGGGCGCAGAGAAGAGCGCACCAAGGAGCTGCGCGACCTCGAGCGGGCGCGCAGACGTCCACTGGAAGCGCGCAAGGAGCGCCTGCGCGAGCTCTGTCGAGGCGAGGCCGTCGGGGCCGAGGTCGAGCAGGACGCTGGCGAGCGTGCGCTTCAGCGGGAGCTTGGGCACGGCGGCGAGGAGCGCCTGGGAGAGGACCTCGGCGCCGACGCGCTCGTGGGCTGCGAGGAAGATCTGCTGCCGCTGCAGCGGCGCAAGGGCGGGGCCGTCGCCCGAGGGCTCCGTGAGGAACTGGGCGAGGAATGGGCTGAGGGTCTGCGGGGCGGACGCCTGGCGGCTGCGCGCGAGCTGGTCGAGCGCCGCGTCGAGGATCGCGGCGCCCGAGGCGTCAGGCGGCAGCGAGGGCGCTGTGACGTCCGGTAGCGGGGAAAACATGGGCGGGGACAACCAGGGGGTGCACTGCTGCAGAGCCTGGTGGGCCACGGGGCGCTCCGAAGCGGCGCGCTGTAGTTCCGAGAGGAGTGCGTGCTGTGCACACGCGCCGAACTCGTCGACCAGCAGGGCAAACTCCGCGAGGGTGTCTTGCAAGTTGTCTGGCGCGAGCCGCCAGACGAGGTACGCAAGCTGGCGCTCGGCGAGGGCGGGCAGGGAAACGTTGCGCGCACGCGCGTCGCGACGCCTGTCCAAGCTACTCGGTTCCCGCGGTGTCAGGCCTTGTCGTGCCTGCAAGCGGAGCGTCTGCGCGAAAGGTGATATGCCCCGCACGGTGTCTCGCGCGGCGATCCAGCGCTGCAGCGCAACGGAAGACGACGAAGAAGCACGCCGCCCGGCGGCGCGTTTCGGCCGAGAATTCCCTATCCAATCAGCGTCTACGAACGATCGATGACCGTGCGCGCCCCGATCAGCAGCGCCGCGAGCGCCGCGATGACGAGCATGTACATCTGCATGAGGTTCGCCATGACGAAGTGCGTGATCGACTGACCGATCTCGAGCCACGAGCCCGAGTCGCGGATCGCAAAGAAGAAGTGCAGCGCGAGCACGTCGCCCGCGAGCGCCGCGGCCGTCAGCGGAATGTACGCGTCGCGCACGCCGAGGCCGCTCGCGAGCAGCGCGATGCGGTCCGTCTCGGGCGGGTTGGGGCGCCCCTCGACGGGCTGCGCACAGAGCGCCGCGAGCACGCCCGAGAGGAACACGAACGGGACGATGAGCTTCAGCACGAGGAGCGCCGCCATCCAGAACGGGCTAAACACCGGCAGCAGGCGGTACACCGGCGAGAGGTAGAACGACGAGATGGACGCGACATTGCCCGTGCCAAAGAACCCGATGTTGAGCAGCAGGAAGTAGAACAGCCCCACGCGCACGTCGTCGAGGATCATGCCGCGCGGCGCGGGGCGCGGCGTGCGCGCCACCACCGCGCGGTGCCGCGCGAGCTCCGCCTCGTAGTGCGCCCACGTGAGCACCAGCACGGTGTACACGAAGAAGAAGAACACCTCGTCGCGCAGCGAGAGCAGCACAAACGCGGGTGCAACCGCGTACACGAGCAGCACGAGGCGCTGGCGTTTCGGCTGCGCGTACGTCCGCCCGTCGTGCGCGCGCGGGCGCTGGTAGCCGAGCGCGAACGGCACGGTGGCCGAGAGGCCGAGCACCGCCCAGCCCACGACCTGGTTCGCGAGCGGGAGGCCCTGCTTGTGCCGCAGGCTCAGCGCGGAGCTCGCGGTGGTCGCCGCAGAGACGAGGAGCAGCACGAGCTGCACCGCCAGCGCCTGGCGCGTGCGCGGCAGAAAGTCGACCGGGTCCTCGGTGTCCTCGTCGCGCGCGCGGCGCAGCTCGGCGAGGTGCTCCGCGGAGCGCGCGGTCGCGAGCGCGTACACCTGCTTGTCGCGCCCGAGGTAGTCGGCGTTCAGGAAGAACGTGCGCGGCTTCGCCCACAGCGCGGCGCCGACGCCGAAGAAGAGGAGCGCGCTCGCGACGAGCTGCGTGATGCTCTCCTCCTTCTCGGTGGACTGCGCCATGAAGTAGGTGCACGCCACGGAGCACGCGATCCACACGACGAGCGTCGTCTCGTGCGTCACCTGGAAGTTCTTCGGGTGCGTAAACGGCCACAGGAGGCCGGCGAGCAGCATGCACGCCCACGCGATGCGGTGCATGTACCCGATCGCGGTCACCTGCAGCAGCGCGAGCGCCGCGCCCGCATAGAGCGCGACGCGCGCCAGCGTCCACGCGTGCGCGGCGCGCGGCGTAGCGCCCGCCCGCATGCCGGGCGCTGACGCCTGCGCCAGCGCCGCACGCACGACGTGCGCACGCAGCGCGACGAGGCTCCACACGGCGCCGCACGCACCGCTGTACGCATAGTACGCGAGCGGTGCGCGGTTCAGCACGAACGTGTGCCAGAGGTACGCGAGCGCCGCGAGCACCGCCGAGAGAGGGAGGAGCGCGCGGCGGTACGCGGGCACGTCCTCGTCGAGCGCGTAGTGCAGCAGGAACGTGGTGCCGTACAAAAGCACGCCGATGTACCCGAGCACGACGATCACGGTGAGCATCCGCGCGTCGTACTTGTGCAGGTACGCGGCGCCCTGGAGCGCGACGCGCACGAGCTCTGCACACTCCTCGAGCGCCTCCTCGAACTCGCCGCCGGCGATGCGGCGGTCGATCGACGCGAGCTCCTCCGCGCCGGGCGCCGCGCCCGCGAGCGGCGCGTACGGCACAAAACGGCGCAGGCGGCGCGCGAGCTCGTCGTGCTTCACGCGGAAGACCTCGAGCACCTGCCGCGCATTCGCACGCGCGGCGTGCGCCGCGTACGGCGCGCCCGCATCCAGGTACGCCAGCGGCAGCTCGCCCTCGGAGTTCGCGGGCACGGGCAGGTTGAGCCACGCGGCGACGAGCGGCGCGACGTCCGCCTGCTCGATGTCGTGCCGCGCATAGGCATCGAGCTCCCAGTCCTCAAAGTAGTCCTCGGTGGGGAACTCGTACGCGGTCGCACGCTGCGCCGCAGGCACGCCCGCGCCCCACGCGACGATCGGCGTGCGCGTGTTGTCCGGGTCGCCGTCGCCGTGGTTGCCGCGCGTCGACATGCCGTGGTCCGCGGTGAGCATGTACGCCGTACGCCCGTCCGCAAAGTACGCGTCGAGCATCGCCTCCGCCTCACGCACGATCGCGTCGACGACGATCGTGTTCCCGAGGTACTCGGGCGAGTGCGGCCGGTACGTGTGCCCCGTCGTGTCCAGGCCGAGCAGGTGCAGGAAAAAGAAGGTGCGCGGCGCACGCAGCTGCGCGTCGAGCGCAGGATCCGTGCGCGCACGCGCGAGCAGCGCGCGCAGCTCGTCGAGCACCCACACATCGAGCGCGACCGCGTCCTTCGTAAAGTCCTCGGCCTCCTCGTCGTACACCGCCGCATCGACGTGCCCGGGCGGCGCGCCCAGCGCAAACATGGGCACAATATCCGGCGAGCCGAACGCGTACGTGTGCGCAGACTGGTTCAGCAGCGAGTCGAACGCGATCGGGTTCACTTTCCACCCGCGCGTCACGGCGCTGATGTCCTCGTACATCCCCGCCAGGAGCGCGACGTGCCCCGGGCGGCTCTCGGTCGGGACGCGCGTGTGGCTCACGCCGTACGTCCCGCGTCCGGACGCGATCGCATGCAGGTGCGGCGCGACGAACGCCGACTCGGCGCGCGGCGTAGCGCCGGCCGTCGCGTTGCGCACAAACGCGCTGGGAAACGCGCCGGCGTAGATCTCGTCGTGCGCGTCCGCCACGACGAGGTCCGCCTGCGCCCACGCGGGCAGCGCACGCACGGGGTGCGCCTTGAACAGCGTGTCCGCGCGCAGGCCGTCCGCGACAAAGAGCACGGTGCGCGTCGCGGGCGCCGCGCCGGCCTCCGCCTCGTCGACCGCGAAGCGCGGCGTGGGATGCACGACGGGCGAGCGGAAATAGATGTCAAAGATAGACCATGTAAAGATGAGATGAAAGACCAGCGTCACCACGAAGAACTCGAGGCGGCGCAGCGGCGCCCACGCCGAGCGCGCGACGGCCATGCTCACGGACCGAGGTGCACGTGTGGGTTTGTGTATGTGTGTGGAGGCTATGGTATCCAGACTTGCTCGAGCTGGTTGGACTCGTCCTGCGCCTGCTTGTGCATCTGCTCCATGTGCGCACGGGCGAGCTGGTGCTCTTGCGTCTCGTTGCGCAGGCGGTTGACGAGGCGGATGCCGTTGACAGCCTTGCGGAAGGTCCGCTTGGCATTGAACGCGCTCTTGATGTCGGGCAGCAGGTCCTTCTGGGCGGCCTCCTGCGAGACGCTCGCGTGCTTGATCCACGGGTGCTGCAGCGCCTGCGACGCGGTCATCCGCTCGTTTTGGTCAATCGTGAGCAGACGCCGGATAAAGTCGCGCGCCTCCTCCGACACGTCGCGCCAGTAGATCTCCGGCTCAAACTTGTAGTCCGCGTTGACGATCGCCTGCATCTCCTCGGCACTCGAGTCGCGGTCAAACGGCGTGTAGCCACACAGCAAAAAGTAGGTGATCACGCCCATCGCCCACATGTCCACCGGCTTGCCATGGCCCGTCTTCTTGAAGATCTCGGGCGCCATGTACCCAGGCGTGCCGCACGTCGTGCTCAGCGCCGTCATTTTGTCGTCATCCACCATACGCGACAGACCGAAGTCGGCGATAAGCAGGTCCGAGTGCTCACTGCGGTCGCGGAACAGCAGGTTCTCCGGCTTCAGGTCGCGATGCACCACGCCCTGCCCGTGCAGATACTCGACCGCCTTCAGCACCGTGTGGATGATCTGTGCCGCATCCTTCTCGTAGTAGCTGCCGCGCTCACAGATCCGGTCGAACAGCTCGCCACCCTGGCACAGGTCGGTCACGAGATACAGATTGTTCATCGTCTCAAAGTAGTCCACCAGCGACACAATCCCCTTGTGGTCCACAGAAACGCGCTTCAGCGACGCAATCTCGTTGCGCACCATGTGCTCACGCCCACGCATCAGGCTCTTGCTAATCACCTTGCACGCATAGTACTTGCCCGTCTCGATGTGCACGGCCTCCTTCACCACCTGAATCAGCACACATCCAACGCACCGCGTATGTTCCTTGTCCGAGCGTGCGTCCCGTCTTGTACGCGCACGGAACCGTCGCCGGCCTCTGCGCTGCGTTCGTCGCCATCACGGGAAACAAGGTAGGGTCAATCTCACGTGACTCCACCTCCTTCCGTATGGACTTCTTTGGCGGTGCGAAGCCCAAGGGGCGCGCGCCTGGCCGCACCGTCGTCACCACGTCGCGCGTCACACAGGCGCCGCCCGCCAAACCTAAAGCACAGGGAACCGCTCGCCATAATGCACTGCCAGATTCTGTGCGGCAGCGCATCGAGCATTCGCGCGCAGAGGCCGCCGACGCCAAGGCACGCGCCGACGCCGCGGCGGCAGCGCGCGCACGCGCAGAAGCGCCGCGATCGCCAAAGCGTCCGAAGCGTGAGCGTGCGCGAGCGGAGTCACCAGCTGCAGAGCGCCCACGCGCGCCCCGCTCACTGCTCGATCAGCGCCCGGGCACGCCGTTCCACTATCACACGCCGCGCACCTTTGTGCCCGACGCGGCGCACGCTGGACCCTCACCGATGTCGAGCCGTGCGCTGGTAGAGAGCTCCTCGGCGCAGTACGGCGCCTTTTTCGACGGGCTCCAGGACGAGCCAGTCGTCTCGCTCGAATACCCCGCGCAGGACGCCCAGGAAGAGTACGTGCAGCGCTTACCCAGATTCCTCCTGCTCGTTCCAAAAGATGCGGACGAATACGACCCGATTTCCGACCTGCTGCGTGCGGTCGGCGCAATCGTCGCGCACTATATCCCCCCTGAGCGCCAGGACGAGTTTGGCGCGCTTGACGCCCTTGACGTGTCGAGCAACGCCGGGGCGCTTCTTGCCGACGCGCGGCCGCCTCGTGCGCGTCTTCCAAGCGTCGAGAGTGCCTCGGCCTCGCGTGGGTCTACACCGAATGCGCCCGAGCGCGCCTCGTCCGCGTCGACGAGCCAGTCGGACGAGACGCTCGACTCCGACTCTATCCTGCGCTCGTTTACCAAGGCGCGGAACCGGCGCCACGGCCCGCTCTTTGTGCGCACTGTGCATCGCTTTAACGCACTCTTGCGCGCGATGAAGGCCGAAGGGATCGTTGAAAAGCTTTTGCGTGCGCTCGGCGCAACGCACGGCGTGCCCGAGGCGGTCTGGCGCACCGTCCAGGACCAGGTATACGCGCGTGCTGCCGCACCGCACGTCGAGAAGCTCAAGCAGTACGAGGCCTTCTCGGACAACGTGTATGGAGAGATGCTGCCACCGTTCCTTAGCGAGGTCTGTCGCTTGGCGCAGCTTGGGCCCGACTCGGTCATGGTGGACCTCGGGAGTGGGATTGGCAACCTGGTCGTGCAGGCCGCGATGCAGACTGGATGCAGGGCATATGGCTGCGAATACATGCCTGTTCCTGCGGAGCTCGCCGCAGCGCAGCTCCAGGAAGCCACTGCGCGCTGGAGCCTGTGGCACTTGCGCGGCGGGCCAATGGAGACGTGGTGCGCCGACTTTACCGATTCGGAGCCAGTGCGTGCGGCGCTGCGCGATGCCGACCTGGTCGTGGCCAACAACTATGCGTTCCGGCCACAGACCAATGATACCCTCTCTTTGCTCTTCCTCGACTTAAAAGACGGCGCGATGATCGTCTCCTTGCGCTCGTTTGTGCCGCATGATTTCCGGCTCACGGAACGCACACTTTCCTCGCCCGCAGCAATACTCCGTGTGGAGGAGCGTACTTACCGCGGCGGCTGCGTGAGCTGGACCGGGGGGAGTGGCAAGTACTATGTACACATTGTCGATCGCAGCCAGGTGCGTGCGTACGCGGCAGCCCTGGAGCAACGAACAAAACCTAGCGGGGTATAGGGACTAGTGAGTGTAATATAGACGTACGCCATACGTGCTGGGCAAACGAGTGCACCCGCCATTTTCCACGGTCGCCGAACGACTCCACCACCTCGACCCCTTCGCGGCGCAGCGCCTCGGCCTGATTCGCCGCGCCTTCACCGCCATCGCCGCGCTCTGAAATGACGCCGCCTGAACCCACGACTCTTTGCCAGGGGACAGAGTCGTCCTGGAGATACTTAAGAGCGGCGCCGACCATACGCGAATCTAGTTGAGCCTTTTGCACGTACGCCGAGGGTATCCGGCCATCTGCGTAAGGGCTGGACGTACCTTGGCAATCGAGCCTGTGTGAGCGGCATACGTACCGTACGTTGTCACTTTTCCGTACGGAATCTTTCGCACGAGATCGTACACGAGCGCTGGGTTATGTGAGCCGCATACCATGGAAACGCTCGGCGTCCACACGACCGGATATCTCCACCTCCATGGTGGTCTGTGCATTGTGGATTTATGTACGCTAGCATTATTCCCAGTCGGAGTCGGAATCATGATCGGTGGTGGCACGCGCCGGGGTCGAAGCCGTGGACGGCTCCTCAGATTGAGTGGGGCGTTCTGGAGGTACCTCAGAGGCGGTATGTGGGTGCAACGGTGCAGCTGCGGCCGCAGTGTTCCCTGAATCCGTCCCAGGGCTGACCGTTGGCGCATCCTTCGCATCGCAGCGGGGACCTGTCTCGACATGCGTCGGACCTGCCTGTGCCACAGCTGTACTGCTCTCCGTGTTTTTCACCATGTCCTCTTCGTCGTCATCGTCCCAAGCAAAGTCGTCCGGATCGTCGAGGGTGTGAGGCTGGCTCGCGGGCTTCTCGGTCGTCGCATCTGCCGCGCTCTTTTCCTCTACAGGTACGGCCGCCTGCTGCTTATCGGCATTCACCCGCTCAGCCTCCTCAGGCGGCACGACCTTGACGATGTCGTCCAAAAGGCCGCGAAGGTCCTTACCAACCTCCCGCGCAAGTGCCTCTCCATCGTGGACGTACCGCGTCATTAGCGATTCTGCGTCGTGTAGCACACGCTGAAGTGGCTGGCTGGCCGTGCCGTCCTCGCTAGGATGCATGACCTGTGAGAGCTGCTCTTGGATCTGGGCGACCTGTGGGAGGTGCGCCAGCTTCTGTAGCGACGACCATGCACTGGTGCCCAGGGCGCTTAGCGATTGGTCCTCCTGCTGTGGACGCTCGGGCTTCTTCCCTTTGTCCAACGGTGCATGCTCACGTTCCTCCGATAGCTCGAATGGCTCGCCCAGCTCGGTGGGCTGAGCGCCTGCACGGCTTTGTGCGCGAGCCTCTTGGCTCGCTTGCTCCATGGACTCTTCGATCCTAGCAATTCCTTGCTTCGCTGTAGCTAAGATGCCGCCCTGTTTCTCGATGTGGGTCCGTGCAGTCTGCAGAGCCGTTTGCGACTGGGGTCAGTGCGGAGCCTACCTGCTGATTCACATTGCTCCACCACGATGAGAAGCCACCGACCAAGTTAGTTACTTGACTCTCGAGTCTGCGAGTGAACACGTCTACATCCGTGTCTGGATGCTCGACCGGCTCAACGGTCGCGGCGCTGGTGACACTGTACGGTTCGTCCGCCATGGCGAGAGCAACCTCCACCGGTCCGCGAGCTGGTGCTACACGCCTCCATCTGCATGTTGCAACTCGGCACGGTGCGTGCGGCGCGCAGCCTGTGCGTACGTTCGCTTCATGTGTCTGCGTACGTGGCGCAGCGGCCTCCGCTCATGCTGAACGGCATTGAGCATGCGACAGATGACTACACAAATGTTCCCGCCTCGATCATGCGCCGTGTGCACCCTGCGCCGCAGCTCCCGTACATGGAGAACCAGCCGCTTTCTCTCCTTCGTACGGAGATTGAGCGGATTTTGGGCGAGCAATATAAGCCGATCCGTGCGCCCTCTCCCGTGGTCTCTACGCAGCTCAACTTTGACGAGCTGGGCTTTCCGGAAGACCATCCCGGTCGGAAGCCGTCCGACACGTACTTTGTGAACCGCAGCACATGCCTGCGCACGCACACGTCGGCTCACCAGATCGGCACATTCCGCGAGAACCATCTTCGCTGGCTGCTGACGGCGGATGTGTTCCGCCGCGACGAGATCGACTCGTCGCATTACCCCGTCTTCCACCAGATGGAAGGCGCGAGCGTGTGGGACGACGTGGCGTTCGCACCCGGCGGTGTGGTCGAGAAGGAGTGCGAGGCAATGGAGGCGCACCTGGCCAGCGCT
Source organism: Malassezia obtusa (assembly GCA_029542945.1). NCBI lineage: Eukaryota > Fungi > Basidiomycota > Malasseziomycetes > Malasseziales > Malasseziaceae > Malassezia > Malassezia obtusa. Next base: position 1,222,948 of record CP119935.1, on the reverse strand, counting down.
CCTATGGAGATCTCGGATGAGGTCTCGATTGAAGAGGCGGGCGGATGGCAGGCCACGCATCTGGAGCGTGTCCCTCATGCCGCGGAGCTCACGTTGCGGCACCTGAAAGCAACACTCAACACGCTTGTCTACGGTCTGTTTCAGCCACGGTGGGCGCTTGAGTCCGAGAGCGGCGAGCCGCTCAAGGTGCGCTGGATCCCGGCGTTCTTCCCCTTTACGTCGCCAAGCTTTGAAGTTGAGGTATGGTTCCGCGGCAAGTGGCTCGAGATTCTCGGGTGTGGTGTGATCCAGCAGCCGATTCTACGCCAGGCGGGCCTGCCGGAAAAGACGGGCTGGGCGTTCGGCCTGGGTCTTGAGCGCATCGCGATGGTGCTCTTCTCCATTCCCGACATCCGCCTGTTTTGGTCGGAGGACAAACGTTTTGTGAACCAGTTCAAGCGACCTACGAATGGCACGCTGCCCCTCATGACCTTTAAACCGTACTCTAAATACCCGCCGTGCTACAAGGATGTGTCATTCTGGATGCCGCCGCAGTTCCACGAGAACGACCTGTTCGAGACCGTGCGCGACTGTGCCGGAGATTTGGTCGAGGACGTGGCGTGCATCGACCAGTTCGTGCACCCCAAGACGAAGCGCGAGAGTCGCTGCTACCGCATCAACTACCGGAGCATGGACCGCAATCTCGAGAACGAACACGTGAATGCGCTCCACACCACCGTGCTCGAGCGGCTCCAGAGCCAATTCCAGCTAGAGATCCGGTAGCCACGTGCTCATACTCCGCTTGCTCCACCATGGTGAACTGGTCGACGATTGCGCGCATGAACCTCTATGTAGGCACTAGCTGCTGACTCAGGCGCTCGCCGCAGGCGGTGCATACATTGCGTTCATGTTCGTGCTTGGCATTCCGGAGATGCAGCGACAGTACGTGGAGTGCTGACGCAGCTACGTCTTCCTGCACAAGATTGCCTTCCCGCTCTGGGTACGTCGTATGTCTGACCCAGCCACGCTACTCGGAGCCACACCACCATGGCATTGAGCGTATGTGTAGCATCTGACGCAGCCGCACAAGCGCGCAACCTGCAGATTACCACCGCAGACGGCGTCAAGATCGGCGTCTGGCACCACCTGCCCGACTCGGTGTACCGCGAAATGGCGAGCCACGTCGATGAGGAAGACCCGAAGCTGCCTGAGGAGGTGTACGAGAAGGCGCTGCGCGACTACCCCACGTTCGTGTACCTGCACGGCAATGCGCTGAACCGCGCGGCCAAGTTCCGTGTGCGGACGTACAAGCAGCTGTCGCAGGTCCAGAACGCCAACGTGATCGCGATCGACTACCGTGGCTTTGGCGACTCGGAGAGCTTCCCGACCGAGGAGGGCGTCGTGAATGATGCGTACGCGGCCGTCCAGTATGTGCGCGAGAAGTCACTCGACCCGGAGACGGGCAAGCGTCCTGCCGTTGCGCTCATCGGCCAGAGTCTGGGCACGGGTGTGGCGACGCAGTGCGCGTTGCGGCTGTACCACGAGGGTATTCAGGTCGATGCGCTTGTGCTCCTCGCCGCCTTCAAGGCTATTCGCCCGATGGTGATCGAGTTCCGCATGGGCGGTATTGTGCCGCTGCTCGGCTGGCTCGAGTACTTCCCGTACCGCGACCAGATCATCGAGAAGCTTCTGACCATCCGGTTTGACACGCAAGAAGCACTCAGCGAAATTGTTGACGGACATCTGAAAGACGGCGCCATGGTTCCCCCAGCTGTGGTCCTGATGCATGCGGAGAACGACGAGGTGATTCCGGTGCACCACGGTGACGAGCTTTACGAAGGCGTCGAGAAGCAGTTCGAGGCGATGGACAGCTCGTCGGCCTACCACGTGTGGGCCTCCAACGTCCCGGACGTCGGCTTCGTGCAGGCAGTCATGCATCGCGCCGCGACGCTCCCCGAGCGCCGCGGCCTCCTTCCAGGCGCGCGTGCGATTCTGCCGCGCAACGCCGTGATGACCTACCTGCGCCTCGAGTCCGGCGGCCACAACCATCTGTTCGACAAGAACGCTGACCTCCTCCCCTACATCCTCCCCTCGACGCTCACCGGCAAGGGCCACATCCCGGTGAGCAGTTCGCGTACCAGCATGCCCAAGTAGAGTACATTCGCAGTTAAATAGCTCGCATTCACTGCTACAAGGTTAGGCACCATACCGCTGCTCTGTACGAGCATAGTGCCGGAGGGTATCAAGAAACTGTGCTACGGTCCAGCGGCCGCGCCAGGGGTACGAGGGGAGTGTGCTGCGTGAGCCATGCGACGTACCGTAAGTCTGTGAGGCGAATCGCCCAGCATGGGAAGCCTTGAAGCTCAATGGGGCCCGAGGCATTTCCACATACCACCACGACGTTCGGGTCGCGCGTCAGCCGGTCCTGAGCGAGCAGCGCACGGTGGAACGCATCGGGCGTTAGCTCCGGCGCGTCCAGTTTGCGCGCCGTGTCAACCACCAGAGGCTTGTCATCTCGCGCACTCAGCACATTAAGACGCACGGATGGGCGCTCATTTTCGGTGTGCTGGCGATACGCAGCCAGCGCTGCGTCAGAGAGCGCAGCATAGAGGCAAAAAGGGCGCATCTCGGCGCCTGACCCTCCAAGATGAACGGTGATTTGAGCACAGGAGCCTTCAGGCAGGTTTCCAACTGCATCCGGGAGCTCCTTGGGCTGCTCGTGCATCCGCTGAAACGCGCGCCAAAGCATACCGTCTCGGTCGTAGACAGAAAGCTCCGAAGCACTCAGCACAGCGCACCATACTGCAAGCCGGAACACATCGGCGACAGCATCTTCTGTATATGCTTTGGCTTTGCTTTCCAGATAATGTCTCCAAACAGCACTAGTACTAGGAGTCGCCGTCGTCGGCAGCGAGAACACCACGGCATAGTGCTGGGGAACCTTGAGGTGCGAAGCATCGCCAGGCACAAGGGTATCGTCGCTGCTAGCTAGCACAAAAGGCAAGGCACATAGTATATCGACGATTGTACGATAAATGCCATACACCAGATGCAACAAAAGGAGCAGCACCGATAGCACCGTGCGCGCTACGAAGCTGGGACGCCGGCGCTGGGCCATCAAAGGAACGAGAACCCGATGATCGGGGGTCAAGACACGACCCGATGATCGGGGGCCTCTGCAAAGATACGGTAACGACGATGCCGCAGGGGACGTCGCTCCCTGCGGAGATCGTACAGCGTCTATGCGAGATTGTATACCTGAGCTGTATACCTCTCTGCACTCTGCGCACACTCGACCCAGAGGGGCTGCCCTCTGCGTCTTTCGATGGACAGACTGTATCAAACCCTGTCGACGAAACGCGGCGCGATCTGTATTCTCTTTGCTTGGTGAACAAGGCGTTCCTTGAGTACTCGCAGCCGTTGCTATTCCGTCGCGTGCAGATTACACTGCCATATCGCTTCATGCTTCTACTGAATGAGGCGGAGCGGGACATGGCCTCAAGCGCGTTATCAGCCATCCGGCTGCTCGACTTTGCAACTTTCCGTGCGGTCGGACTGCGGCGCACGGTTGGCGAGAGCCAAGAGCGTCGTTTCGTGACGCCTGAGCGTCTTCGGGCGATGGTCGATGCCGCGTCGGGTCTCGTTGCTTTCGGATCCAGTGCAACTATGGACAGTGCGCTCTCTCTGGATGTTCTCGAGTCGCTTCTGCTCCGCGGCGGCGCCCGCAGTCTTCCTGGCCGTATGCGTGGCGTGAGCATTGAGCGTGGCCACAATACAGATACCCACAACGCGCTCCAGAGTCTTGATCTCTGTGGATGTGTCTCGCCTCGGTTTGTGGAAGCCATGATTGCGTTTGTCGAGAAGCACCTGGCCAAGGTCGACCGAAGTACCCGGCCGATCTACGACCTGGTCGAGGAGGACGAGGATGAGGCTGAGTACAACGAAGGTGACGAGGAAGAGGAGCGCGGCCGATCTAGCGTGCGAACCCACGATCGTTTTTCCAGTACAAGGCATGCGCCGAGGATTCCTATTCGCGCGCACGGCTGCACCTTTCCGTCATTGCAGCGCCTTGGCATGGCCGGCGTCACTCTCTCTCGTGATATCCTGTCGTGCTTTGTGCAATCCTTCCCGAATCTGACACACCTCGACTTGTCGCAGACCAAGGCGGACGCTGGGCTCCTCGAAGCGCTGGCAGACTCACATGTGCGGCTCGAGAGCCTGTCCCTGTCGCGGTGCCGGGCAGTGACCTCACAAAGTATTGTTGACCTGCTCTTCTCGCCCGCAACGGAAGACTTGATCGAGTTGGCCTTGCAGGGCACCCTGCTCTTCCCGACGCCCTTGTCTCCGGACGATCTACGCACTATTTTACAGCGCGCTCCGTGCATGCGCAGCGGTGCGATGCGCTACTTGGACCTTGGCGGCTGCCCGCTTACAGATGAAGAGCTAAAGCTCTTCAATGGCCAGCCGGCGCTGTTGGACCTGGGCCTCGGCTCGATCCCCAGCATCACTTTGGATGGCGTCGCGAACCTACTCAAGCACCGCACACCCAATGTACAAGTACTGGACCTGTCTCACAGCTGTGGTGCAAACTCGCCGTCAGGCTTCATTCATGCCGTGAATCTGTACCACGATCTACTTGCGCCGTGCACGCAACGACCCCAGGCACTGGCGCTGGCCCAGCAGCTGCGCAAGCTGGGTCTGAAACAGGACGATGCGTCGTCCGACGAAGACACATGGCAGGCGCCGACGAACCTGCGTGTCGTGGAGCTGAGCGTCGGAGCGCTCAACACGGTGCGCGGCGGTCTGAGCACCTGGAAGGTGGTCTGGGGTACCGGGCGCCGGGGCTGGGTTGTCGACACGGCCGCCGGGCCGAATCCGAGCGCGACAGACATCGACGTCGATCTCTCAGACGCGGACCGGGGCCGGTCTCCGCGCCCCGTCCAGGTGCCCCGCATGCAGCGACTTGCGAGTGCATCGCCGGCACCGACACGCTCCCTCGCCCTCGAGGAGACGCGTACTCCCAGTGTGCTGCGCACAGAAGATTCGCGCGGACGCACGCGGCCCGCCTGGCCGACCCGATCTGGGTCGCTAAAACGCTCGAACTCCGTGGCGCGCCGCACGCTCGAGACGCAGCAGCCGAGCGGCCGGACTCTTGTGCCGCCGAACCCCACGCGCTCGCGCTCGCTGTCTCTCTCTGTGCCGCGCGCACGGCACGACGAGCCCAGCCTAGAGGATGTGCAAGTGGCGCCGCAGGTGGTGCGTGACTTGCCCCCCGAGCACCCACGCCGTATGGAGCTCGAGCATCTGTCGCGCCTAGATGGCACGGTACCGGGCACGATTGGTTGGCATTCACACAAAATGGAAGTCCTTCTTGGCTATGGCATGCTTGGGCACGAGATCGGGAATTATGCCTGGCTGGCGTACCAAGCGAGTTAGTTACATGTCCGGTACCGAATTGCCATCGCCTGGAACGACCAGCATATGCCCCATTTTCTCTACCTTGGTCCGTAAGTAGCGCTCCAAATCGGTACCTTGCGCGATGCCCCCACTCAGGCTGTCGGGCTGCTCGATTTCCTGTTCCCAGTCGGAGTCGTCGCCGCCGTCCGGAACGCGCGCATTTCCTTGCTTCACCGAGAGGGTGCTGTTGGCACAGGCACCGTGCACATGCTTGTCCGGGTGCTCTGTGGGCTTCCAGATGCTTGGTACGACCGGCACGCGCTCCGACACGGGGATCCCCTCGCGCGCCAGCGCCTCCATCTTCTCCGGGTTGTTCGTGAGCAGGCGACAGGCGTTGATCCCAAGATCCTTCAAGATTGCGCTTGATATATCGTATTTTCGGGCATCAGGCAGGTGTCCTAGCATGACATTTGCCGTCACCGTGTCATGGCCCATATCTTGCAGGTTGTATGCAAACAATTTGTCCAGGAGTCCGATTCCGCGCCCTTCCTGGCGCATGTACACCACGACGCCCCGCGGCGGGACGGTGCGGCCGTCAGGCATTTTGGTAGTAGACTGGCTTATGAGGCGCAGCGCTTCAAAAAGCTGCTCGCCGCAATCACAGCGTTTTGAGCCGATCGTCTCGCCCGTGTAGCACTCGGAGTGGATGCGGACCAAGGGATTCGCATAGACCGCTTGATCGGCGTCGAGGTCGGCTTTATCGGCCACATGCGGATCCGACGCGTCCTGACACGTCGAGCTCAGGCGGCCGACGTACGCGCCACGGATCAGGCGCTCAGTGGGGGTCTCGCCGGGGTGCCAGACAGCATCGAGCGAGCGAGAGCGAAGATGGCGTGGCGTACCCATAATGCCTTGTTTTTGTTGATCCTGGATCCAAGGCTGGTTCTGCGCGGGATCGATGACTAGCGCGAGGTGTTCTTTATCGTCGCGGTTATTGCGGTACAGGTGCAGGAAGACTTCGCCGTGCGGTGTAGGCACGCGTGTCCGGCCATGGCAGCGGACCTCAAGAGGAGGTAAAGAGCTAATAGCGCTTTGTGCCTCGACCCGTGTCGCCGGTGGCTCAGCTCCCATCGTACTCTCCACAACGGATTCAGCAAGCGGGGACGGTTTAGCCAGGCGTTCGGTCGAGGCTCTAGTCGACGACCTTGGTGGGCTGCTCAAGGGTGCGGACGTGCTGGAAAAGATTGTTCGATTTGGAAATTCTCCCAGACTGACCATCGCACTTCTAAGTTGAGAAGTGGAAACACCGCTGCGCTGCAGAGTGCCCTTTGCAGAGTGTCAATCACGATCGCGATGGCGCGTGTCGGATTAGCACGGCCTACTGGGTCGTCTACGATCTGCAAGTGGCGATTTCTCCAGATTCCGCTTACTAAACGTCACCTGTGCGCCACGAAATTTTTGTGATGGGCCTGGACGTGGACGCTCTGCTGCGGGTGGCACCAGAGAGTACGTGGTTGACTGACACAGCGATTGATCCGGAGCGTGCCTACGATGAGGGGAATGATGCAGCATCCCAAGATTCTGGATCGGAGGAGGAAATGAGCGCGGACGCCGCGCGCAAGCACTACGTGGATGTCGGAGCGAGCCAAATGCGCAAGGGGCGCCTTACGGACTCGGACGCGCTGGACAAGGGGAGGTACAGTGGGGTCAAGACATCGCGTGCTGAGATGTTTGGTGATCGGGATGAAGAGGATGAAGAGGACGAGGAAGAGGATAGCGGAGACGACGACCAGGGCGGCGACGATGAGGTGGATGAAGAGCTGGACGGCCCAGAGGAAGACTTTGAGGACGCTGAAAATGGTATCGACGAGGAGGATGAGGACGAGGGAGAAGGCGAGGATGTTGAGGATGATCAGGACGACGATGACGACGCAGACGAGGACGAGGACGACGAAGAGATCCCTAGTGACGACAACGACATGCCGGAAGAATCGGGGCAGGGGTCACGGGGCAAGTCATCTGGCCCGCGAGGTACAAAGCGCGAGGCCGATTCAGATGCACCACCACAGGAGGATGCGACAGACCTGCTGTCGCAGCTACACTCGCGCCAGGCGCAAGATGCGAAGAAGGGCCGTCACGTCCAGAAACAGGTTCGCGCTTGGGAGCAGGCACTGCGTACCCGCATCGCCATGCAAAAGACCAATACACAGGTGGGTCGCCTCCCGCCGAGTGAAGAGATGGAGGCGTATCTAGACGCGTCGTCCGAGGCGCGTGAGTCGCTCGATACTGCGGCCGTGGAGCTCGAGGATATCGCAAGCACGCTCCTCTCGCTCCGGCTGCGGCTCTGGCAGCAAAATATCCCGGCGCTCTCCGACGAGCTTTCCTCCAAGGTAAACGTGGAGGCGAGTGGTCCGAAAGCCCTGCACGATCTCGAGACGGCGCTAGAGCCGCACCGGCGCCTGCTGCTCACGCGGTGGTCGAACAAGATTGCGGCCGCACCCGAGTCGCGCAATGCTCCTGGCTCCAAGCTGCAGCTGCGCGCGATGAACCAGGGCGTGGTGGAGCAGCTGGATCAGGCGCTGTCTGGCGACGGCCTGGCGCGGCTTGTCGAGCGCACGCGCGTCTGGCGCCCGACTGACGTGGAGCGGCTGGGCGTGCCGGCAACCGAGACGCCCGACAGCCGGTCTGCGCAGGCTGTGGACGTGTTTGACGACAGTGACTTTTATGCACAGTTGCTGCGTGATCTCGTGGACAATGCGGGCCTGATGCAGGCAGGCACGTCGGCGTACGCGAGCGATGCACTGCAGTCGCGGAAGCGCAAGCGTGCGGTCGATGTTCGTGCGAGCAAAGGCCGGCGAATCCGCTACGAAGTCATCGACAAGGTGCAAAACTTTATGCCGCCGATCCCCCGTGTGACGTGGAGTGACGAGCAGGCACAGCGGCTTTTCTCGCGCCTGGCCGGAGCGCGCCAGGACGAAGAAGAGCCGGAGGAGGCCGCCGACGAGGCAGTGGTGCCCGATGGGTTCCGGCTGTTTGCCTAGGATACCGCACTATAGACTGATAGGCTAATCGCCGTGTGCCGCAGACAGCGACCGCTTTGCAACTTCCCAGTACCCCGCGAGGTTGGGCCCGAGGAGCTCCTTGACCTTGAAGTCGGTCGGGCACGCCTCGGTGCGCACGAGGCCGCCCGGGAAGGTGCGTTCGCGCACTGGCCCCTCGAACACGAGCTCGCACGAGTTGGACGCGTAGTCGACGCCGTCCTGCTCGGGCTCCTCCTCTTCAGGCGTCCCGTCGCGCGGGCGGCCAGGGTCGGTCCAGTCGATGCGCACGAGCATCAGGCGCTTGTACGCCTTGAGCGCCTTTGCCGAGCCTTCGACGACGACAAGGGCAAGATCCGGATGCGTGATGACCATCCCGCCGAGGTGGTGCTGCTGTGCATTCTTGCGCACCTTGAACTTGTGCGAGGGGCTGACGAGGTACCGAATGCGGTATACCTGGCACCAGATCCCCTTGTCCTCCTCGACCTTGGTCTTGTACATGCGGCGCTGCTGGCGCTGCTCGTCGGTGAGCATACGCTCGAGGTTCGTGCGTTCGTGCTGCTCGCGGCGCGCAGCAACCTCGCGACGGACGCGCGCCTCGACCTTTGTCGGGTCGGCAATAGCCTCGGACGAGAGCACACGCATAAGGTTCGACAGCTTCACCTTGGGCGGGTCAGGCGGCAAGAGGCCCATCTTGATGCGGTCGCGCTTGTCCTGCTGCTCGGCAGCGCGCCGCTGCTTGCGCATCTTTTTCATCTCCTGTTTGGTGAGCATCACCCCCTTGGGCTGCACACGGAGGAGGCCCATGGGCGATGGGATCGGGATGGGGTGCTGCACGAGGTGGTCGATCGGCGACTCGGGTCCGGCAAGATGCGGGAGCGTGCCTGAGGACGGAGGCGCCCCCACCTCGTCCGGCACATCGGTATAGTTCTTGCTCGGAAGCAGCGGCAGGTCCCACCACTCGGCCTCCGGCGGTGCGACGCGCCGCAACGCACGTTCGTCGCCGACGAGGTCGTCCTGCATGCCTGTTTTCCGTGCGCGCTCCTGAATGCGCTCCTTGAGCGCGTTCATCTGCTCGTCGCGCCGGATCTGCTCCGCCTGGAGCACGTAGCGACCTGGGCGGTGGAACTGCAGCGAGCGGTGCATGCTCCGCCGCTTGGGCCCCGCGCTGTCCTCTGGCTCCGTTGAGAGATAGGGGTTAGCTTTTGGCGGCGCAGGCGCAGCGGCAGCCGGAGCTGCGGGCGCTGACGGCTTGCCCGGCATCGGGCGTTGGTTCGCGCCGAGCGACGCAAGTTTCGGTGCGAGAGACTTGAACCGTTCCTGGATGCGCGCCGCATCGCCCATGAGGAGCGGGTGAATTCCGGTAGGAACCTTTTCGCGCTCGCCGTGCGGATCAGGTCGCACAGGCCTCGGTGGGGCCGCCGTGCGCGGCGCGGTGGGCGGCGCGGCGGGCGGCGCGGCGGGCGGCGGCGCGCTGGGGAGGCCGGAGCGCTTGAAAGCTTCCTGTGCGCGGCGGCGCGCCTCCTCGATCGATCTGCTGAGGTCTGACGCGCCTCCTCCGCCCGGCGCGGGGTCGGCGCGGCTGCGCTTGTCGGCGCTGCCGCCGTCACCGGCGCTGGGACGCTTAGGCGCCATGGTGTATCACGTGATCCGATGTACGCGTGATTAGCCCTGTAGGCCGTGTTGCTTTACGATTTTCTTCCGCGGGAGACCATGTCGTTTCGAGACCCGAGTCGGCGCCAGGATGCTTACAAGGCCAAGGGCGCCTTCAAGCAAGATGAGCTTCGTCGCCGTCGCGAGGAGGCGCAGGTAGAGATCCGCCGGCAGAAGCGTGAGGAGAGCATGGCGAAGCGCCGCAACCTCAACCTGCAGCAGGTCTCGGATGCGCCCGACTCGGACGAGGACGACGAGGTGAACGACGACCTGGATATGCAGATCACGTCGCAGCTGCCGCAGATGGTGCAGGGTGTGCAGAGCGACAACCTTGACCAGCAGCTCGAGGCCACGACCAAGTTCCGCAAGCTGCTTTCGAAGGAGAAGAACCCCCCGATCGACCGTGTGATTTCGTGTGGTGTGGTGCCGCGCTTTGTCGAGTTTCTGCGCAGCCCCCACAGCATGATCCAGTTCGAGGCGGCGTGGGCGCTGACGAACATTGCGTCCGGCACCTCGGAGCACACGCAGGTGGTGATCAACTGTGGCGCGGTGCCGATCTTTGTTGAGCTGCTTTCTTCGCCGGTGCTGGACGTGCGTGAGCAGGCGGTGTGGGCGCTGGGCAACATTGCGGGTGACTCGACCAAGTGCCGTGACTTTGTGCTGCAGCAGGGCGCGATGCGCTCGCTGCTCGAGCTCCTCAGCGAAGACCACAAGGTGAGCATGCTGCGCAACGCGACGTGGACGCTGAGCAATCTGTGCCGCGGCAAGAACCCGCAGCCGAGCTGGGAGCTGGTCGCGCCTGCGCTGCCGACGCTCACGAAGCTCGTGTATGCGATGGACGACGAGATTCTGATCGACGCGTGCTGGGCGCTGTCGTACCTCTCGGACGGTGCCAACGAAAAGATCCAGGCGGTGATCGAGAGCGGCGTGTGTCGCCGGCTCGTCGACCTGCTGATGCACCCGTCTACGGCGGTGCAGACGCCTGCGCTGCGCTCGGTGGGCAACATTGTCACCGGCGACGATATGCAGACGCAGGTGATTGTTGCGTCGGGCGCGCTGACGCCGCTCCTCTCGCTGCTCTCCTCGCCGAAGGACGGCATCAAGAAGGAGGCGTGCTGGACGATCAGCAACATCACTGCCGGCTCCCCGAACCAGATCCAGGCGGTGATTGACGCGAACATTATTCCACCTCTCGTGCACATTCTGAGCCACGCCGACTTCAAGACGAAGAAGGAGGCGTGCTGGGCGATCAGCAACGCCACCAGCGGCGGGCTGCAGCAGCCGCAGCAGATCCGGTACCTCGTGTCGCAGGGCTGCATCAAGCCGCTGTGCGACCTGCTGAAGTGCATGGACAACAAGATCATCCAGGTTGCGCTCGACGGCCTGGAGAACATCCTCAAGATCGGCGAGCAGGACAAGGAGGCGATGGGCCCCGGCACCACGAACCAGTATGCGCTGTACATTGAGGAGTGCGGCGGGATGGTGAGCATCCACGCGCTGCAGAACCACGAAAACTTTGACATCTACAAGAAGTGCTTCCACATCATGGACAAGTACTTCCCCGACGACGATGTCCAGGAAGATACCGGGATCGACGCGCCGCAGGTGAACGAGTCGGGCGCGTTTGCGTTCCCCTCCAACATGGCCGCGCCGCAGGCCGGCTTCCACTTTGGCCCCGCGCCGGGCGCCCAGGATATGCAGTCGTAATTTGACGACGCGTTGGATTGCGCTGTACAGTACACGACGTAGTCCGTGGCTAATCTACATGGAGGTACGACCGACCCTAGGGGCCGCGGTCGCGCTGCAGCGACGCGCCGTACTGCGCGAGGAGCACCGCGAGTGACGAGTGCCCCTGCGCGTCGGGCGCGTCCCCCAGCACAGGGCCGCGGTCCAGGATATGCCGCACCACCTCGTCCGAGTCCCCGCGCGCGCCCGGCGGCGGCGGCGGCTGCACCTCGGAGCTTGCGCGCGCACGCGTCGCGTGCGGACGCCCGGCGTCCGGCGCCTCGTCCCACGCCTGGCTCGGGCGTGCGCCGGACGCGCTGCTGCTGCGCAGGCGCCGCGTGCGCGTCGGCAGCGCCGGCAGCGCAAGTGCACTGGCGCGCAGCGACGCGGCGCCCGCGTGCGGCGGCAGCTCCGTGCGGCGCAGGCGCAGCTTGCTGCCGGACGCCTCGGGGCGCAGCAGCGCCGTCTCTCTCGGCCGCTGCGTGCTGCGCGCGCTCGCCGAGTCGGACGTCGGCGAGGCGGAGAGGCTCGGCGGCTCGCTCGCGTCGTTCGACGAGGCGCGCGACAGGTTCTCCTGCGAGCGGCGCTGCACGAGCGAGAGGAGCGCGGTGGGCGACAGGATGCCCGAGAAGCGCGACGAGTCGCCCTCGTCACGCAGCACGGGCGTATGGCTCTCTTCCGGCGTGCGTGGGTACCCGCTGCCCGTCGCGCGCTTCAGTAGGCTCGACAGGCCGGTGCGCGAGCTGATGCGCGGCACACGTAGCCCGCCGCCCGCCAGCTCCTCGCCGTCGTCGCGCGGCGGCGGCAGCGCGGGCGCCGCGTGGCCCTGCGGCCAGAGCGCGCGCAGCGACGACGCAGGGTGCGCGGCCTTCTCGAGGAAGAAGGGGAGCGACGGCCGCCGCCGCGTGTCGCTCGGCACGGGCGACGCCGTGCTGCTGCGCTGCGGCGCCTCGTACACGTCCGTGCGGATGCTCAGGGGCGCCGCGCTCGCACGCCCCGCGCCCGCAGGCGGCGCGAGCGGCACGCGCTCGCGCGGCGCCCGCACCGTCTCCGGCGAGCTCTCGCGCGAGGTCGGCGAGAGAATCGCGTCGCCCCATGGCGCCGCGTACCCCAGCTCGCGCACGCTGTCCGGCTCAACGTGCCCCTGCGCGCCGTACGTCTCGGCGCAGCGGCGCACGAGGTCCGCACACGCCGCGTGCTGGTTCGCACGCGCAAGCGACTCGGGCGTCTGCCCGTCGCGGTCGCTCGGCGCGGGGCGCGCGCCGTTCTCCAGGAGCACGCACGCAACGGCATAGTGCCCGTTTGCGGCGGCAAAGTGCAGCGCGGTCGACCCCTCGACGCCGGGCGTGGTGCCGGCGCGCGAGCGGGCGCGGGGGAGGTTGACGTCGGCGCCGAACGCGATCAGGAGCTGTGTCGCGACGACGTCGCCGACGCATGCAGCGACGTGGAGCGGGGCGACGCCGTGCAGCATGTCGTTGGGCGGCTGCCCGTTCTCGAGCGCGTACAGCACGAGCGCGACGTTGCCGGTGCCTGCGGCGCGGTGGAGCCCGAGGGAGGGCGCGGGCGGCGTGCCCTTCTCCGCGCTCCCCGCGCCGCTCGCCGGCGCGCCGAGGGAGAGTGTGCTGCCGCTGCTCGCAAAGTTGGCACGCAGCGGCCCACCGAGCACCATCACAGCCTGTGCGCGGTCGTCGTCCCACACACCGCCCGCGCGTCGGGATCAGTGTGGAGGTCTATGCAGTCTACGGGCGCTAGCCGCTCTTCTCGGCCGGGTCGCGGTGGCGCTTGAAGGGGTTGAGCAGGCGGCGGCGCGAGCGGCCGCTGCCCTCGTTGATCGACTCGCTGCGCTGTCCGTACATGGACTGCGAGTCGCGCATGGACTCACGCTCGGGCTTTGCCGAGGAGCTCTCCTGGTGCGGCGGCGCCTCGCGCCCCTCTTCCGGCGCGACCGCGTCGCCGCCCTGCGCCTCGGCAGAGGGCGCCTCCTGCGAGGTCATCTGGCTCGCGCCGCTCTTGGTGCGGCTGTGGCGCTGGTCGTGCCCGGTGATCACATGGAAGAAGCCACGGCCGACGCTCATGCCGCCCGTCGCGACGCCCTTGCCGATGCCGCCGATACCGCCGATCACACCCGAGGCGACGTTGCGGCCAATGAACGCAGAGCCCTTCGACGTGCGGTTGTTGGCGTACTGCGGAATGAACTGGAGGCGCACCGTGAGCGTGCTCTCGGGCAGCGCGCCCTCGCCCGTGAGCTGGTAGGTGCGTTCGTGCATCTCGAACGGCTCGAGCTCGGCGAGGTTCACGTGCGCCACACCGAGCGGGTCCGAGGAGCTGACCTGGTCCCAGTCGCGCACGTTGAACACGTAGTCGTGCGTGAGACGCGACTTGATCACCACATCGGGCAGCACCTCGTTCCACGTCGGGTTCAGCGTGCGCTTCACGACGCGCGTCCGCGCGAGCTCCAGCCCGTTGTCCTCGAAGATCACGTACGGGTCCGACTTTCCGCCGCGGTCCGCCGAGCGCAGGTTCGCCGCGCCCACGACCTCGACCGAGAGCGCACCCTGGTTCACAATACTCTCCACCGGCTCGAGGTGCACGTCGAGCGGAATGTAGCGGCAGCTCAGCTTGATCTTGTTCTGCGTCGGCGTCGAGCGCAGACCGTTGCCCTGCGCGGAGTTCGCCACGTTCTTGCCGCTCTTGCTCGCAAAGTCGACACCGCCCTTGGCAAAGTCGCCCGCACCCTTGAATGCCTTGCCCGGCAGCTGCGTCACCTGCTGCGCGTCCGGCACCTGGATGTCGGGCAGCTCCATGTCGGGCAGGTCAAGCGCGTGATGGCCCGTGGGCGTGAGCGTGATCTCGGTGGGGTCCGTGAGACACTGCTCCATCAGCTCCTTCGTGTTGCACATGTACTCGGCGAACACGTCCTCGTCCGCAGCACCGCTGCGCAGGCGGAACCAAATGCAGGACACGTCGAGCTCGCGGATGACCGCCTCGCCGACCTCGTCCCAGTTGTAGTTCTTCTTGCGCCGCTCGGTCATGTACGCGGGCCAGTAGCTGTCGTCGACCACGACCTCGAGCTGCGCGCGCTGCTTGAGGACCGTACCAGAGATCATGTTGAACACAAAGATACCCGACGGGTGCTGGAGCAGCTCCTCGGGCGTCAAGTCCACACCCTTCTCGTCGTCGTCCTCGTCGTCGTCCTGCACCGCCTGGCCGGCGACGATCTGGTCGTCGTCCTCGCCCTCGGTCTCGCCCTGCTTGCCCTCCGGTGCGAGCTCGTCCTCGTTCTTGTCGTGGTCCTTGGAGCCCTGCACAGCGACCAGCTCGGTAGAGTACTCGTCCGCCTTCTTCACCTGCTGCTGGCGCACTGCATCGGGCGAGTCGAGCGCGGAACCCGGCGGGAGCTTCGGCTGCTTCTTCTGCTTCTTCTCCTCGGCGGCCATCTTCTTGTTCTGCTCGATGAAGTTGGCGCCCGACACGTGCAGCGCGGGCAGGAACTCGACGTCGAAGTCGATCATACCCTTGAACGAGCCGTTCGGCTGCTTGAGCTTCTCCTGCTTCGTGTGGCGCCCATTGCCGCGGTACGGAACCTTGCGGTCGTTCACCTCGTCGGTCGCAAAGTCGCCCACAGGCAAGTCCACGTAACCCAGCGAGCGGTCCGCCGTCTTGGTCTGATAGTCCATCACCTCCAGACGCACAATCTCCGACGTAGAGTGCACCGGGGCGTACAGCACCTGGTTCCACACCGGCGACAGCTCGTTGTCGATGACCGCCGTGCCGCTGACCACCAGGTTGTTGACACGCAGCATAGCATACGGGTCCGACTTGCCGCCCATGAGCGCCTCGACGTTCTTGACGTCGAACGCACCACGGAGCCACACCTTGAGCGCGCCGATCGAGGGACGGTAGCTGTTGCTGCCGTTGATACTGCCGGCCATAATCACGGGCTTCCACATCGACGACATGCGCACCATCGTATCCGCCGTCTGCGGCACCGGGAACCAGTCTTGCTGCCTCTGCTTCGCCTGCAGCAGGTCCTCGATCTTGGTGCTGAGCTTCGCAATCGAGGCGTTCTTCGCAGACTCGCGCGAGTCGATAATCTCCACCGTGAGCACGCTCGAAAGACGGTCGGTCACAAGGAACTCGGTGACATCCTCGAAGATCGGGTCGCGTGTGTTCTTGATCACCGGGGTCTCCTTGATCACGTTGTCGTTGAGGCGCAGGACCGCCTTGGGCTCCATCTCGCCCGGGATGTGGTTGTCCTTGATCAGGTTCTTGGCCTGGTGCAGCGTCAGACGCACCACACCCGCGTTCGTCTCCGGCATCGGCAGCGGCGTACCGTCCTCAGCCGTCTCGGGCTTGAGCACCGGGTAGTACGACAGCGAGAACTGCACCGAGCCGTGCGGCGTCTTGTTGTTGTACATCACCGCCTTGTTCAGCTGACCAGGCTCGGGGTTCGACTCGAGCGTCGACAGGTCGAAGTTGGTCACACCCAGGCGCGTGTCCGGACGGCGGTCGTTGAAGTCGAATACATTCAGCGTAAGCAGGCCTTGCAGCTTCTGCAGCAAGAGGTACTTGGTCTCCTTGTACGTCGGCTGCGTCGTCGAGTGCTTGACACGCGTGCGCGCAATCTCCTTGCCGTCGTCCAGCGAAATCGAGACGAAGGGATCGGGCGTGCCACCCGCAAACTTGACACTGACGAGATCGCGGGCGCTCCAGACAGTGACCTGCAGCACACCAATCGTCGAGTCGAGCGGCGAGCCGGACATGATCTCCTCGAGATTGAGCGAGAACTGGTTCGGGCTGTACATCATCGGGCCAAGGTTCGCGTTGATCTGGTTGTGGATGAAGCCAGACAGACCGGGGAGCGCGGCAACGTCCATACCGAGCGTGCTGCCACCAATCGGCTTCAGCTCAAAGTCGACAAACGGCGCCTCCATGAACGACAGGTCCACCACCTGGATATGCGGGAAACTGCTAATCAGCTTGAGCCGCACACGCAGCGAGCCAGCAAAGGCCATGTTCTGCAGCAGGATCGGCAGACCCGCGCCGACCTTGCCCTTACCGAACCGCACGGTGAGAACCACCTTGGGGTTGATCTTCTTCGAGGCCTGATACACGGTCAAGTCATTGATGTCGTTCGGGATAAAGCTGAGCTTCCAGTCCATGACGATCATGTCATCCGGAGTGTCGGGCAGCGTACGCACCGACTCGATGATCGGCGCCTTGGTACCCAGCGTGAACGTCGTCAGACGCAGCGAGTCCAGGAAGGGCGGGCACTGCGTCTTGAGCACCTCATCGACCGATTGCACGATCGTCGCACTAAGCACAGGCTCATAAATCAGCCAGAAGCGCGCCAAGAAGTTGTTGATCCAGCGGGCAGTCTCATTCTCCGTAAGCATGCGCTGGCGCGCGAGCTCACGCTGGATGTCATCGCGCATACGCAGGTTCACACGGCGGTTGCTTGAACAGTAGTACGTGGCACACGTGCTGAGAATGATCAGCATGGTGCCCCAACCACCGCCGAAGCGCGTCACGAAGTAGGTGACAATCACGGCAGCGACGATAATGCCCGCGTCCGACCACAGGTAGCCGTAGTAAGCGTCGCTCAGGAACGAGCTGACCAGGTCGGTATCACGCATGCGCTGGGTAAACTCTTCCAGCTGACCCGGCTTCAGGTTGCGCAGGCTGCGCGAAGCATTGACCCAGCCGACCGTAAACCAGTCAGGGATGTCGACCGAGGGCTGTCCCGCAGGAAGCGAGCCGGGAACGACGTCGCCAAAGCCGAGCTGTCCATTCTCGCGCGAAGCGCGGTCGACGTCGCGGAGATTGACATCCGCACGCACCTTGCGCCCGCCAAGGTCCGACGGGACGGCGCGCTGGAGCTTCTGCTCCTCCTCCTTCTTCTGCTGTTCCTGTTTTACAGCCAAATCACCCTTGGGTTTCAGCTCGGCCTTGGCCTGCTCGGCCTTCTTGCCCTTCTCCTCGGGCGAAGCATCTTCGCTGAACGTCTGGATTTCAGCACCCTGAGACTCTAGTTCTTGCGCCATGGCCTCCTCGGCCTCTTTGCCTTGGGGCTCACCCCCCTTGTTCTTCGAAAAGGGGTTCGATAGGCCTCCCATAGTGCCGACGCGCCAAGCGAGGTAGGTCCCAAGATCTCGACGGTGCGCGCGGAACAAGGAAAGTCTCACCGCGCTAGCCGAGCCCGCGTAAACAGCCGCTAATGTGCCTGGCTATGCGCCTGCCTTGCATGATCGCCGTCATAGTTAGTAAGCATGCGTCTACGGGAAAATCTTCCGCCAGCGGCTGCGCCGGGGCCACGTCGATCTGGGCCACGCACGGCGAGCACGGTGAGCTGGAAGGCATCTACTTGCGCGACTTCTTCTTAGGGCGCGTCTCCTCCTCCTCGAGATCGATCTCGCGATCCTCGTCATCCTCATCCTCCTCGTCTTCCTCGTCATCCTCTTCATCCTCTTCATCCTCGTACAGCGAGGGGTTCTCGTAGTGCTGCACGGCGTTCGGGTAGAGATCTTCCACGATCGCACGGCCGATGCTGCCGGCCACCTGACGGCTCTGGCTGTCGAAGAAGCTCGAGAAGAACGAGCCAGGCTCGAAGTCGTCCTCGTCCTCCTCATCGTCCTCGTCAGCCTCCTCCTTCTCTTCCTTCAGGTCACCAATCGTCGGCTTGCGCTTCGAGAGGTTCTTCTCGTCCGACTTCCAGTTGATCGTCGCGGGCTGCGGGATGGTCTCAGACGCAAAGTCGAACTGCGACGAGAAGGGACCCGCCTTGGGGTCCAGCTTGAACTCCTTGACGAGCACCTTGTCGCTGATGTAGTCGTTCGGCGCGAAGTGGAACTCGATGGTTGCGGCGCGAGGGTCGTTGACATCGCGCTTCACTTCGATCTTGGTCAGCGCATCCAGCAGCGCATGGTCATCGTCGTCAATGTACACGTTCGTAGAGACGCAGTTCGTCAGCGCCTGCGGCCAGAACTTGTCAATCTTCTCCAAAACGACGTCGCGCTTCGCAAAGATGGGCTCGTGCAGCCGGGCCGAGTATTTGACTGTCGGTGAGTGGTGCAACGTACTGATGTCAGCTTCGGCTGCATCGAGGTCCTTCTCGACCTGCTTGAGGTCCTCGGCTTCATAAGTGCACAAACGTACCGACATGCTCCGGGATCTCACCGACTTCAGGCTGCCTCGACATGACGATGGCGTAAGTAAGGGAAATTTGTGCGCGGAACGTGCACGTGAGTTTAGTCAGCCCCACAAGAGCGCCTGCCAGCCCCTGGCGGCTGCGCGTCTCCCTGCTTCACGGATCATGGCGAGCAGCACGCCGCAGCCGCTTCAGTCGCGGCGCTACGGGACCATTATGGACCCCGGAGAAGCCCGGCATGCAGAGGTGCGCCATACGCTCGATGAGCTGGGTAGCTCCGCCGCTGCACCTCCGCCAGGCGCGATGGAGGCGCGGCTCACGCCCGAGAAGCCGCGTCGCACGCTCTTTTCCGCGCTCGACGAGCGCGCGACGCATCGAGAGTCACTTGATGAGCTGTCACCTGCATCCAAGGCACAGCTATGGGGCAAATCGCGCGCGCACAATCCATATGCCGCGTCGCCATCGCCAAGCAACGACGGACACTCGGGGCTGGGCCGTTCGCGCTCGTTTCTCGACGTGTACCGTCGCAGCGATCCTCGGCCATGGCTTGACGATGACTACGAGCAAGAGATACAAAATGCGCCTGCACCGCTGTCGCGGCGCACGACGATCACGGATGTCGAGGACGAACAGGCACCGATGGAACCCCGCATCCGCACCGTGCTCAGTGCTGCGGGTGAGCCAATGGATGCACCAAACACCGATGCCGGTGTTCCCATCGTATCTGCGACGGCAGCGGCGCTGGCAAAGCTCACGAATGAAGAGCCGCCTGCACCGGTCGAGAAGAAGAAGAAAAAGAAGGTCGTCAACGAGAACGGCGAAGTCGTCCGGAAGAAGAAGCGCGATAAGGACGGCAGCTTGCGCGAAAAGAAGGATCCGACACGCCGCAAAAAGCGCGTGCCAGTGCGGCGTGCGGATAACGAGCCGCTCGAGGAGCCGGCTGAGATGGACTGGATGGACGAGGGGGCTCCGACTACGTACCTGGACTCAGTGCGCGACGACGGCCGTGTCCCGACCTACAGCAAATCACGCCGCTATTTACCTGAAGAGGCTCCGCAGCCCACCGAGCCTGTCGTCCCCGTCAGTGCCCAGCCGGTGGTCCCCGGATCGCCGCGGGTGGAGCCGCCGAGCGAGCGATCCGCGCAGATCCCATTGGACCGCTCATTTTCCGCGTTGCAGCACAATGCAACGCCGCCCGTGGTGCCTGTCGCTGCGACCGAGGCCGTAGCGGTGGCTGCGCCGTCGTCCTACTCGCCGCACGAGCTGGAGCTCGAGACCCGCGATGCAAGTGCACCTGAGGCGGCGCTGGTTTCGCCTGGCGTACAGGCTGCGATGAACATGTCCCCGGTGGTGACGCGAAACGAATCCGACTTTGTGTCGCGTGCGGCACCGATCGCAGAAAAATGGCGCAAAGGGCAGCTCGACCCCGATGCGATGTCGCTGGTGTCGGCCTCGACGTATGCCGCGCCTACGTTGGATGAGCGCCGGAACGAGGTGGAGGTGCCCTCGACGGTGGAAACGAGCCGTATGCATGTCTTTAACCAGAATGCGTCGCGGCTTGCAATCAACGTGTATATCCTGTACCATGGCCTGTTTGTGATGCTGCGCAAGCTCTGGCGCTGGGAGCGGCCCTGGATCACTGGCGGAGTCGCAGCGTTCTACTTGGTGGTGTGGTGGCGCGGCGACTTGCTGGCCATCTTCTTCCTGCTGACGTTCCTGTATATTGCGACGTTCCGCTGGCTGCATCTACCCGCCGAAGAAACGTTTGAGCCGCAGGTGGGCGCGTCGGGTCTGCAGCGCAAGCTGAGCAACAAGTCGTTGATGCGTCGCACGCACCGCCTCGACCTCGTCGCGACGCAGCCGCTGTCGGTGTCGTCGTCGCTGATGCTGCAGCAGATCGGCGACCAGATTTTGATCTACACACACGGGCTGGCTGACATGCAGGAGCGCATGAAGAACCTGGCCATGTGGCGCAGCCCGCTGGTGACGCTGCGCTACCTGGGCTGGCTGCTGTTGCTCGTGATCCTCAGCGCGCACATTACGACATGGATGATGGTCAAGCTGCCTGGTGCGCTGGTCTTTTTGTGCGTGTTTGTTGTGGCGCCGATGATCGAGTACGGCTACTGGACCAAGGTGTGGGACATGTTCAACGACATGCCGGCTCAGGAGCCAACGCAGCCGTTCGTCAGCAAGTCGCGTACGATGCTCGACACGGTGCTGTCGGGTGTCCCGACCGACGAGGAATATTTGTCGCAGTCGCGCGTCTACTCGCGCTGGGAAAACGAGCGCGAGGAGCGGCGGCGCGGCGAGTACCTCGAGATGGGCCCAAACCGCATTGTGGAGGAGGTCGTCGAGCCCCGCGTGCGCCGCCGCCGAGAGCCACGCACCGCGCGGCCGTCGCGCCGCGTCATCCAGCGCTGGCAGGATGCCACAGATGACGTCGCGGAGCCGCGTATCGAGCGCCAGGCTACGTATCGTCGCCCAGTCGCGGACGACTCGGGCCTGTTCTCCGAAGGGGCCGCAGAGACCCCCGAGCTGGTGGCCGTGCCAGAGGCAGACCCTGAGCCCGTCGAGGTGCGCTCCACCGTGGGCTCGCGGCGCGGTTACATCCTGAATGAGCCGCCGCAGCACACGAGCCCGCCCGTGCCCGCCACGGCGCGCTCGCGCTCGACGCGGGTCCCCAGCGAGACCCAGCACGTGTATGAGGCACCGCCTGCGCCCTCCGCGCCGCAAGTGGCCGAGCCGGCGCGGGAGCCCCGCGCAGCCCCGACTCGGCGCCCGGCGCCTTCGCCCCGTGAAGCACAGACATCGCGATCGTATTCGCGGTCGCCCGTGGGCCAGGCGCCTATGCACCCCATCTCGCCGGTGCCGCTGCCTGCACCTGTCGAGCGCGCGGCCCCGGCCCCGGCGGAAGACGCTGTGCCGCTGGCGCCGCCCGTGACCGAAGTGCAGCAGTCGCCACTGGCGCCTGCTGCGGCGCCTGTCACGTATGCGGCCACTACGAGTCCCATGCCGCCACAGGTGCCCGTGGTGCAGGAGTCGCCCCTCCCGCCTGCCGATGCGGCACCTGCTGCGACGTGGCCCGAGTCGTACCCCGTGGCAGCCGAGCCGCAGGCGGCTCCGCCTGCCGCGGTGCCTGACTACACTGAGCCGCACGACCGTATGCCGGTCCCTGTTACGGAGCCAGAGGTCCCTTCGTTGTCGCACTCGTCGTCGATGCACTTCCCAAGCGCACCGATGCAGCCGGTGCAGCCGGTGGCACCGGTGCAGCCGGTGGCGCCGTCGGTGCCGCTGCAGAGCACACCGCATGTCGACGCCACGCCGGAGCGCGACGAAGAGGTCGAAAGCACCTGGGAGGACGTCGAGAGCGCGGCGTCTGCATCCGAGTACGGTATGGACGCCGAGAGCGAAGGGGAGCAGCCGACGGTGGCCGAGCGCGCGCTGTCTGCGCTGGGCTTTGGTCTCCCTGCCGAGGACCCGGATGCGGGGAAGCCGCCGAAGGAGACGCTGCTCCCTGCGTGGGAGCAGGCGCCAAGTTCCGGCCTGAACGTTGCGCCCGCCCCGCCGGGCTTCCAAGTCCCGGTTGCGGAGCCGCCGCCGCCGGCTGCGGCCGAGCCCGAGGCGGCGCCGATGCCCGAGGCGGCACCGATGCCCGAGGCGGCACCGATGCCCGAGGCGGCGCCGTTTGAGCCGCAGGACACAAGTGCGGACCGGACCGTGCCGGCGGACGGCGAGGCGGTCGCGCCTGCGCCGGTCCTGGCGCCGCCTGCGGTCGCGGAGCCAGCTGCGCCGGCCGCGTATGCGTCGCCGTCGCTCAGCGCGACACACCCCGCGACGCCGCTCGAGGTGCCGCCGCCGCTGCCCGACGAGGGCGTGATGAGCGACGCGTCGGTCGGCTCGCCGGTCCCGAGCTCCATGCTGGCGTCGCCGCCGCCGTCGCTCGGGAACCGGCTGTTTATCCCCGCTCAGTCGGACTCGCTGCAGGAGCAGCTGGAGCGCCGCCGGCGTA